>SKCR01031196.1:0-451020 GCA_019454045.1 Zanthoxylum bungeanum | reverse complement strand
AGGTCGGTGCCTTGCCCGCCTTGATCTCCCTTCTGATCGCCTTGTTCACGCGGCAGTCACGCTTCCAGTGACCTCTTTTGCCGCAGTTAAGGCATATGTCTTGTGACTTGTTCCTCGGCTTCCCAGAAGCCATCGGCATCTTGGCCTTGCCCTTGTTCTTACGCTTCTTCTTTTTCACCCCTCCAGTTGCCTTGGGCCCAGCCCTTGACGTCTGAGAGGTCGATGCAAAGTGCGCCTCGCGCTTGTTGCCTTTAAGAAGCTCTTTCTCTGACTCCTTAAGAATGGACAATAGCTCTCCAAGAGTATCGTCCGTATCCATCAACTTGTAGTTGATGATAATCTGCTTCCAAGTATCGGGAAGTGACTGTAAAAGCATGTCTACAGTCAGCTCAGCCTCCAAGACTATTCCCATCTTGGCCAGCTCATCAATGTCAGCTATCATTTGAGTCCCGTGGGCCTCAACTGAAGCGCCATCAGTCATACGGGAGCGAAAGAGTTTCTTCACCAACTCATACCTCTCCATCCGCTTATTAGTGCGGTGAAGATCCTTTAGTCTAGCCATCATATTGTAAGGATCCAAGTCCCTATTCTGGCGACGAAAGTGTTGAGTCATGGAAGCAAGCATGATCGACTGAGTTGTATCACAATCATCGCTATTAGTTCTCCATAACTCCAGCTCAAGTGGCTCAGTGGGCCTCGGCCCGAGAGGTCTCTGTATGGTGTATAACAGCCTCTCTGCCCCAAGGACTATCCTCAGGTTCATTTCCAGTCAGCAAAGTTCGTGCCCTTAAATACATTATCACCCATGATTATGTCTCGGACATTTCCTTTGTTTGCCATCTTAACTACGATAGTCCAACTATCTAGTTAACGATATATGGGTACAGTCAAACTGTTACAAGAAAAATAACATTTTATTAGTCCAACTAATGTTAAAATATTGACGAAATAAATTTTGTAAGCGCGTAAAGCTAAGTATCTGAATGAAATTGCAAATTCAATACTAGCCTCCCACTATTTTCTACAAGTCTCTAACCCTCTGTCGAGTACTCGGGAAATCCAATTTCCTAGTGGGCTAGGATCCCGTTAAATAACACACAACCTTGACTTTGGCCAACAAGTTGTATGATATTTAACTAGGTAGATCTCGAAGATCAATTGGATCCCATCCAATTCCTAGATCCGGTAGGTGGACATCCAAGTCCGAAACATATATATCTAATACATATGTCAATGTATCCAATACATTTTCCTAACCATTTCCTCTGAATCAACTAAGTCTTGGCTTTGGCACAACAAACTTAATGATTCCAGTTAAGCGGGACCCATTGACATGGAAAGTTTCGTAATCAATGTCGATGGACAAGAAGTGATCTTGACTTTGGCCAACAAATCACAACTTGGACAAGACACCGATATGGAACAAAACTCTCATGATTCAAACACATCCTCAATTGACAAAGGTCTTGACTTTGGCCAACAAACCAATGCCAATTTCGGATCTTGAGAAAGAATCACTCAACGGAAGGAAAATCGCTTAATATTGTTTGAGGGATTTTCGTGTAATTGGCAACCAATTAATTTATCTTTGTTAGGTCTCATCATCATACACCCTTAAGCATGCTTCTAAAACATCATAAAGCGCGTAAAGTAAAGTAATAGCGATATACGGATGGATATGAACAACAACTTGTTCCTAGAACAAATCACTCCCTTTCCTCTCCCCGCTAGAACTATTCTACTCTTACCCAATTACATAATACAATAAGAGAAACCTCATTTACATTGAGGGGAATTAGGTGAGAAGAGAATACAAAGAGACAATAAGAGAAAGGCTGGACACGCAGGTCCAATTTATAAATTCTAAATTTACAATAATTTCTAAAATTACCCTTCCCTTCTAATATCCATCCGATATACACTATTCATACATTACATCCACATTCATTCATTCAAGGCATGTTATACAACCAATCAAATCCAATTAATTAGTCTTTAATTAGGTGACAATACAATGTTCAAACAATTGTTTGCATTTGCGCGAGTCCAACTCAATTTGAGAATAAATACTTATAGTATGAATTCACGAATTATATCGAACTACTCGTCAAATCCAATTTAAGTCGTATTCAATACTAATCCTTATATTTAATTCCAAATTAAATATTTACACTTTTATTGTGCTTTTATGACTTAGATTCCAAATCTAATTCTATCGGGTCTCAAAGCCCAATCAACATCCAATGTCCGTTTAATTAAAGTCCGATGGGCTTTCAATTGATTTCATTAGGCTTGGGCCTTGGTCAATGTGGGTCAAACCCAATTTCCAAGCCCAATAAGGAATCACCCTCATTTGCCATAAAAATCAATATCAAGCCCATAAGGCCCAATTAAACATAAAAGCCCATTTATTACATTTGGACTTAATGGAGTGATTTAGGCCCATTTTTGGATCCAATCCATTTTGCCCAAACCTACTTGGTCCAACCAAGCCCATTATGTCCAAATATAATAGTTTTAGGCCCAATTCAAAATTAAGCCCAATTAATCAAATTTTAAAATTCCAAATTTTATAACTTAATTAATTAAAGTGTAATGTCATGATTAATCCTTTAAATCAATATTTCCAAAATATCAAATTAATCCATTAATCATATTTTTATCTTAAATACATGTCCAACATTATTTAATCAAAAAATCAAGTCCCTAATCTTCTTCCATGCATTCGGCCAAGGTGATGAAAAATTACCGATTTCGTTTTCAATCCAATCGAATCACAAATCGTCATTTTATGTTCGTTTAAAGTCATCCAATGATCTTATAAACAACAAATCATCATCTCCATGGTCTAGGTAGTATTCGGCCAAGCCTCTCCAAGAGGGGAAAAATTAATCCAATTTATTTTTCATGAAATTGATAATGTATAACATAATGTAACATACATTTAAGCATACTTAATCAATAAAAATCATCAAATCATGCTTCAATCAATTTTGCCCAAATATTACCCTAATATATTTTCATGCTCTTTAAGCTCAATGATACCATTGTTGGAAATTCTAATCCATGTCCCAAGATCAAAAGAGCAAACAAAACATATAAATGAATGAACAATATTGAAGTATGGCGGAATCATACTCACAAAGATCGGAATGCGGATGCGTTGATGAAACAAAAATTTTCTCCTTTGTCCAGTGAGGGTTTCGGCCAAACAGAAAAGAGAAGCTCCAAGCAATTTTTGATCCTTCCAAGCTCTAAGATTAGTTTCCCATAACACCTTTGTATGATCCCTTGATGGTGCTAGCATTGTGTGTGATTTTATGTTCCAAACAAACACAAATTCTTCAAGTTTTTGCAACAAAAATTGAAGAAATGGAGAGCCCAAAACTGCATGCAGTTTCGGCAATGTGAGAGAGAGAGGAGTGTTATGATTTTTGTTACAAAAATCAATTTATATTTATGCCATAATATTTATTAAATTAATAATAAACTTATGACACAAATCATGCAATGGCTTAGAGTGTCAAACACTCAAACTCCATGCAAAACCATTGAGTGTATTGTACACTATCACCATGCAATGTATTAACAATTAAATAATGCATAAAATGACATGTGTCATGTGGGCCCCACACAACCCAAATGAAAGTGGGCCCACGCGTCGCGTTCGGGTTCGATATTTCCGAAATACCGAACTTTCGTCGCGACGTTAATTAAATCGAATTTAAATAAATAATTGCGCCTAGCGAAATTATTATTTACGTCGCTAACGAATTAATTCTAAATTAACTCGTTTGCCCGAATTAAAATCTAATTTTAATTTCGCGTCGAAATCGAATTTCAATTATTATATCGAATATAATAATTTTACGATTAATTCCAAATTAATCGTTCTCTCTCTATGTATAGTACTTTATCCAAGATAAAGTCTCTCCGTAATTAATCCAAGATTAATCGAGTTTGAATCATACGTCATTGGTGAATCTTCGGGAAGCGACCCAAGAGATCTCTGGATATGTTGGCAGTAAATACGGCCGTCAGATTATCCGAACACGTACGTACCAAGTACTACGTACTACGTTTTTACCGATTTACAAGACAAGGTTAGCCTCTAGCAAAACGCCATGCCTACCCAATTCTCCAGAAATATTCTTATTGGAATATAAGATCTATAACAGGCGTAGTATACCGTAGTATAGTGTATACTGATCCAGTATCGGATGATCACATGTAAGGCCTGGGGCTGGAGATGTGTCTGCCCCGTACGATACATATATCGGACATCAAGCAACTAGTCTCTTTGAATCGGATAATCCTGACCTTGTCATATTATCCCGATGGTTGCAACCATTATAGAGTACTAGTTCTGTATCCTGCGCGATCATCATCTCCATATGTCTGAAGTGATACTTCCGTCTTGACATCACACCCAATACACTACGATTCCCGATAAACCTAGAAGAGGTGTACACAGAACCTGTTAAACCCTGGACGACCAAAACTAAAGTCTACCGATTGTCGCAAGTACTAGCGATGCAAGTCTCAGGTTAAGACCATATGCACCTACCCTGAAGCGGACTCCCATAGACACGCAGACATACTACCAATGGGATTCCGCGGGGTCTATCCAGAGCGAAGCTGTTTTCCGTACCATCGGTAAAACACAACCTCCTACCGCACTTGCATAAGTATCCAATACTCAAATATATGAGAACTATGCTGTTGTGGCCCTCACAACACGCACAAGTGCAGTACTAGTCTATTCCGCATTATCGATGTCCAATCTCGATAATACTATGACTAGGGATATTTAATGATTAAACCTTTATGGATTGATACTGTCTCATATCATCTCAATCCGGAATTAATCATAGGGACTTTTACCATTTATATATCAAAGTAAATAAATTACAAAACGGTAAAAGGCAATTTCATTACTACATAGTTAATTTTGTACAATAATACAATATCATTTACAAAATAGTGACGCTATGGGTCATTACTGTCTAACAAACCAAATTTAGGGGGTCGATTTTTTCATATTCGTTGTACATATCATGTCCTAAACTTATGTGTGCAAGACGGTCTAAAATTATTATCTCCTTTCCTCGATCCTATTAAAACGGCACTTAACTGTATTTGGTCATATTCTCAAGTTAGGAGGGAATGGACCAAGTTTTGTAAAATAAATGGTATTAAACCGATTAAATTTTCTAGAGATGTTCCAACACGTTGGAATTCTACTTATTTTCTTTTATGTCAAGCACTTCAATACAAAGATGCATTATGTAGTTTTTTTTCTCAACATGTTCAAAATATCACACTTTATCCTAGTCAATGGGATATTTGTGAAAGAATTTTAGATATTTTAAGAGTTTTTAATGATGCTACTTTAGTTTTTAGCGGTGTTTATTATCCCACTGCACATTTATTTCTTCTTGAGAGTTTGAATATTGTTGGCACTCTCGATGAACATGGTAACAGTGACGACCCTAATGATATTGTTTTGCTCGAAGCCATTACTGTTATGAAGGTAAAATGGTTGAATTATTTTAGAGAAATTCCTTTACTTTATCTTATTGCTGCTGTTTTTGATCCTAGATTTAAATTAGAAGGTTTGAATGGTGGTTTACAAGCTTACTATGGTTATTTAGGAATATTAGATGACATTGATATTACGAGCATAATGACGAATTTAAGAAGTGATTTAATTTAATGATTATATTGTAAGATATAACTTAGGAACAATAGGTCAATCTAGTAGTAGCGAACCGGTAATTCAACCAAGACTTAGCGCAGGGGATCGTTGGTTATTGCAACGAAATAAAAAATTTAGGGATACGACAACAACTAATAACCCTGAATTAGATAATTATTTATCTACAAATTTTGAGTTTTCTAATGAAAGTTTATGCAGTAAAATTTTAAAATCCTTGAATGGTGGAACCGGCATCAAAATATATATCCTGTTTTATCTATTATTGCTAAAGAGATATTGGCAGCACACTATTTCCACCGTTGCGGTTGAGCAAGCCTTCAGCTTGGGAGGTAATATTTGGAAGCTAGGCGATCTTCATTACATCCAAGCACTCTAGAAGCAACAGCTTGTGTGGATGATTGGACTCGAGCTGATCTGAGACAACAAGAAGATGCCCCCGATGATTTTGAAGATTTGTTCGATAATGCTTCTGCAACAAGTGCAAGCGGAAGCTGCGGAACCGGAGCCGAAGGATCAACTGATAATGATGATTGATAATTGTAAAATTATAATTTACAAAGGGGATATGTCTTAAACTTGTAATGGAACTACGTGAGCTTTGATTCCTCTCACTCTTGGAGGATACGTAGGCAACTTAAATTTTAAAAAATTTAAGCTCAAGCTCTTCAATGTAATAATTATTTATTTATTTATAAATTTAATCTCATTTTTTTTAATTAATAATTTTTTTTTATTTAATTAATTAAAAAAAAAGGAACCGAACCGAACCGGAACCGAACGGTTCGGTTTTAGGTTCCGGTTCCACTTAAGTGTGGAACCGGAACCGAACCGGATTTAACCGGTTCGGTTTCGGTTCCACACTTGTGGAACCGGAAACCGGCCGGTTCGGTTCGGTTCCGAACCGAAACCGAACCGCCGGCCGGGTCTAATTAAATTAGGACCTGCGTGTCCAGCCTATTACCTCTTGACTCTTTGTATTTCTCTTCTCACCTATTCCCCTAAATGTAAATGAGGTTTCTTTAGAAGTGTTATGTAATTGGGTAGAAGTAAGATTTGTGCTAGCGGGAGAGAGGAAAGGGAGAGATTTATTCTAGGAACAATTTGTGAGATATCCATCCGCATATCATTATTAATTTATTTATCGCACCTTATTATTCTTTTAGAATGCATGTTTAAGGGTGTATGATGATGAGACCTAATCAAAGATAATTAATTGGTTACCAATTACGCGAAAAACCCTCAACAAATATTAAGTGTTTTCCTTCTATTGAGTGATTCTCTCTCATGATCCAAGATTGGCACTGGTTTGTTGGCCAAAGTCAAGACCTTTGTCCATCGCGGATGTGTTTGAATCATGAAGGCTTTGTTCTATATCGCATGTCTTGTCCAAGTTGTGATTTGTTGGCCAAAGTCAAGATCACTTCTTGTCCATCGACATCGATTACGAAGCTTTCCAAAGTCAATGGGTCCCACTTAACTGGAATCATTAAGCTTGTTGTGCCAAAGCAAAGGCTTAGTTGATTCTGAGGAAAAAAGTTAGGAAAATATATTGGATATATTGGCATATATTGGATATATGTTTCGGACTTAGATGTCCACCTACTGGATCTAGGAATTAGATGAGATCCAATTGATCTTAGAGATCTACCTAGTTAAATATCATATAGCTTGTTGGCCAAAGTCAAGGTTCTGTGTTATTTAACGGGATCCTAGCCCACTTGGAAACTAGGTTTCCCGAGTACTCAGCAGAGGGTTAGAGGCTCGCCGAAAAATAGTGGGAGGCAAGTATTTAATTTGCAATTTCGTTTAGATACTTGCCAATATGCGCTCATTTCAATTTTTCGTCATTATTTATTAATAAATATATTAGTTGGACTAATATTTAATTATTGTTTTAATTAAACAATTGGACAGTATTCAAACTATTTCATTTATAGTTGAGTATGTAATTGGATTATAGTAATCAAATATATTTGAATTTACCAATCAAATAGTAGTTGATTATATAGTTAGACTATAGTAATCATTATATTTGATTGTACCTGAAATCGTTGATTGGATAGCTGGACTATTGGAATCAAGATAACTGAAAGATTAGCGTTTAGAACATAATCCTGGGAGAAAATGTCTTTAAACATCTCAAATTTTCAGATTGGGAATAAAACCTCTGGATAGTCCTGGGAACTGAGAAGTTATTCTATTTGATAAAGAAACATCTCGGGCCTGAGCCCGGAGTTGAGCAAATAGTGGAGCGTGAGTTTTGGAAGACTCATGGTGATGATAACTTTAGTGCTCAATCCGTTATGTTTGATGCAATGACACTATGATTTTGTCGTCAAAACTAAGGATTAGATCCTTATACCATGATGTTGAAATTAAAGGATCTTCATAGATTTATTCTTAGATCTTAGAAGTACGAATTGTAGAAGAAGCTCTTTCGCTCGTGTATGTCAGAGGGTACATCTATTGAGCTCTAGGTGTCGCAGATGATTACTGACATCGATCAGCTAGGTTAGCCGGGCATTACCTATGGGGCCGAGACTACCAAAGATTTGATCTTATAGTCTCTACCCGAAAGCTGAGGCAAGTTCATTATGAACCAAGAGTAAACTCTTGGAGAGTTGACGGCTATGCTTAAGGAGGCAGAACCAGAGCTTCTAAAAGGGGCAGAGGCAAAATCATCACAGTCTTCTAGGAAGACAAAAGAATATCCCAAGATGTATGCCTAAACTGTGGCAAATGGGGTCACTGGATGCGTGACTACCGTATGGACAAGGCAGACATGAAGGAAGTGAAGGCGGGGCAAGGCTTCAGTTTCAAGTATGTTTGTCATAAACATGTTCACTATTAGTTTCAAAATTGAATTTTTGATATTAAATGTGGTATATAAATATGTACTGATGTGCAGAATTTGCTGATAAGCAGGAGACTGAATTCAATTGAGATCGACCTGGGAGTCGGAAACGGGACGAGAGTCGCAGTTTGAGATAAGCACATTAGATGTGAATAACAATATTTATATTTTGAATTTAAATGAATCTCAAACGTATTACATGACAAACAAATAGCTCAAACTGATTTAATCAGATGAGACTTATTTGTGGCATTGTTGTCTGGGACACATTAACAAGACTCGTATATCCACACTTTCGAAGAGTGGGTACTAGGACGGATTTGATTCTAATCAAATGATGTCTGCGAATCTAGTTATTAGGCAAAGTGCCTATAACACCTTTTACTTGATAAAAGTACAAGTGCCACCGATCTGTTAGCCCTCGTTCATGGTGACGTAAGTGGGCCCATATCTAGCTAGGCTAGAGGTGGATATGAATACTTTGTAACCTTTATGGATGTGGCATCGCGTTACGGTTATGTGTATCTTATGAAACACAAGTCATAAACTTTTGAGTAAATCAAAGAGTTTCGACACGACGTATAAAACAGATCGGCAAAAGTATTAAGACATTACTATTGGACTGTAGTGGAAAATACTTGAACAATAAGTTTCTCAATTACTTGAAAGAATATAGTATTCTTTCATAGTGGACTCCTCTGGAACACCTCAATTTGACGGTGTGTCTGATCAGAGAAACCAAACTTTGTTGGATATAGTAAGGTTAATTATGATTCGCTCTGAGCTACCATTTTCCTTTTAGGGATACGCATTAAACAATGCAATACTTATTTTGAATAAGGTTCCATGAAAAAATTGTTAGACAGATTTCATATTAGATATGAACGGGAAAGAAACCGGGTTTTCTAATTCCTGAAAATTTGGGAATGCTAGGCATATGTTTAGATGATACCAAAGTAGAACCCAAATCGGATAAGTGCCTAATTTGTAATTGGTTATCCTAGGGAAACCAAAGTATAGTACTTATACATCTCACAAGAGAACAATGTAATTTTTACTCTCCATGCGATTTTCCTAAAGAGGAATACCCATATGCAGTGGTAAGTGGGAGGAAAGTAAAACTCGATGAAAATCAGAGTAATACTATTCTAGGCACCAACTCCTTAATGGAACATAAACAGTTCATCAGAGATGAAATTGTACCACAATCTTCGAATACACAAGAACCGCGTAAGTCAGATAAAGTCAGAAAACAACCTGGGAGGTATGGGTTTCTGATCTCGCCTCATGAAGATGTCAATCTTATTGAGGAAGACAAATCGGCTACGTATGAGGAAGTGATACAAGGTATCGACTTCTTATATGGCAAAGTGCCATAATGTCCGAAATGGATTCCATGTATACCAACCAAGTTTGGACACTGATTGTTGTACCGGAAGGCATTGTGCCTATTGGTACTATATGAGTCTTCAAGGAAGACATACATGGATGGCAACATATAAACATACAAAGCTAGGCTTGTAGCGAAAAGGTATCGTTATCAATATTGTGTCAATTACGAAGAATACTTGGGAGAGACAACCTTTATTCTAGGAATAAGGATCTACTGGGATAGATCTAAATGTTGTTGACACTCTCCGAGAACTCGTACATTGAAAGATATGTACGTGACCTAGTGTCTCATATGCTTTGAGCATATGGAGTCACAATCAGGCCAATCCAAGTGATAGTCACTGGATTGATGTTAAGAACATCCTTAAGTATCTTAGATGAACTAAGGATGCTTTCTTAAGCTATAAAGAAAGAGAACTTGAAGTGACAGGGTTCACTGCTGCAAGTTTCCAAACCGACAATAACGACTGTAAGTCATAATAAGGGTAATATATAGTTTGAATAACGGAACGGTGAGCTGGAAATCTTCCAAGCAAGATACTGTTGTCGAATAAACAAAAGAAGCGGAATATTGCTGCAACTATGTGTTGTGTGAGGAACGGACAAAACCGAGCGCAGCGGAAACCAGCCCGAGATCAAATCGCGAGCGAGTAAAATATATATATATTTTTTTTAATTTTCGGCAGTCCTTAAAAATAGTGGGTTTAAAATTTTTAATTACAAACTTAAAATTTCCAATGCATTAAAACATTTTCACGTATTAAAAATTACCATAAGTCCATTTAAAAATTTCACCACACTTTAATCAATTT
The DNA here is from genome assembly GCA_019454045.1 of Zanthoxylum bungeanum. Lineage (NCBI taxonomy): Eukaryota > Viridiplantae > Streptophyta > Magnoliopsida > Sapindales > Rutaceae > Zanthoxylum > Zanthoxylum bungeanum. Next base: position 440,243 of record SKCR01031196.1, on the reverse strand, counting down.
ATCAACTATTGACAAATTAAAATTAATCATCCTAATTATTTCCAACACTTGAAAATATTCCAAACATACTAAAATTAATTTTCAACATTTGAAAAAATTAATTCAAGCATACTATATAATTTTCCAACTCTTGAAAAAATTAATCCAAGCATTCAAAATTAACATATCAACTATATACTAATTTTCAACACTTAAATGCTTGTAATTCCCCACATACATGCTACCAATTTATCCAACACTTCCATAACAATTTTTCTCAACTAAATTAATCAACAAATTGAACAAATAAATTCACAAATTAAATGTACCAACAAGCTTTGTCAATTGATCCTTCCTTCAAGCTTTTCCAAATTTTCCAAGCTTTAAGCTTTCTCCAAATTCCACCAAATTGAGCTACTCCAAGAACAAATCTTGGTGATCAAAAGGTGGTTTGATCACTCAAGAGTGGCAACAAAATTTTCCCCAATTTAACTCTTAAAACCCTAGGGAAAAAAAACTAAGTTTCAAGAACACAAATCAATCACTAACTCTTAAAGATTAATTGTATGGACTTGAAACAAGGTTTGGGTAATTATGGTGAGATTTCTGGCTTGATTTTGATGAACAAAAACTGAAAAAATTCAGCCCTTATCTTCTATAAGGCTCTCGGCAGTGGCTATTCAAAAAAGGTGGGTGTGGATCTTTTCTTGTTCATGCTCGGCAGTGGCAGTGAACAAAGAAGCAAAACCAAGTAAAAACAATTCATTTCTCTTGTTCATGGTTTCGGCAGTGAGTGGAGGTGAGGAAGAGTCAAAACCATTTTTCTTATTCTCTTTTTTGGCAGACAGCAAAGTGAGAGAGATATATCAAAAAGTTTTGTTTTTCTTTTCATGAATTAAAATTAAGAAAAGAAACCCAAATCTTTAATAAACAAACCATGGTTCAAGGGAATCTTTTCCCTACACCACACAATTCAAAAAATTTATCTCAACCAAAGTTAAATTATCTCACCAACCAAGGTAACTAAATTGCAATTAAAAGATTTTAGTTACTTTAACTAAAAACATTCAATTACATTAACTAAAGTTACTTTAATTAATTAAAACCTTTATTTGTATAAACCAAGTAACTAATTTCATATATTAATTTAACAATTAAATTAATTTCACAAAATAATTACTAATTTAATGTAAATCAAATTTACATTTATTATACAATAAAAATTATATCAACTCTTGATATAAAATAAATAAATTCAATTCATCTCATGAATTATCGGATCAAACAATTTAATCCTTAAAACCCAAAAAATACTTTGTCAACATTTGACGAAAGGTCGCCCTAGTGCTCAACGAGTAAACTCAATATAATGGAACTCTCTAGGCTCACGTATGGTTGTTATTTATATATATACATATATATCTCATATACATGTATACATATTTCATGAAGGCATGTCCACCTACAAATCATGACTAAACAACACGACACGTCGAACAATACAAGTCGAGGTTAAAACGCTAATGTATAATCCCTTCGTCATTAGCATTTCCAATTGAGTAAGGTTATAGTTATACTGTCAAAACCTTATCTACTCAATATATGAAACTTTCATCCTTATATTCCATTAATAAATAATATAGAAAAACTCTTTTTGAATATTATTTATAATGTTAAAGAAACAATTTCTTCAACGAACTTTCGGCCAAAAGATTTCCGGAATATATTCTAAAAATTTCTGGAAACAAAATCCAACCATATGGACTGACGAATCCTCATATTAACACACACCGATCTTCGTGAGCATCGGTCTATACCTAACAGTCATCCAGAGGCCAGACCATGAAAGGTCTCTGACATGCATGGTATCAGGCACAGAAGATCACTCACAAGAGCACCGTGGTGTCTCAAGTCAAAGGACCACAATAACTACTCAACTCGAAAAGATAACTATTGACAGTTTTATGGAATATCTATTAGTCATCATTTATGAGTTAATTCAATATTCATTCAACTAATGAATATCTGCATTTCTATACGAACTTCCGCTAAGCTCACAGTCTGTTGAGACAAACTATATGTCCATTACATATATAGACAATGCACTAGTCTTACCATATAATGACCGACCCATGTCAATATATCTAGACTATGAATAATTATATTCGAGAGAATGCGTGATATTTCTCAACACCATTTGCAACTCTTGCAACTATATTACCATATGATGTAACTCTCGGGTCTTTACTAATTTCATATAAGGTTCCGAGTGAAACTCGAAATCTCTAACTCTTAGAGTAATCTAACTCTTAGATTTACAATATATAAAATAAAGTAAGAGTTTTACCATATATAAAAAAAATAATCATGATAAAATAAATATTATATTGCATAAATATCAAATATTCATACAAAAAGTGAATGGTGCTCGATCACCATTTCCAACACTCCACTTGATCTAGTGCCATTCACGATGGTATCTAATACCCATGGACTCCACGTGTTTCTCAAACAACTTGGGAGTTAAGGCTTTAGTCAGTGGATCCGCTATATTTTTTTCAGCTCATATTTTACAAACTTTAATGGCACCGCCATTGAGAGAAAACACAAACCTAGATGTAGACTTTCTATCATCTGGATCAGATTGAAAATCTGAATCCGTGTAACCTCTAAATTATAAGTCATTTTCTCCATAAATGAGAAACTTATCGTTTGTACCCTTAAGGTATTTCAGAATATGTTTCACAGTCATCCAATGGTCCTGACCCGGATCAGACTGATAACGGCTTGTAACACTTATAGCCATGCTGATATCAGGTCTAGTACATAACATGGCATACATTATGCTACCAACAGCGGAAGCATAAGGCTGGCTAAGCATTTTAGCCCTTTCATTATCTGTCTTAGGACACATTTTCTTAGACAGATGAATACCATGTTTGAAAGGCACATTGACTGTCTTACAGTCAATAAAGTTGTACCTTTCTAAGATCAAATCAATGTACTTGGACTGAGAGAGTCCTATCAACCTCCTCGCTCTATCTCTATAAAGATTTATACCTAGTATATAAGAGGCCTCTCCCAAATCCTTCATGGAGAAATTCTTACTGGGATAGGCTTTAACAGATTGTAACATACCTATATCGTTTCCGATAATAAGTATATCATCAACATAAAGCACTAATATTACTACCATGCTCCCACTAACCTTTTTATAGACACATGATTCCTTTTCGTTTTAATGAAACCAGACGATCTGATCACATCGTCAAAACGAAGATTCCAACTACGGGAAGCTTGTTTAAGTCCATAAATAGACTTTTTAAGCTTACATACCAGATTAGGATCTTTGGCGAATGCAAATCCCTCGGGTTGTTCCATATGGATATCTTCCTCAAGATTTCCATTCAGAAAAGCCGTTTTCACATCCATCTGCCAAATTTCATAATCATAGTGTGCGGCAATAGCTAATAAAATCCTGATTGACTTAAGCATGGCTACAGGAGAAAAGGTTTCCTCATAATCAATACCTGATTTCTGAGTATATCCTTTTGCTACTAGTCGGGCCTTAAAGGTTTCAACCTTTCCATCGGGCCCCCCCTTCTTTGTAAACCCATTTACAACCGATAGGAACAATTCCGTCGGGAAGCGGAACCAAGTCCCAGACTTGATTATCATGCATTGAGGTAATCTCGGATTTCATAGTTTCCAGCCATTTCTCCGCATCGATGTCTAACATCGCCTCTCTGTAGGTTAAATGATCATTTTCTTCAATTAAGAAAACATCGAGTGTATCATCAGATGACGTCCTGTACCTGACAGGGGGTCTCGATATCCTTTGTGACCTACGAGGTGGTTGTGTCAAAGGTATCTCATCTTCCTGAACTTCTGGTTCTATCATCGATTCAATGTTACTTTGATTGACTTCATCTAAATCAATCATTCTATGATCTGCACTTTCTAACACAAATTGTGTTTCTAAGAAAGTTGCATTTCGAGCAACGAACACATTTCGGTTCTCGGGATCATAGAACTGATATCCCATGGAATTTTTAGGATATCCAATGAATCGATACTTGTACCCTCTAGGTGCAAGTTTATCCCGCTGTGCAACTCTTACATAGGCAGGACAACCCCAAATCTTAACATACTTAAGACTCGGTTTCTTTCCAGTCCATAACTCATACGGAGTAGTCGGAACGACTTTCGATGGAACTTTGTTCAAAAGATGAGCGGCAGTGTCTAGAGCATGGCCCCACAAGTATATTGGTAGATCAGTAAAACTCATCATCGATCGAACCATATCTAATAAAGTTCGATTCCTCATTTCTGAAACACCATTGTGTTGAGGAGTGCCTGAAGGAGCATACTGAGCGAGAATCCCATTCTCTTTTAAATAACTCATGAACTCACTGCTCATGTACTCACCGCCCCGATCTGATCGAAGGCATTTCAAGAGTTTTCCGGTTTGTTTCTCTACTTCAAATCGGTATTCTTTGAACTTTTCAAAAGTTTCCGATTTGTGTTTCATAAGAAACACATAACCATATCATGACAAATCATCGATAAAAGTTACAAAGTATTGAAACCCACCCATGGCAGCATGGTTTATAGGACCACATACATCGGAATGCACAAGTTCCAATAAATCATTAGCACGGTGTCCAACATCACTAAATGAGGATTTGGCCATTTTACCTTGAATACAATATTCACATAATGGTAAAGGTTCTATGGTTAGATCATCTATCACACCATCCTTAAGTAGTTTGGTTAGACGTTTTATGCCTATATGACCTAATCTCATATGCCAAAGTTCTGTGTTATTTATTTCATCTGATCTTTTCTTTTTAGATTTCTCTAAATTAAAGACATCACGACTTTTTGTAAGAATGTAATGTCCATCAACCATGGGACATGAAACAAGCAAAACATTCATATTATCATATAAATTCAAAAGACCATCTTTAATATTTACATGAAATCCTTCACTGTCAAGTACAGGAAGTGAGATGATTTGTCGTATCATATTAGGCACAAAATAACAGTTATTAAGTTTAATATTACATTTATACGAGAGTGTCAAACACAAAAATCCTACTGCTTCAACTTGTAGAGAATCTATATTCCCTACTCGCAGTTGGATCTCTCCCGGCTTTAGTCTTCTAGTTTCTCTCAAATCCTGCAACGAATTACAGATATGAGAAGGACAAACGGTGTCTAACACCCAAGTCAAACTAGAATCAAAAGCAAGTGTAATGTCAATAATAGGAAAATAAAATACTTGAGGGCTCTATTTTCAAAGAAGCTAAATATATTGGACAATTGCGTTTCCAGTGTCCAAGTATGTCGTAGTGGAAACATTTTCCTCTTGCAACATCTGTCTTCACCTTAGGCTTAGAAGCCCATGCGGAAGCAACCTTTGGACCTTTACCTTTAACTTTCTTCTTCTTTTTCTATTTCTTCCCAGCTGGCTTTTGAGAAGCTTGAGAAGGTCCAGAATAAGAAACACCAGTGATCATGAATACAGAACTATTCTTATTCATGTCATGTTGAGCTGTCAGCAACATATTGTGCAACTCAGAATAGGTGGGAAGCATCTTATGCATGTTAAAGTTAACGATATAGTCCTTGAAAGACTTAGGAAGAGACGAGAGAATCACACTATTCCCGAGGCGGTTATCAATAGGAATATCCATCCTTTCAAGCTCTTCGATACAGTCTATTAGCCTCATCACATGTGGGCTAACAGGTTTTCCCTCCGGGAGGAAAGTATGGAAAAGCTTGACAGCCACCCTATGCATCTCTACCTGTGGTCGATCACTGAATAGTTCATTCATATGCATCAAAATGGATCCGGAATTAGGCATCGGCATATACTTCCTCTGTAGTTCCGGCACCATAGATCCCAAGATGTATGACCGGACTTTCCGATCATCATCCTTCCATTTGATGAACGTCTCATGTTCTTCATCTAAAGCATCATCCGAAACCCTTGCGGGCATTGGACGATCAAGAACATATTCAAGTTGCTCCGCTTGGCAAAGAATTCGGAGATTCATGAGCCAAACATTATAGTTAACAGCACCCTGGAGCCTATGCGTATCAAGTATACGCAAAAGCGGGTTCGACACAGACATTCTAACTACACAATGATAAAATAAAGCAGAAATTAATATTTAAATATCATGATAAAAACACTAAATAGAATATGGATTTACTTTTTCTATAAAGTGCCCTCGCATTGTTTTACATATTCTTTATAATCTCTACAAACAAGAATACGAAAATTTAACTCTTAAATCTCACAAAGCAAAGTAGATCCTTCTTGACATTTATGCAAATCTCACGCTTTAGCAATATTGACCTTTGTAAATTCGAGAAGGTAGACAACTATTGTCAATTGCATCTTCATGCAACTCTTATATTCGGTCCAAAATCAAATCTCATCCTCACGCTTTAGCAATATTGGATAGTTCAATTTTTAGATCAATGTGTCTATTGCCGAAAGTAAGATACTAATATTAACCTCACGCTTTAGCAATATTGGATAATACTTTCTCTTAAATTCGACTCATCTCATGCTTAACCGGAATAGTACAAAACATTATAACCAATCCCTCACGCTTTAGCAATATTGGGAATAATTACAATGGTTTCACTAACACCGTATAGACAAGCCGGACCATGTCATATTTTCAACCAAAATAATAACAATTAATGATCTAGCGTAGAGATTTTTCCAAAGTCAAATGCATACAAATATATAAAATGTATGCATGTCCAAAAATGCCTAAAACATGTAATTCACAATTAAATGTATGCATGAGCATTTTATATCATTGAGAAAAATTGTAAGGAACATGAACAATTAGAAGCACGTATCGCTCTGATACCACTTGTTGTGTGAGGAACGGACAAAACCGAGCGCAGCGGAAACCAGCCCGAGATCAAATCGCGAGCGAGTAAAATATATATATATATATATATATATTTTTAATTTTCGGCAGTCCTTAAAAATAGTGGGTTTAAAATTTTTAATTACAAACTTAAAATTTCCAATGCATTAAAACATTTTCACGTATTAAAAATTACCATAAGTCCATTTAAAAATTTCAACACACTTTAATCAATTTATCAACTATTGACAATTAAAATTAAGCATCCTAATTATTTCCAACACTTGAAAATATTCCAAACATACTAAAATTAATTTTCAACATTTGAAAAAATTAATTCAAGCATACTATATAATTTTCCAACTCTTGAAAAAATTAATCCAAGCATTCAAAATTAACATATCAACTATATACTAATTTTCAACACTTAAATGCTTGTAATTCCCCACATACATGCTACCAATTTATCCAACACTTCCATAACAATTTTTCTCAACTAAATTAATCAACAAATTGAACAAATAAATTCACAAATTAAATGTACCAACAAGCTTTGTCAATTGATCTTTCCTTCAAGCTTTTCCAAATTTTCCAAGCTTTAAGCTTTCTCCAAATTCCACCAAATTGAGCTACTCCAAGAACAAATCTTGGTGATCAAAAGGTGGTTTGATCACTCAAGAGTGGCAACAAAATTTTCCCCAATTTAACTCTTAAAACCCTAGGAAAAAAAACTAAGTTTCAAGAACACAAATCAATCACTAACTCTTAAAGATTAATTGTATGGACTTGAAACAAGGTTTGGGTAATTATGGTGAGATTTTTGGCTTGATTTTGATGAACAAAAACTGAAAAAATTCAGCCCTTATCTTCTATAAGGCTCTCGGCAGTGGCTATTCAAAAAAGGTGGGTGTGGATCTTTTCTTGTTCATGCTCGGCAGTGGCAGTGAACAAAGAAGCAAAACCAAGTAAAAACAATTCATTTCTCTTGTTCATGGTTTCGGCAGTGAGTGGAGGTGAGGCAGAGTCAAAACCATTTTTCTTATCCTCTTTTTGGCAGACAGCAAAGTGAGAGAGATATATCAAAAAGTTTTGTTTTTCTTTTCATGAATTAAAATTAAGAAAACAAACCCAAATCTTTAATAAACAAACCATGGTTCAAGGGAATCTTTTCCCTACACCACACAATTCAAAAAATTTAACTCAACCAAAGTTAAATTATCTCACCAACCAAGGTAACTAAATTGCAATTAAAAGCTTTTAGTTACTTTAACTAAAAACATTCAATTACATTAACTAAAGTTACTTTAATTAATAAAACCTTTATTTGTATAAACCAAGTAACTAATTTCATATATTAATTTAACAATTAAATTAATTTCACAAAATAATTACTAATTTAATGTAAATCAAATTTACATTTATTATACAATAAAAATTATATCAACTCTTGATATAAAATTAATTAATTCAATTCATCTCATGAATTATCGGATCAAACAATTTAATCCTTAAAACCTAAAAAATACTTTGTCAACATTTGACGAAAGGTCGCCCTAGTGCTCAACGAGTAAACTCAATATAATGGAACTCTCTAGGCTCACGTATGGTTGTTATTTATATATATAATATATATCTCATATACATGTATACATATTTCATGAAGGCCTGTCCACCTACAAATCATGACTAAACAACACGACACGTCGAACCATACAAGTTGAGGTTAAAACGCTAATGTATAATCCCTTCGTCATTAGCATTTCCAATTGAGTAAGGTTATAGTTATACTGTCAAAACCTTATCTACTCAATATATGAAACTTTTCATCCTTATATTCCATTAATAAATAATATAGCAAAACTCTTTTTGAATATTATTTATAATGTTAAAGAAACAATTTCTTCAACGAACTTTCGGCCAAAAGATTTCCGGAATATATTCTAAAAATTTCTGGAAACAAAATCCAACCATATGGACTGACGAATCCTCATATTAACACACACCGATCTTCGTGAGCATCGGTCTATACCTAACAGTCATCCAGAGGCCAGACCATGAAAGGTCTCTGACATGCATGGTATCAGGCACAGAAGATCACTCACAAGAGCACCGTGGTGTCTCAAGTCAAAGGACCACAATAACTACTCAACTCGAAAAGATAACTATTGACAGTTTTATGGAATATCTATTAGTCATCATTTATGAGTTAATTCAATATTCATTCAACTAATGAATATCTGCATTTCTATACGAACTTCCGCTAAGCTCACAGTCTGTTGAGACAAACCATATGTCCATTACATATATAGACCTTGCACTAGTCTTACCAATATAATGACCGACCCATGTCAATATATCTAGACTATGAATAATTTATATTCGAGAGAATGCGTGATATTTCTCAACTCCATTTGCAACTCTTGCAACTATATCACCATATGATGTAACTCTCGGGTCTTTACTAATTTCATATAAGGTTCCGAGTGAAACTCGAAATCTCTAATTCTTAGAGTAATCTAACTCTTAGATTTACAATATATAAAATAAAGTAAGAGTTTTACCATATATAAAAATAAATAATCATGATAAAATAAATATTATATTGCATAAATATCAAATATTCATACAAAAAGTGAATGGTGCTCGATCACCATTTCCAACACTATGGTAGCAAAAAAAAGTAATTTTGGATCTGTAAAATTCCTAATTATATTATGAGTAGTTCTGTTAGCAGCTGAGCTAGGCTACAACACAGGCTAAAGAATTAATGGTCTCATCAACGATCCAAGTATATATTTCAACTAATTCATCTGATTCGTTCGGATCATACATCGTGGCAATGTGATGATCGAATAAATCGCATCAGATGGTAACCTTGCAAATCAGCTGACGAAAGCTGTTTCTCAGCAGAAGTTTGAGCGACACGTACATAGTTCAGGTGTAGGACACTTGAGTGATTGGCTATAGGCCAAGTGGGAGATTATTGGATAATTATGACCCATAGCATCACTATTTTTACAAGACATGGTGTTGTTGTACAAATTAACTATGTGACAAAGGAAATTGCTATTTTATCATTTGTAATTGGATTACCAAGATACATAAATGATAAAAGTCCATATGATTAGTTCTAGATTAATAAGATATGAGACAATATTAATCCACTAAAGTTTAATCATTAAAATATCCCTAGTCGTAGTATTATCGAGATTGGACATCGATAATGCGGAATAGACTAGTATTGCACTTGTGCGCGTTGTGGGAGCATAACGGCATATTTCTCATATATTTAAGTATTGGATACTCATGCAAGTGTGATAGGAGGTTGTGTTTACCGATGGTACGAAAACAGCTTCGTTCTGGATAGACCCCTCGGAATTCCATTGGTAGTATGACTATATGTCTATGGAAGTCCGAATCAGGGTAGGTGTATTTTGTCTTAACCTGAGACTTGAACCGCTAATACTTGCGACAATCAATATACTTTGGTTTTGGTCGTCCGGGGCTTTAACAGGTTCTGTGTACGCCTTTTCTGGGTATTGAGAATCGTAGTGTATTGGGTGTGATGTCAAGATGAAAGTATCACTTCAGTCATATGAAGAAGATGATCACGTAGGATACGGAACTAATACTCTTATGTACTGCAATTATCAGGATAATATGACTAGGTCATGCTTATTCGATTATAGAGACTAGTTACCAGAGATCCGATATATGCTTCGTACGGGGCAGACATAATTCCAGCCCCAGGCCTAGCATGTGACATTAGATACTGGATCATAATACGCAATACTACGTATACTACGCCTGACACAGATTACATATTCCTTAAAAGAATATTTCTAGAGAATTGGGTAGGCACGGTGCTTTGCTAGAAGACAACCATGTCTTGTAAATCAGTAAGAACGTGGTACTAGGTACGCACATATTCGGATACTCCGATGACCGGATTTACTGCCAACATATCTAGGGATATCATGGGTCGTTTCCCGAAGATTCACCGATGACGTATGACTCGAACATAATTAATATGGGATTAATTAGAAGAGAGAGAAAATTAATCTAGGATTAATTACGGAGAGAATTTATCTGGGATAAAATTCGAATAAAAGAGAGAGAACGATTAATTCAGAATTAATCGATTAAATAATATATTCGATATATTAAACGAAATTAAATTTCGACGCGAAATTAAAATTGGATTTTAATTCGGGCAACCGAATTAGTTTAGAATTAATTCGCGAGCGACGTGAAAAGTAATTTTGCTAGGCATACTTATTTAATTAAATTTGATTTATTTACTTCGCAACGGAAAATACGTTAATTTAGAATTAACGAAACCGAGCCCGGAATGTGTTTGCGGGCCCACTCGGATATTGAATTAAAGTGGGGCCCACAAGTCACATCGCAAGTCACCTTTTTTGATGGAAGTCACATCAACTTTGTGTAATGTGATTCAAGTCACTTTTTGAGTGATGGGAGTAGTTGAGAGCAATTAATGCCATTTTCCCTCCAAATGTTTGTTTTGCTTTTTGGAAAAGCATATACCAAAACTTTGTGAGACTTTTGGTATTAGGTTCTTGGAAAACAAAACACAACACTCATCTCTCTCTTTCTATCTTCATCAAGGCCGAAACATTGGCCTTCTTTCTCCCTCTCTTTGGCGTGAAGCTAAGCTTCACTTCTTCTTGATTTTGCTTCATTAATCATGAATGCTAGCACATTAAATGAGTCTTACAAAGGTGTTAGGGAAACAAATACATGAGTTTGGAATTCAAGGAGATGCTTGGAAGCTTTACATACATCAAAGGGGAGCTTGGAGCACAACACAAAGGCTTGGAATTTTTGTTATGGGTTTCTGATCTCACCTCATGAAGATGTCAATCTTATTGAGGAAGAAAAATCGGCTATGTATGAGGAAGTGATACAAGGTATCGACTTCTTTTATGGCAAAGTGCCATAATGTCCGAAATGGATTCCATGTATACCAACCAAGTTTGGACACTGATTGTTGTACCGGAAGGCATTGTGCCTGTTGGTACTATATGAGTATTCAAGGAAGACATACTTGGATGGCAACATATAAACGTACAAAGCTAGGCTTGTAGCAAAAAGGTATCGTTATCAACATTGTGTCGTTTACGACGAAACCTTTTAACCATTGCCATAATTAAATCCATTTGGATAATGCTTGCTACTGCTAAATGTTTCATTTATGAAATATGGCAGCGGAACGTCAAAATCGCTTTCCTTAAAAGGAAAACTTTTGGAGGACGTTTACAACATCCTGACAGTTTTGTCTTACCAAAAAAAGCAAACAAGGTTTACAAGTTAAATCAATCCATTTATGGATTGAAGCAAACATTGCGTTCTTGGAACTATCGTTTTGATGTAATTATAATGGTATATGATTTAATTCAAAACGAAAATGATTCTTGTGTATATAAGGAGGTTAGTGGGAGCACACTGACAATGATTGTCCTATATAATGATGACATGTCATTTCTTGGAAATGACATTCCCATAATACAATCGGTGAAAGCTTGGCTTTCATGAAAATTCTCCATAGAATACTTGGGAGAGACAACCTTTATTCTAGGAATAAGGATCTACTGGGATTGATCTAAATGTTGTTGACACTCTCCGAGAACTCGTACATTGAAAGATATGTACGTGACCTAGTGTCTCATATGCTTTGAGCATATGAAGTCACAATCAGGCCAATCCAAGTGATAGTCACTGGATTGATGTTAAGAACATCCTTAAGTATCTTAGATGAACTAAGGATGCTTTCTTATGCTATGGAGAAGGAGAACTTGAAGTGACAAGGTTCACTGCTGCAAGTTTCCAAACCGACAATTACGACTGTAAGTCATAATAAGGGTACTATATAGTTTGAATAACGGAACAGTGAGCTGGAAATCTTCCAAGCAAGATATTGTTGCCAAATAAACAACATAAGTAGAATATTGCTGCAACTATGGCAGTAAAAGAAGCAATTTTGGATTTGTAAAATTCCTAATTAGATTAGGAGTAGTTCTGTTAGCAGCTGATCTAGGCTACAACACAGGCTAAAGAATTAATGGTCTCATCAATGATCCAAGTATATATTTCAACTAATTCATCTGATTCGTTCGGATCATACATCGTGGCGATGTGATGATCGAATAAATCGCATCAGATGGTAACCTTGCAAATCCGCTGACGAAAGCTGTTTCTCAGCAGAAGTTTGAGCGACCCGTACATAGTTCAGGTGTAGGACACTTGAGTGATTGGCTATAGGCCAAGTGGGAGATTGTTGGATAATTATAACCAATAGCATCACTATTTGTACAGAACATGGTGTTTTTGTACAAATTAACTATGTGACAAAGGAAATTGCTCTTTTATCATTTGTAATTGGATTACCAAGATACATAAATGATAAAAGTCCATATGATTAGTTCCGGATTAAAAAGTTATGAGACAATATTAATCCACTAAGGTTTAATCATTAAAATATCCATAGTCGTATTATCGAGACTGGACATCGATAATGCGGAATAGACTAGTATTGCACTTGTGCACATGTCAGAAAACACAAAGATCTATCTATGTAGATCTTTATTCATAGAATAAAGGCTGCTTCTCCCAGATCTTTCATGGAAAATTTTAATGAAACCCAAGCTTTCACCGATTGTAGCATGGGAATGTCATTGCCAATAAGCAATACATCATCAATGTAAAGGACAATGAATGTCAGTGCGCTCCCAATAACCTTCTTATATACACAAGGATCATCCTCATTTTGAATGAAATCATATTCTTTTATGATCTCATCAAAATGTTGGTTCCAAGAACGCGATGCTTGCTTCAATCCATAAACGGATCGATTTAACTTGCAAACCTTGTCTGCATGTTTTGATATGACAAAACCGTCAGGCTGTTGCATATAAACATCCTTTAATATGTTTATGTTAAGGACAGCGGGTTTGACGTCCATCTGCCATATCTCGTAATCGAAATATACAACAATAGCAAGCATTATCCGAATGGATTTAATTATGGCAACCGGTGAAAAGGTTTCTTCGCAATCGACACCATGTCGTTGACGATACCCCTTCGCTACAAGCCTAGCTTTGTACGTTTGTATGTTTCCATCCATGTCGGTCTTCTTCTTGAAGACCCATTTGCAACCAATAGGCTTTACGCCTTCTGGTGCATCAACCAGTGTCCAAACTTGGTTGGTGTACATGGAATCCATTCGGATTTCATGGCATCTTGCCATAAACCGGAGTCGATACCTTGTATCGCTTCCTCATACGTAGCCGGTTCGTCTTCCAAAATAAGATTAATATCCACATAAGGTGAGATCAGAAACCCATACCTCTTAGGTTGTTTTCTGACTCTCTTCAATCTACGCGGTTCTTGTGTATTCGAAGATTATGGTACAGTCTCATCCCTAATGAACTGTTCATGTTCGTTAAGGACTCTGTGCTAGGAACAGTATCACTCCGATTTTCATCGAGTTCTACTTTCCTCCCACTAACCACTGCATTTATGAATTCCCTTTCAAGGAAAACCGCATGTAGAGCAACAAATACTTTGTTCTCTTATGGGTTGTAAAAGTAATATCCTTTGGTTTCCCTAGGATAACCTACAAATAGACACTTATCCGATTTGGGTTCAAGTTTGGTACCATCCAAACGTTTAACGTATGACCAGCAACCCCAAATCTTCAGGAATGAGAAACCCGATTTCTTTCATGTACATATTTCATACGGAGTCTGTTGAACAGAATTTGACGGAACCTTATTAAAAATAAGTATTGCACTGTTCAATGCATATCCCCAGAAGGAAATAGGTAGCTCAGTGCGACTCATCATCGACCTTACCATGTCCAACAAAGTTCGGTTTCTCCGTTCAGACACACCGTTCAATTGAGGTGTTCCAGGAGGAGTCCACTGTGAAAGAATACCATACTCATTCAAGTAATCAAGAAACTCATTGCTCAAGTATTCGCCACCACGGTCCACTGGTAATGTGTTAATACTTTTTCCGGTCTATTTTTCTACTTCGTGTCGAAACTCTTTGAATTTATCAAAGGTTTTCGACTTCTTTCTCATAAAATACACATAACCATAGCGCGATGCATCATCCGTAAAGGTTACGAAGTATTCATATCCACCTCTAGCCTCGCTAGACATGGGCCCACATACGTCACTATGAACGAGGGCTAACAGTTCGGTGGAACGTGCATATTTACTGCTAAAAGGTGTTTTAGGCATTTTGCCTAATAAACAAGATTCACATACGTCATATGAATTTGGATCAAATCCGTCCAAGTACCCAATTTATTATATTTGGACTTAATGGTATGGTTTTAGGCCCAATTTGGATCCAATCCAATTGTCCTAAACCAACTTGGCCCAACCTAGCCCATAAGGCCCAAATATAACAATTGTAGCCCAATTCCAAATTAAGCCTAATTAATTAAATTCTAATATTCCAAATATCACAATTTATTTAATTAAAGTGTATAGCCATAATTAATTATTCAAATTAACATTTTCAAAATACCAATTTACGTAATTAATCATGCTTTATCATTATCAATTCATGTCCAACATAATTGAAGCAAAATCAACTTATTCCATACTCTCTAAGCTCATGGCAATCATGGGATTCTTACATCAATTTTTGATTTTAATCCAATTAAATCACAAATTAATATATCCAAGCATTTTAAACACATCTAATGGCCTAAAATAAAAAACATCATGAGCTACAAGGGTTCCTCCATATTCGGCCAAGCCAAGCAATTTGGGAAAAATTATTGTAGGCATTGCATTTTCGCATGTGAAACCTGATGATGAGTCTCAGTTGGAGGCACTACCTTTTTAGCTAAGGATATTGCGGGAAACGGAGGTCGGAAGGGGAAATTCAGAATAAGTACATCATCAAGTTCATTTCACAAGTTCACTGTCTTCGTTAGTGCTGCGTTCGTTACTTCGTTCGAACTTCAGGCAGATTGCGGACGTTGGTGTAGCATTCGAATTGGCGTTCGAACGGCGTCGGTGTTTCTGGTTTTGCTGCTAGCCTCGCACCCCAGCCCAATTAGCCCCCCAAAGCTCATAAAACACATCCCAATTTAATTAAATTAAACATTGAATTAAATAAAATAATTAAACCATTTACTAATTAAATAAAACACAAAATATAATCATGCCTAATTTAAAGATAAATCAAATATATTAACTTCCTAACTAAACAAATCACATACTAAATTAAAAAGATGTCATGCCTAATTAAAATAAATCATAACAAATTACAGATATTGACTTCCTAATCTAAACCAATCTTGTCTCCATCAAATCTTTGACTTTCCTTGCTCAATACCAAATCAAATCCTCCTTTTAATGCCAAAATCCCTTCCTTGTGAGACAAGGTGAAACCCTAGCCCTTCTCTATATAAACAACCCCTAACCAAGACATGCACTCCTCTAGCTCATACAGATAACTCACACAAAAATCACAACACAAAAGAGCCTTAGCCACTCACGACAATAGCAACAAGAAGAACATAAACAATTCCCTTCATCTCCTCCACTCCATAACCGAAAACAGCACCCCCCTAAACCTCTACCCATCACTGAAAATCTCCCCCATACAGCAGCCCACCATCACCGAAAATATACCTCCAAACAGCAACCCAAACACACCCTAAACAGCTCTTGAAACACGCCTGGACAGCAGCCCAAACCACTCCCAAAACAGTCCCTAAAATCCCTTAAAACAGTAACATAAACTGCACTTATAATCCTTGAAATAACCACACAAACCTACACTAAAAAACCACGAAAAACACTCGAAACAGTTCGTTGAAACGTCAAAACAGGTGACCTAAACAGTGAGTAGCAAAGTAGAGACCGAACAGCAGCAGAACGGAGACCGAACAGTAGCAGAACGGAGACCGAACGGCAAGCAAAACAACAAAATAGTGAGCTAAGATGCTGAACCAGTGAATCGGAAGAATAAAGAGTTTTTACCCATTCCGATCTCCGCGAAACGCAAGTCCGAAGACGACTTAAAAGGTTAGACCTGAGGGTACTTTCCACACTCATCTTTATTCGATTTTTGTTATTTATTTTGACTGTATTTTAATTATTTGTTGAATCTTGTGTGTGCATGATGCGTGTTGTGGGTATTGGATGAATGAAAGAGTGTCGTCTCTTGTGGTATATAGGATGGAAACCCAGACGTAAATTCCGTAGCCGAATCCGAATGGACGGTAGTGCGGTCTGTACTTGGGATACAACTCCACGTACCGCTTGAGTAAACGGCACCTTCTTTTGTTTCATGTTGCTTTGATTTATTTATTTATTTTTCGTCACTTGAATTCTGCATGTTGCTTATTTATGTATGGTTCAATCGAGCGCATGAGCGTAGTAAGTGGAATGAAAGATCCCCTATGGGAGGGGTTAAAGCCATTTACCACGATGCTTTGCCGTGCCGGTTGATGTGTGTTCGGTTGAATGCAAGATACGTTCATTCGGGTATACTACGTTTGATATTATTTCTTTTAATTCTATGTATGCATGATTAAATCGATCGCATGGGCTTAGTAAGTGGAATGAAAGATCCCCTACGAGGAGGGGTTAAAGCCCTTTACACGATACTTTGCCGCACCGGTCGATGTGTGTTCTCGGTTGAATACAAGACACATTCAATTGGGCATACTACGTTTGATATTATTGCTTTTAATTCTATGTATGCATGATTCAATCGAGCACATGGGCTTAGTAAGTGGAATGAAAGATCCCCTACGGGGAGGGGTTAAAGCCCTTTACCACGATGCTTTGCCGCGCCGGTCGATGTGTGTTCGGTTGAATGCAAGTTACGTTCAATCGGGCATACTAAGTTTGATATTATTTCTTTTAATTCTTTGTATGCGTGATTCAATCGAGCGCATGGGCTTAGTAAGTGGAATGAAAGATCCCCTACGGGGAGGGGTTAAACCCCTTTACCATGATGCTTTGCCGCGCCGGTCTATGCGTGTTCGGTTGAATGCAAGATACGTTCAATCGGGCATACTAAGTTTGATATTATTGCTTTTAATTCTTTGTATACGTGATTCAATCGAGCGCATGGGCTTAGTAAGTGCAATGAAAGATCCCCTATGGGGAGGGGATTAAAGCCCTTTACCACGATGCTTTGCCTCGCCGGTTGATGTGTGTTCGGTTGAATGCAAGATACGTTTAATCGGACATACTGAGCTTGACATTGTTGTCTTTATTCTTTATGTTACATGCATCAGGTCTGGTTCCGTTCGAACGCGTTCTCGAATGCTACGCGAACGCACACGCACTTTCTTAGTCTCATAATGCATCAGGTCTGGTTCCGTTCAAACGCGTTCTCGAACGCTATACGAACGCGAACCTTCTGTTTACCGTTCGAACGCGTTCTCGAACGCTACGTGAACGCACACGCACTTTCTTAATCTTATCATGCATCAGGTCTGGTTCCGTTCGAACGCGTTCTCGAATGCTATACGAACGCGAACCTTCTGTTTACCGTTCGAACGCGTTTTCAAACGCTACGCGAACACGCACCCACTGAACTAAGTCCTTTTCATCAGATTTCATACATAGTTTTCCTAGTAACTATCCCCACATGTATGGATACAATGTGTTTAATGTATTACAATTTATATGCCTATGTCATGATAAAATTTGAGTATTATTTCTTGTGGTATATCGGATGGAAACCCAGACATAAATTCCATAGCCGATTCCGAATTGATGGTAGTACGGTCTGTACTTGGGATACAATTCCACATACCACTTGAGAAGGTGCTCACATGTGTGCTTGTGTTTTCTTGAATATAATATGCCAATGAAGTTGTATGTTTGTCGCTCCTTTGATGTACTTCCAAGCATGCAATCTTAGATGTGAAATATATGTATAAGTTTTATTTTGTACATGTGAATTTAGAAGCATGATACTCTTGGAAATAAGTGCTACTTAAGCCTGATTAAATTATTACATAAATCCTGTCATTACAAGTGGCATGAGTAAGGGACCATTCCGAACCCAACGGTTTGAGGTCTTCCCTTACGAGGGGTGAGTGCGGCCTTAAATCTCATTTTCCCGGTTCACACCGGGTGGCGACTCCATTATTCTCCGGTTTAGTCCCCCGTGGCTACTCCGTACTCCCGACCGGGCCACGAGCCCGGGACAACATGCGTCGCCCAGTTTTTGTGTCCCACAATTATCTAATCAAGTTTTTCATAAAATTAATCATACATAACTCTTAGTTATCATAATCTAAGCATACTCAAACAATCAATTTGATAAAATCATGCTCCAAACAAAAATACCCAAATTCAAGATTATGAACCATAATTCAATTTCATGCTTAAATTAGCTCATGATACCATTGTTGGGTCTCTAAGATCAATCCCAAGATCATTTAAGCATAAATGATGTGTGAATAGGCAAAGAAGTAGCGGAAATTATACTCACTTTGATCGGTTTGTTGGATGTGTTGAGAACAAAAATTTGCCTCATTTGAAGTTGCTCCAAGCTTTCCTTGATTAGTATGTTGAGCTCCAAGCCTTGGTGAATGAATTCCAAACTCAATGGATGTTTCCCTATCACCATTGAATGACCATTTTTTGTGCTAGCACTTTTGATTTTTGAAGCAAAATCAAGAAATATGTAGCCAAGCTTCACGCTAATGGAGAAGAAAAAGATGGAAGTATTTTCGGCCAAGGAGAAAAAAAATGAGTAGTAGTTTGATTTTCAAAAAAACAAAACCATATACCAAATCTCTAAAGTTGGTAAAAGGTCACTCACCTATCAAAATAAAATAATGAAATGTGTATTACAAGTTACCATCAACTAATACCAAATTCCATCACCATAAAGGTAAGTAAAGTGACAAGTGATGTGACTTGTGGTGGGCCCCACATGATTCAAAATCCGAGTGGGCCCGTAAACACATTCGGGGCTCAGGTACGTTAATTCCGAATTAACGAATTTTCCCTTGCGACTTAATTAAATCAAATTTAATTAAATAATTATGCCTAGCAAAATTACTATTAAAGTCGCTTGCGAATTAATTCTAAATTAATTCGTTCGCCCGAATTAAAATTCAATTTTAATTTCGTTATGAAATCTAATTTCATTTAATATATCGAATTTATTAATTTTATCGATTAATTCCAAATTAATCGTTCTCTCTCTATTAATTGAATTTTATCCAAGATAAATTCTCGCCTTAATTATTCCTAGATTAATTTTCTCTCTTCTAATTAATCTCAGATTAATTATGCTCGAGTGAAACTTCGTCGGTGAATCTTCGGGAAGCGACCCATGAGATCTATGGATATATTGGCAGTAAATCCGGTCGTCGGACTATCCGAACACGTGCGTACCCAGTACTACATTTTTACCGATTTACAAGACATGGTTGGCTTCTAGCAAAGCGCCGCACCTACCCAATTCTCCAGAAATATTCTTTAAGGAATATGTAATCTATGACAGGCGCAGTATATGTAGTATTGCGTATTGCGATCCAGTATCAGATGTCACATGCAAGGCCTGAGGCTGGAATAGTGTCTGCCCCATATGAAGCATATATCGGATCACAAGCAACTAGTCTCTATAATCGGATAATCATGACCTTGTCATATTATCCCGATAGTTGCAACATAATAGAGAACCAGTTCTGTATCTGTAGACACTGTATTTTTGCATGAAGCCCAGTGATGAGCCTCGTATGGAGGCACTACCATTTAAGTTACGGAAGTCACGGGCAACGGACGTCGGAAGGGAAAAATTCAAGAAATAAATACATCAACAAATTTTAAGTCTCTATTTGGCCTCGAGTTCGCTCGATTAATCCCTGTTTTAAAATATTAAGCCTCGAACCCCCGCACCCATTGATGACTGGTAATTATATAACTATTTCCCACTCATTTGACCTAATATTTTGTTTAGTTTCTTGAGTTTTGTGAATATTTTGATGTGTTTTGTGTTATTTTGTAGATAAATAAAGTTTCAGGACATTTTGGAGGTGATTTGGGGCCAAAATAGTGAAAAACAGACAAAAATGGCATTTTCGTAATTTTTCTTCCCGCGACGCGCAAGCCTTTGGCGTCACGACGCCTAATGTGTGCCGATCTATGCTAACGTGCGTCGGGTCCACAAGTCAGAATCTGAGAAGTTTGACTTTGCTAATGTTTGCCGTGCCACGTGTCACCATCACAGCCGATCTGCTAACGTGTGCCGTGCCACGTGTCATCATCCTACGGTGCCGACAATCACCATCGCCATGTGTCGCCATGTGTCATTCCACGTGTCAGCCATGTCATCGTCCACATCACCAGTTGACCGAGTCAACGTGCCACGTCACCGCCACGTCATCATCAGCCAATCATGAAGTGCCACGTGTCGCAATCATACGGTGCCAAAAATCACTATCGCCACATGTCACCACGTCAGCACCACGTCATCGCCACGTCAGCATAATCATTGAGTTGTCAGCCGCCTTGCCACGTGTCACCTTATCACCTTATCCGCAATTGACACGTGGCAGATAAGAATCTGAAGCTGACCAACCAGAAGCTGACACTTGTCGCGTTGTGACGCGCAAAGCATTGCTCGTCGCGACGCTCGAAGCCTACCGAGGCCTATAAATTCAGCTCGAGATTTCAGTTTTAGATGTACCTTCCTCTCTAATTTCTCTGATGTAAATAAGGAGTTTTCTATCTAGTTTATTTTAATTTCAGTTTTGTATTTAATTTTAATTACGTTCAGTAATAGTAATAGTAATTTACTTTCTTACTTTTACAGTTTTTACTATTCAACCATGAGGAGGTAACTTCCCCCTGCTAGGGTGAAAGGTAATTCTTTTACTATTGCTATTTAGATTAATCTCCCTTAAATATAATATATATTCACTATTTAAAATTTTACTTAATAAGGATACCACTATATTGGTCGGTTGGTAATTCATTTTAAACTAGTTTAAACCTGACTAAGTAAGGATACCGCCAAATTGGTCGGTTGGTAATTAAACTTTCTTACCGCCTATATGGCAGGTTTATGGACAAATTTTGATACCGCCTATATGGCTGGTCGGACTTAATTTGACTTAATCAGGTTACCGCATATATGGATGGTTGGTAAAATCATCACAACTTAATATATTATATTAAGGGAGATATCTAAATAGTAAATAGTAAAAGTTGATCCTTTTACCTTAGCATTTTATTTTAGTATAATTTACTTTTCAGCTTTTACTTAACCGCAATTACTTTTGAGCATTTTTACTTTATGTCTTTTACTTTTAAGTTTTTACTAGCCCTAGTTATGTGTTGTAACTAAGTTAGTTATCTGGGGTTGTGATGACTTCTAATATCTCCGGTTTATAAGAGGTTATTTTATAGTTTGGGTAATTTAAAGGTTTACTTATTAAGTCTTAAGCTTAATGCGTCTTGTTAATTGGCCACTAATAAGATTGATCTGGTAAATCTAAAATAAACTTGACAAAGGAATTTTAGGTTTCAGCCTTAGACTTAATAGCCCACGATCTTCATTGAGGATAAATAACCATTTAATAGATTTCCTTACAGGATAGACATATATCTGTCGGGTGGGGGTAGCCATAATTGGAACTTAAACTTAATGAATCCAGGTAATTTTGTTCACATAGACATATGGTTCAATTGGGTTATACTGGGTATTTACGTCTGACCATCGACAGAGGCTTTTGCATAATTTCGTGTTCCAGGTTAGTAAACCGATTTATTACACAAACACGAAATAACCACTTCATCTTTTAAAAGATATTATAAAGATTTACAACCCTAGATAGTTTCCTAATATTGAATTTTCTTAAACCTACTTTCGTGCAATTTTATTTACTTGTTTTTAAATTTAAAAATCATCACCATTTCAAATCAATCAATCAACCTGTTAGATACAAGTAATCATTTGACCTCATAAAATTAATAGATTAGGTATTAAGTCCTTGTGGGATCGATAATTTTTATACTACTTGAATGATACGTGCGCTTGCGTTATACACGTGTGATTACGTACCAGTCAAGTTTTTGGCACCGTTGCTGGGGACTTATTTATCTTTCACTATTAGTTTTGGGGTTAGATACGTTACTTGTATCTAATTTCTTTTTACTTATTGTTTTTGTTTTCTTGTGTTTCAGGTTCTCAGAAACTACATGAGATGAACCAGAAGCTTTGAACTTTGACCGCTTGACCCAGAAATTGAAAGAACCATCAGACAGTTGAGAATGGAAAGACGAGAAGGCCAAGAAGCTTTAGTCAACATGGAACCTGAACCTTTGGAAGTTGCACCACCAATACCCATTCGAGACAGAACCATTCCGGTGGTCGACAGCTTCATTTCCTATATTGTATTTCCTCATTTACCAGAAAATGCGTGTGACATCAAAATATGCATTCAGATGATTCAGCAGTCAGTACAGTTTGAGGGAAAAGCAACTGAAGATCCTAATACCCACATCAGCAACTTTCTGGAAGTTTGCGGCACTTTTAATTACAACCTAGAAGCTGAAGAAGCAATGAGACTGCGGGTTTTTCCATACTCTTTGAAGGACAGAGCTAAAGCTGGCTACATTCACTACCAGCAGGTTCCATCACAACTTGGAACACTTAAGCCACCAAATTTCTTGCAAAGTACTTTCCTCCAGCCAGAAATGGAAAGCTGAGGAATGACATCACATCCTTTGTACAACAAGACTCAGAAACTCTCTACAAAGCTTGGGAAAGGTACAAAGATTTGCTCCGGAAATGTCCTCACCATGAGATTCCAAAATGGGTTCAAGTCCAAACTTTCTATAATGGACTTTCTGGACTGAAGAGAACCACAATCAATGCTGCTGCTGGAGGAGCCTTAATGGCAAAATGAGAAGATCAAGCCTGAGACCTAATCGAAGAAATGGCCAACAACAATTCCTTGTGGCCAACAGAAATGAGCATTATCCAAAGAATTGCAGGAATTTATGAAAGTGGAGCCAATACAATAGTCAATGCCAAGCTGGATCAGGTATGTAAATTTATGGAGACTCTTACCAATGGATCCATAAGTTCACCATATAGAGGAGCACCAGAACCAAATCAACTTGAAGAGACGGTGAATTATGTCAACAATCTCAACAGACAGGGGAACAATCCATATTCCAACATCTACAACCCAGGGTGGAGGAATCATCCGAATTTTTCATGGAGCAATAATTCAGGGCAAAAGAACAATCCACCACCTTGATTCCAACAGTAGAACTATCCACCACCTGGATTCCAGCAACAGAACAAAGACCAGGAGCAGGCAAATGAACCAGGAATAGTAGATGTGCTGGCTCAGTTAAAAAAGTACGATGTTATATTTCAGAGCCAATCTGCTTCCATCAAAGCACTGGAGAATCAAATCGGACAACCGACCAATGCTCAGAGTTACAGATCGTCATGTAATCTTCCCAGCAACACATAACCAAATCCAAGGAACCGAGGGAATGAGCAATGTCAAGCCATCACCTTGAAAAGTGGTACTGAAATCAACAAAGATGTTGGAATCAAGGCAACAATTAAGGAAGTTCCAAATGACGCAGTTCCACAGATAGAGGAAAAAGAAGCAAAGGAAAAAGAAAAAGATCAGATCACTCCACCTCCACCTTTTCCACAACGACTTCAGAAAAACAAACTGGACAAGCAGTTTGCTCGATTCTTGGAGGTGTTCAAAAAGCTTCACATCAACATTCCATTTGCAGAAGCCTTGGAACAAATGCCCAGCTATGTCAAATTTATGAAAGACATTCTTTCACGAAAACGGAGATAGGGAGATTATGAGACAGTAGCATTGACAGAAGAATGCAGCCCCATCATTCAGAGGAAGCTTCCCCCAAAGTTGAAAGATCCTGGCAGTTTCACCATTTCCTGCATCATAAGAGAACATAACTTTGGTAGGGCTTTATGTGATTTAGGTGCAAGTGTTAACTTGATGCATTTTTCTATTTTCATGAAACTGCAGATTGGAGAAACAATACCCACTTCAGTCTCTCTACAACTTGCTGATAGAACACTAGTATTTCCGAGAGGCGTAGTTGAGGATGTACTGGTCAAAGTTGACAAATTCATTTTCCCAGCATATTTTATTGTCCTAGATATGGAAGCCACTTCAAGAAGACGAGTTGAAAACATCTGTGTGTTTTGCGGTACTAGTGTTGGTGTTAAGCCACAATATGTAGAAGCAGCACAAGAATTGGGTCGAGTCTTAGTTGCATGGAATATGCACTTAGTATATGGCGGAGGCAATCTTAGACTTATGGGGATCGTTTCAAAGGCTGTACATGAAGGAGGCAGTCAAGTCTTGGGAATCATCCCAAAACCCTTGGCGGAGGCAAATCTTATTGGACCATCAAACGGAGAAGAACTAATTATGCCAGATATGTCTGAACGACTGGTAGAAATGATTAATCGTGCTGATGCTTTTATTGCTTTGCCAAGTGGCTTGGGTACATTGGAGGAAAGTATTACAATGTTATTTTGGACGAACCTGAACATACACCAGAAACCACTTGGCCTGTACAATGTTGAAGGATTTTATGATTTTATTTGTGTGTTAGTGTCAAAACCTTTAAAAGAACTCTTGTTCACTGCCAGAACTGCTTCGGATCTAATTGACCAAATCTTAGCCTATGAACCACAAATTGACCATATCCTTTCAAAGATAAATTGGTCTAAGGTCAATTATGGTAAGAGGCGTCGGATTAATCTGGATCATAACCTTTAAATTTTTGTGTAGAATTTCAGTTATCCAGGTACTATCTTCTAAACTCTTCTTCTACTGTTTAAGTCATTGGGGACATTGTCTCATTTAGGTTTGGGGGAGGGAATTAGTTGATCAGTATCTTGTTTTTAGTTGGGTGTTGTTTTTATTTTTACTCCAAAAGTTTTCGAAAAATACAAAAAAATTGAAATTTTTTCAAAAATTACAAAAATATTTTGCGTTTTTATTTTTATTTTGACTAAAAAGGTGAAATTGGTAAGAGATAGCTGAGTAAGGAGTTCCCATTCCTAAGACGTATCTCAAACCTATTTTGGAACAAGTTAATTTTTGTTTATTTACTTTTGAATTATTTAATTTGTAAATTCTCCAAAAAATTGACTAAAATGGGTCTTCATATGCTCAGTTGATAGGTATTATCAACATGCATAGTAACATACGGACATGAGCTATAATTGAAAAGTTTGTAATATTCAGTGCTCTAGTTTAATTGGAGAAAGCATCTCAAAAGTGATGGAGTAAAAAAAAAAGTATGAGATCCGAGTTATTAAGTCCGTAGGGGTGTTTTAACACTTAATGCCCTAAAACCAACTAGTTTGGGAGCCACTGGCCCAAAGCTCGCTACATGGATCAAAGATGTTGCAAAAATATATATTTGAAGTCTGAGTAATTAAGTCCGTAGGGGTGTCTTAACACCTGGTGCCCTAAAGCCAACTGGTTTGGGAGCCACCGACCCAACACTCGCTACATAGATGGAAGATATTGTATATAAATTAAAAAAAATCAAAGAAAAAATCAGAAAAATGAGAAAAATTATTCCACTGCTGCAAAAAGGTGTGAATTCTGATAAAATTTTAGGACAAAAATATTACTCTCTTATCAATTGTACTTGTGACTGTTGTGGGCAAAAATGAGTTGATTAATATTTTGTCGGTTGTGCATATGGAGCATGGTAAATATAATCGAAGAATTTACTTATTCAGTAATTTAGAAAAAAATAAAAACAACTAGTAACTTGGAGTAGAAGTTTCACCTGATTAGTCACTAACTTCTTTATTCTATTTTCTCTTGTCTTTTTGCTTTTGTGTGCATTAGTTTCACTACCTTTTAACTTTTGTAAAATATTTATGGGTATCATTGCTGTAAACCCTCACGAGACTACAACTCGTCAACTAGGGACGCCTAGGGGTTTAAAGGCTAGTTGTATACGCTAAATGCAACCGTAATCCCTACGAAAGTGGCTTAGTTAAATTTTATTTTAAAGATGTTTATATTATTTTATTTTGTATTTTGCTCGAGGACTAGCAAAATATTAGGTTTGGGAGTGTGATGAGTGGTAATTATATCACTATTTCCCACTCATTTGACCTAATATTTTGTATATTTTCTTGAGTTTTATGAATATTTTGATGTGTTTTGTGTTATTTTGTAGATAAATAAAGTTTCAGGACATTCTAGAGGTGATTTGGGGCCAAAATAGTGAAAAACAGACAAAAAGATTATTTTCGTAATTTTACGCGTCGCGACGCCTAACGTGTGCCGATCCATGCTAACATGCACATGGTCCACATGTCTGAATCTGAGAAGTTTGACTTTACTATCGTGTGCCATGCCACGTGTCACCATCACAACCGATCTGCTAACGTGCGCCGTGCCACGTGTCATCATCCTACGGTGCCGACAATCACCATCGCCACGTGTCAGCCACGTCATCATCCACATCATCAATTGACCAAGTCAACATGCTACGTCACCGCCACATCATCATCATCCAATCACAAAGTGCCACGTGTCACAATCCTACGGTGCCGACAATCACTATCGCCACATGTCACCACGTCATCGCCACGTCAGCATAATCATTGAGTTGCTAGCCGCCTTGCCACGTGTCACCTTATCACCTTATCTATAATTGACACGTGGCAGATAAGAATCTAAAGCCGACCAACCAGAAGCTGACACGTGCCGCGTCGTGACGCGTAAAGCCTTGGTTGTCGCGACACTCGAAGCCTACCGAGGCCTATAAATTCAGCTCGAGGTTTCAGTTTTAGATGTACCTTCCTCTCTGATTTCTCTGATGTAAATAAAGAGTTTTCTATATAGTTTATTTTAATTTCAGTTTTGTAATTAATTTTAATTACGTTCAGAAATAGTAATAGTAATTTACTTTCTTACTTTTACAGTTTTACTATTCAATCATGAGGAGGTAACTTCCCCCTGCTAGAGTGAAATGTAATTCTTTTACTATTGCTATTTAGATTAATCTCCCTTATATAATATATTCACTATTTAAAATTTAACTTAATAAGGATACCGCTATATTGGTCGGTTCGTAATTCATTTTAAACTGGTTTAAACCTGACTAAGCAAGGATACCACCAGATTGGTCGGTTGGTAATTGAACTTTCTTACTGCCTATATGGCAGGTTTATGGACAAATTTTGATACCGCCTATATGTCTGGTCGAACTTAATTTGACTTAATCAGGTTACCGCCTATATAGCTGGTTGGTAAAATGATCACAACTTAATATAATATATTAAGGGAGATATCTAAATAGTAAATAGTAAAAGTTGATCCTTTTATCTTAGCATTTTATTTTATTGTAATTTACTTTTCGGCTTTTACTTTACCGCAATTACTTTTCAGCATTTTTACTTTATGTCTTTTACTTTTAAGTTTTTTTACTAGCCCTAGTTATGTGTCGTAACTAAGTTAGTTATGTAGGGTTGTGATGACCTCCAATATCACCGGTTTATAAGAGGTTATTTTATAGTTTGGGTAGTTTAAAGGTTTAATTATTAAGTCTTAAGCCTAATGCGTCTTGTTAATTGGCCACTAATAAGATTGATCTGGTAAATCTAAAATAAACTTGACAAAGAAATTATAGGTTTCAGCCTTGGACTTAATAGCCCACGATCTTCCTTGAGGATAGATAACCCTTTAATAGATTTCCTTGCAGGATAGACATATACCTGTCGGGCGGGGGTAGCCATAATTGGAACTTAAACTTAATGAATCCAGGTAATTTGGTTGACATAGACATATGGTTCAATTGGGTTATACTAGGTATTTGCGTCTGACCATCGACATAGGCTTTTGCATAATTTCGTGTTCCAGGTTAGTAAACCGATTTATTACACAAACATGAAATAACCACTTCATCTTTTAAAAGATATTAGAAAGATTTACAACCCTAGATATTTTCCTAATATTGAATTTTCTTAAACCTACTTTCGTGCAATTTTATTTACTTGTTTTTAAATTTAAAAATCATCACCATTTCAAATCAATCAATCAACCTGTTAGATACTAGTAATTATTTGACCTCATAAAATTAATATATTAGGTATTAAGTCCTCGTGGGATCGATACTTTTTATACTACTTGAACGATACGTACGCTTACGTTATACGCGTGTGATTACGCACTGGTCACCCATCCAAAGCCACACGCCCAAGCCCAAAGTACCATGCCTCCAAGCCCAATCCAAATAAATACCCTTCCTAAAGTAAATTAAATCCAATCCAATCAAATCAAATATCTTTCCTAAATTAAATAAATCCCTCTCCTAAACTAAATAAATCACCTTCCAAATTTAATATATTCCCCACCAATTACACAATTGTTGGTTTCTATAATATGTCCCAAGGAAAGATCAAGCATTCATGAAATACTATAAATGAATATATATAAAAGACTTGAAGCATGGCGGAATCATACTTACAAAGCTATGTGATGAAGAAGATGATCAAATGGTGGAAGCTCCAAGTGTTGGAAGATTCGGCCAAGAGGAGGAAGAAGACTTGAAGCTCCAAGCTTTTGTATTCCAAGCTCTTTGATGGTTTCCCTATCACCTCTTTTGATCCCTTTGAAGGTGCTAGCCTTGCATGTTCCAAACAACAATCTTTTCTTCAATCTTTTGGCAACCAAAAATGGAAGAAAATGGAGACCAAAACTGCATGCAGTTTTCGGTCATAAAAGAGAGAGAGGAGAGAAATTTCCTTTTCGTTCTTATTGATTTTTGATACCAAAAAATCAATTTATATTTATGCCATAATATTTATTAAATAATAATAAATCTATGACACAAGCCATGCAAAGGCTTAGAGTGTCCAACACTCAAATTCCATGCATAACATTTGAGTGTAAAATACACTATCACCATGCAATGCATCATCAATAAAATAATGCATATAATGACATGTGTCATGTGGGCCCCACACGTTTCCCAATGAAAGTGGGCCCACGTCCACTCACGCGTTCGGGTTCGATATTTCCGAAATACCGAGCTAGCGTCGCGACGTTAATTAAATCGGATTTAAATAAATAATCGCTCCTAGCGAAATTTATTTACGTCGCTTACGAATTAATTCTAATTAACTCGTATGCCCGAATTAAAATCTAATTTTAATTTCGCGTCGAAATCGAATTTCGATTATTATATCGAATACAATAATTTTATCGATTAATTCCAAATTAATCGTTCTCTCTCTCTAAATAAGGCACTTTATCCGAGATAAAGTTTCTCCCCAATTAATCCAAGATTAATTAAGTTCGAATGAAATATCATAGGTGAATCTTCAGGAAGCGACCCAAGAGATCTCCGGATATTTTGGCAGTAAATACGGTCGTCGGATAATCCGAACACGTACGTACCTCGTACTACGTCTTTACCGATTTACAAGACAAGGTTGGCTTCTAGCAAAGCGCCATGCCTACCCAATTCTCCAGAAATATTCTTATAGGAATATAAGATCTGTATCAGGCGTAGTATACCGTAGTATTGCGTACATCGATCCAGTATCGGATGATCACATGCTAGGCCTGGGGCTGGAGATGTGTCTGCCCCGTACGAAACATATATCGGACATCAAGCAACCAGTCTCTTTAAATCGGACAATCCTGACCTGGTCATATTGTCCCGACGGTTGCAACCTTTTATAGAGTGCTAGTTCTGTGTCCTGCGTGATCATCACCTCCATATGTCTGAAGCGATACTTCCATCTTGACATCACATCCAGTACACTACGATTCTCGATAAACCCAGAAGAGGTGTACACAGAACCGGTCAAGGTCCCCAACCACCAAAACCAAAGTTTACCGATTGTCGCAAGTACTAGCGATGTAAGTCTCAGGTTAAGACCATATACACCTACCCTGATGCGGCCTCCCATAGACACGTAGACATACTACCAATGGGATTCCGCGGGGTCTATCCAGAGCGAAGCTGTTTTCCGTACCATCGGTAAAACACAACCTCCTATCGCACTTGCATAAGTATCCAATACTTAAATATATGAGAACTATGCCGTTGTGCCCTCACAACGTGCACAAGCGCAATACTAGTCTATTCCGCATTATCGATGTCCAGTCTCGATAATACTACGACTAGGGATATTTAATGATTAAACCTTTGGGGACTGATACTGTCTCATATCATTCTCAGTCCAGGTACTAATCATATGGACTTTCGCCATTTATAAGTCAAAGTAAATAATATTACAAAACGGCAAAAGGCAATTTCATTATCACATAGTTATTTTGTACAATAATACAATATCATTTACAAACAGTGACGCT
The DNA here is from genome assembly GCA_019454045.1 of Zanthoxylum bungeanum. NCBI lineage: Eukaryota > Viridiplantae > Streptophyta > Magnoliopsida > Sapindales > Rutaceae > Zanthoxylum > Zanthoxylum bungeanum. The sequence goes on along the minus strand of SKCR01031196.1, from coordinate 408,974 downwards.
ATGGGACATAATGTCTAACAATCTCCCACTTGGCCTATAGCCAGTCACTCAAGCATCTAATACCCGAACTATGTATGTGTCGTTCAAAAACTTGCTGTAGAACAGCTTTCGTCAGCGGATCTGCAATGTTGTCATCTGATGTGACCTTCTCGACTTTTACATCGCCACGATGTATAATCTCCCGAATCAGATGATAACGTCGAAGAACATGCTTGGACCGTTGATGAGACCTTGGTTCCTTAGCCTGTGCTATAGCCCCGTTATTGTCACAATACAATGGAACGGGCTCAGCTGCTAACGGAACTACTCCTAATCCGATTAGGAACTTTCGGATCCAAACTGCCTCCTTTGCTGCTTCAGATGCAGCGATGTACTCCGCTTCTGTTGTTGAATCGGCAACAGTATCTTGGTTGGAAGATTTCCAGCTCACTGCTCGTTATTCAAGCAAAAAATTACCCCCGGATTGCGACTTGTAGTCATCCTTGTCGGTTTGGAAACTTGCATCGGTATACCCAGATACCGCAAGTTCTCCACCTCCATAATTAAGAAAGCATCCTTAGTTCGTTTAAGATACTTAAGGATATTCTTAACTGCTATCCAGTGACCTTCACCTGGATCGGCCTGATAGCGACTGCACATGCTCAAAGCATATGAGACATCAGGTCGTGTACATATCATGGCATACATGATCGATCCGACTGCCGAGGCGAACGGTATCCGACTCATGTGGTCTCTCTCCTCCTGAGTCTTAGGACACATGTCCTTAGACAGAGAGGTACCACGTACCATTGGAACCAATCCCCTCTTGGATTGTTCCATGTTGAATCTCTTCAACACTTTATCAATGTATGTACTCTGGGAGAGTCCAAGCAGCTTTCTAGATCTATCCCTGTAGATCTTTATTCCAAGAATAAAGGCTGCTTCTCCCAGATCTTCATGGAGAATTTTAATGAAAGCCAAGCTTTCACCGACGTTAGCATGGAATGTCATTGCCTATAAGCAATACGTCGTCGACATAAAGGACAATAAAAGTAAGTGCTCTCCCACTAACCTTCTTGTATACACAAGGGTCATCTGCGTTTTGCACGAAATCATATTCCTTTATGATCTCATCAAAACGCTGATTCCATGACCGTGATGCTTGCTTCAATCCATAAATGGATCGATTTAACTTGCAAACCTTGTTTGCAAGTCTAGGTACGATAAAACCGTCAGGCTGTTGCATATAAACATCCTCCAAAAGGTTTCCGTTAAGGAAAGCGGTTTTAAATGTCCATCTGCCATATCTCGTAGTCGAAATATGCAGCTATTGCAAGCATTATCCGAATGGATTTAATCATGGCAACGGGTGAGAAGGTTTCGTCATAATCAATACCATATTGTTGACGATACCCCCTTCGCTACAAGCCTAGCCTTGTACGTTTGTACGTTGCCATCCATGTCGGTCTTCTTCTTGAAGATCCATCTGCATCCAATAGGCTTTACGCCTTCTGGTGCATCAACCAGTGTCCAAACTTGGTTGGCGTACATGGAATCCATCTCGGACTTCATGGCTTCTTGCCATAAAGCGGAATCGATATTTTGTATCGCTTCCTCATACGTAGCCGGCTCATTATCCTCAATAAGATTAATATCTATATGAGGTGAGATCAGGAACCCATACCTCTCAGGTACTGTTCTGACTCTCTCCGACCTACGCGGTCCTTGTGTATGTGAAGTTTGTGGTACAGACTCATCCCATCCGACGGTCTGTTCTTGTTCCGTCGTTGATCCATTGCCAGGAACAGTATCACTACGATCTTCATCGAGTTCTACTTTCCTCCCACTTACCACTGCATTTATAAAATCCTTCTCAAGGAAAAATGCTTGTAGAGCAACAAATACTTTGTTCTCTTGTGGGTGATAGAAGTAATATCCTTTGGTTTCCCTAGGATATCCTACAAAAAGGCTTTATCAGTTTTGGGTTCAAGTTTGGTACTTTCCAAACGTTTAACATATGCCCAGCATCCCCAAATCTTTAGGAAAGAGAAACCTGGTTTCCTTCCTGTCCATATCTCATATGGGGTCTGTTTAACAGACTTCGACGGTACCTTATTCAAAATAAGTATAGCACTGTTTAATGCGTATCCCCAGAAGGATATTGGTAGCTCAGTGCGACTCATCATTGACCTCACCATGTCCAACAAGGTGCGGTTTCTTCGTTCGGACACACCGTTTAATTGCGGTGTTCCAGGAGGAGTCCACTGTGATAGAATACCATATTCTTTCAAGTAATCTTGAAACTCATAACTTAAGTATTCGCCACCACGGTCTGACCGTAATGTCTTAATACTCTTCCCTGTTTGTTTCTCCACTTCGTGTCGAAACTCTTTGAATTTCTCAAAAGTTTCCGACTTGTGTCTCATAAGATACACATAACCGTAACGAGATGCATCATCATCTGTAAAGGTTACGAAGTAGTGAAATCCACCTCTAGCCTGGCTAGACATGGGCCCGCATACGTCAGTATGAACGAGAGCTAACAGTTCTGTGGCACGTTCACCTTTACCGCTAAAAGGTGATTTAGGCATTTTGCCTAAAAGACAAGATTCGCAGACGTCATATGAATTGGGATCAAATTCGTCCAAGTACCCACTCTTTGAAAGTGTGGATATGCGAGTCTTGTTGATGTGTCCTAGACGACAATGCCACATATAAGCTTCATCTTTTAGATTACTCCTTTTGAGCCTTTTGTTTGTCATTTTAGGAGATTCATTTATATTCAAAATATAAAGACCGTTATTTGCAACAGCTGTGCAAATTTCTGTATCATTTTTATATAATAACACCCTGTGTTCCTGAATACAAAAGTGTAACCTTGCTGGGTTAACAAGGATACAGATATAATATTCCTAGTTAAACTAGGCACAAAATAACAGTTCAAAAGTTTAAGTTCATGCCCTGAGGGCAGTACTAAAACAAAAGTCCCTACGGCCAAAACAGCAACTGGTGTTCCGTTTCCGACCCGTAGATCCATCTCCCCTGATGCCAGCACCCTGCTATCATGCAGATCCTGCACATCAGTACAAATATGAGCACCACAACCAGAATCAAAAATCCAATTTTTAAAACTAGAAGTATTCATATTTATCTCAATAACAAACATACCAGAGGCAATGGCCTTGCCAGCCTTGATATCCTCCCTCTGCACAATGCTCATTCATTCGGCAGTCACGTTTCCAGTGACCCCTCTTGCCGCAGTTGAGGCAGATGTCGCGAGATTTGTCCTTTGGCTTCCTAGAAGCCACTGTCAACTTGCCTTTACCCTTCTTCTTGAACTTCTTCTTCCTTGCACCTCCAATTGCCTTGGGGCCACCCTTTGGCGCATGAGAGGTCAATGCAAAATGCGCCTCGCGCTTGCTCCCTTTAGGAGTTCCCTTTCGGACTCCTTCAAGACAGATAACAACTCTCCAAGAGTGTCATCCGTATCCATCAACTTGTAGTTGACTATGATTTGTTTCCAAGTATCAGGAAGTGACTGCAAGATCATATCTATAGTCAGATCAGCCTCCAAGACTATTCCCATATTGGCCAACTCATCAATATCGGCAATCATTTGAGCCCGTGGGCTTCAACTGATGCGCCATCTGTCATCCGGGAGCGGAGAGTTTCCTTACTAGCTCGTACCTCTTCATCCGCTTATTGGTGCGGTGAAGATCACGCAATCTTGCCATCATGTTATAGGGATCCAAATCCCTATTCTGGCGTCTGAAATGCTGGTCATTGCAGCTAGCATAACTGACTGAGCTTGGTCACAATCATCACTATGAGTCTTCCATAACTCTAGCTCTAGTGGCTCAGTGGGTTTAGGCGGGAGAGGTGTCTGAATAGTATACAGTATCCTCTCAGCCCCAAGCACTATCTTGAGGTTCATTTCCCAGTCGGCAAAGTTTGTCCCTTTGAAGACATTATCGCCCATGATTATGTCGCGGATATTACCTTTGCCAATCATCTTGACAACTATAGTCCAACTATAAAGTCAACGATGTTATGGGTACAGTCAAACTGTTACATATAAAAATAACAATATATTAGTCCAACTAATTATTTAAAATATTGACGAAATAATTTTGAAAGACGCGTAAGGCTAAATATCTGAATGAAATTGCAAATTCAATAATAGCCTCCCACTATTTTCATCAAGTTTCTAACCCTCTGTAGAGAACTCGGGAAATCGAATTTCCTAGTGGGCTAGGATCCCGTTAAATAACACACAACCTTGACTTTGGCAATAAAAATTGTATGCTATTTAACATAGATAGATCTCCATGATCAATTGGATCTCATCCAATTCCTAGATCCGGTTAGGTGGACATCCAAGTCCGAAACATATGTATAATGTCAATGTATCTAATACATTTTCCTAACCCTATCCTCCGAATCAACTAGGCCTTGGCTTTGGCCAAAAACAAACCTAATGATTCCAGTTAAGCGGGACCCATTGACGAGAGGAAGAGTTTCGTAATCAATGTCGTTGGACAAAAAGTGATCTTGACTTTGGCCAATAAAATCACGATTTGGACAAGACACCGATATGCAACAAAAACTCATGATTCAAGTACATCCTTCATTGACAAAGGTCTTGACTTTGGTCAAAAACAAACCAATGCCAACTTCGGATCTTGAACAAGAACCATTCAATGGAAGGATATTCGCTTAATATAAATTGAGGGATTTTCGCGTAATTGGCAACCAATTTATTTATCTTTGTTAGGTCTCATCATCATACACCCTTAAGCATGCTTCTAAAACATCATAAAGCGCGTAAAGTAAATTAATAGTGATATGCGGATGGATATATAAAAAAACTTGTTCCTAGAACAAATCACTCCCTTTCCTCTCCCCGTTAGCACTATTCTACTTCTACCCAATTACATAATACAATAAGAGAAACCTCATTTACATTGAGGGGAATTAGGTGAGAAGAGAATACAAAGAGATAAAGAGATAAGGCTGGACACGCAGGTCCAATTTATAAATTCCAAATTTACAATAATTTCTAAAATTACCCTTTCCCTTCTAATATCCATCCGATATACACTATTCATTCATCACATACATATATATTCAAACAAGACATGCTTTTACAACCAATCTAATCCAATTAATTAGTCTTTGTTTAAGTGATCATCCAATGTTCAACAAACGGTTTGATTTTGCGCGAGTCCAACTCGATTGAGAATAAGTACATAAGGTACGAATTCACGAATTATATCGAACTACTAATTAAATCTAATTTAATTCGTATTCAATACTAATTCAATTATTTAATTCCAAATTAAATGTTTACACTTTTAATGTGCTTTAAAGACTTAGATTCTAAATCCAATTCTATTGGGTCTCAAAGCCCAACTAAATTAATAGTGATATGCGGATGGATATATATAAACAACTTGTTCCTAGAACAAATCACTCCCTTTCCTCTCCCCGTTAGCACTATTCTACTTCTACCCAATTACATAATACAATAAGAGAAACCTCATTTACATTGAGGGGAATTAGGTGAGAAGAGAATACAAAGAGATAAAGAGATAAGGCTGGACACGCAGGTCCAATTTATAAATTCCAAATTTACAATAATTTCTAAAATTACCCTTTCCCTTCTAATATCCATCCGATATACACTATTCATTCATCACATACATATATATTCAAACAAGACATGCTTTTACAACCAATCTAATCCAATTAATTAGTCTTTGTTTAAGTGATCATCCAATGTTCAAACAACGGTTTGATTTTGCGCGAGTCCAACTCGATTGAGAATAAGTACATAAGGTACGAATTCACGAATTATATCGAACTACTAATTAAATCTAATTTAATTCGTATTCAATACTAATTCAATTATTTAATTCCAAATTAAATGTTTACACTTTTAATGTGCTTTAAAGACTTAGATTCTAAATCCAATTCTATTGGGTCTCAAAGCCCACTAAATTAATAGTGATATGCGGATGGATATATATAAACAACTTGTTCCTAGAACAAATCACTCCCTTTCCTCTCCCCGTTAGCACTATTCTACTTCTACCCAATTACATAATACAATAAGAGAACCTCATTTACATTGAGGGGAATTAGGTGAGAAGAGAATACAAAGAGATAAGAGATAAGGCTGGACACGCAGGTCCAATTTATAAATTCCAAATTTACAATAATTTCTAAAATTACCCTTTCCCTTCTAAATCCATCCGATATACACTATTCATTCATCAATACATATATATTCAAACAAGACATGCTTTTACACCAATCTAATCCAATTAATTAGTCTTTGTTTATGATCATCCAATGTTCAAACAACGTTTGATTTGGCGCGAGTCCAACTCGATTGAGAATAAGTACATAAGTACGAATTCACGAATAATCGAACTACTACTATTAAATCTAATTTAATTCGTATTCAATACTAATTCAATTATTTAATTCCAATTAAATGTTTACACTTTTAATGTGCTTTAAAGACTTAGATTCTAAATCCAATTCTATTGGGTCTCAAAGCCCAACTAAATTAATAGTGATATGCGGATGGATATATATAAACAACTTGTTCCTAGAACAAATCACTCCCTTTCCTCTCCCCGTTAGCACTATTCTACTTCTACCCAATTACATAATACAATAAGAGAAACCTCATTTACATTGAGGGGAATTAGGTGAGAAGAGAATACAAAGAGATAAAGAGATAAGGCTGGACACGCAGGTCCAATTTATAAATTCCAAATTTACAATAATTTCTAAAATTACCCTTTCCCTTCTAATATCCATCCGATATACACTATTCATTCATCACATACATATATATTCAAACAAGACATGCTTTTACAACCAATCTAATCCAATTAATTAGTCTTTGTTTAAGTGATCATCCAATGTTCAAACAACGGTTTGATTTTGCGCGAGTCCAACTCGATTGAGAATAAGTACATAAGGTACGAATTCACGAATTATATCGAACTACTAATTAAATCTAATTTAATTCGTATTCAATACTAATTCAATTATTTAATTCCAAATTAAATGTTTACACTTTTAATGTGCTTTAAAGACTTAGATTCTAAATCCAATTCTATTGGGTCTCAAAGCCCAACTAACATCCAATGTTTAATTTAATTCAAGTCAAATGGGCTTTCAATTGATTTATTAAGGCTTGGGCTTTGGTCAATATGGGTCATACCCAATTACCAAGCCCAAATAGGAATCACCCTTAAGTGCCATAAAACCAATTTCAAGCCCATAAGGCCCAATTAAATTATTAAAGCCCATTATATTATATTTGGACTTAATGGAGTGATTTAGGCCCAAATTGGATCCAATCCATTTGGCCCAAATCTACTTGGTCCAACCAAGCCCATTATGCCCAAATACAATATTAAAAGCCCAATTCACCAATTAAGCCCATTAATTAATTTTAAATATTCCAAACATTAAAGTCCAATTAATTAAAGTGTAAAACCAAGATTAATATATTAAACCAAATATTTCAAAAAAATACCCATTTAATTTATTAATAATTTATTGTTCAAAATAATGTCCAACATTAATTTAACAAAAAATCAACTCCTTTTCATGTCCTTGTTCATTCGGCCAAGGTGAGTTTTTTGTGTCGATTTGTTTTTCAATCCGATTGAATTACTAATCTACGTCCCGTACACGTTCTAAGTCATCCAATGATCTTAAACACAAAAAAAATTCCAATCCACTCCAAGTAGCAACACATTCGGCCAAGGCATGAATTTGGGGAAAATCATCCAATGCATTTTTCATAAAATTGATTCCATATAACATCATGTTATACACATGCAAGCATACTTATTAATCAAATTTCATAAGAACATGCTTATATCAATTTCTTCATGCCATTCGGCCAAGGTCAAGATTTTGGGGAAAAATCATCCAATGCATTTTTCATAAATTGATTCCATGTAATATCATTCTATATACATGCAAGCATACTTATTCATCAAATTTCACAAGAACATGCTTTTATCAATTTACCACACCCATTCGGCCAAGGTCAAAATTTTTGGGAAAAATCATCCAATGCATTTTCATAAAATTGATTCCATGTAACATCATTCTATATACATGCAAGCATACTTATTCATCAAATTTCACAAGAACATGCTTCAACCAATTTTGTCAATTTTAACCTAAAGTATTTCATGCTTAACCATGGCTCCATGATACCATTGTTGGTTTCTATAATATGTCCCAAGGAAGATCAAGCATTCATGAAATACTATAAATGAATATATATAAAAGACTTGAAGCATGGCGGAATCATACTTACAAAGCTATGTGATGAAGAAGATGATCAAATGGTGGAAGCTCCAAGTGTTGGAAGATTCGGCCAAGAGGAGGAAGAAGACTTGAAGCTCCAGCTTTTGTATTCCAAGCTCTTTGATGGTTTCCCTATCACCTCTTTTGATCCCTTTGAAGGTGCTAGCCTTGCATGTTCCAAACAACAATCTTTTCTTCAATCTTTTGGCAACCAAAAATGGAAGAAAATGGAGACCAAAACTGCATGCAGTTTTCGGTCATAAAGAGAGAGAGGAGAGAAATTTCCTTTTCGTTCTTATTGATTTTTGATACCAAAAAATCAATTTATATTTATGCCATAATATTTATTAATAATAATAAATCTATGACACAAGCCATGCAAAGGCTTAGAGTGTCCAACACTCAAATTCCATGCATAACATTTGAGTGTAAAATACACTATCACCATGCAATGCATCATCAATAAAATAATGCATATAATGACATGTGTCATGTGGGCCCCACACGTTTCCCAATGAAAGTGGGCCCACGTCCACTCACGCGTTCGGGTTCGATATTTCCGAAATACCGAGCTAGCGTCGCGACGTTAATTAAATCGGATTTAAATAAATAATCGCTCCTAGCGAAATTATTATTTACGTCGCTTACGAATTAATTCTAAATTAACTCGTATGCCCGAATTAAAATCTAATTTTAATTTCGCGTCGAAATCGAATTTCGATTATTATATCGAATACAATAATTTTATCGATTAATTCCAAATTAATCGTTTCTCTCTCTAAATAAGGCACTTTATCCGAGATAAGTTTCTCCCGCAATTAATCCAAGATTAATTAAGTTCGAATCAAATATCATAGGTGAATCTTCAGGAAGCGACCCAAGAGATCTCCGGATATTTTGGCAGTAATATACGGTCGTCGGATAATCCGAACACGTACGTACCTCATACTACGTCTTTACCGATTTACAAGACAAGGTTGGCTTCTAGCAAAGCGCCATGCCTACCCAATTCTCCAGAAATATTCTTATAGGAATATAAGATCTGTATCAGGCGTAGTATACCGTAGTATTGCGTACATCGATCCAGTATCGGATGATCACATGCTAGGCCTGGGGCTGGAGATGTGTCTGCCCCGTACGAAACATATATCGGACATCAAGCAACTAGTCTCTTAAATCGGACAATCCTGACCTGGTCATATTGTCCGACGGTTGCAACCTTTTATAGAGTGCTAGTTCTGTGTCCTGCGTGATCATCACCTCCATATGTCTGAAGCGATACTTCCATCTTGACATCACATCCAGTACACTACGATTCTCGATAACCCAGAAGAGGTGTACACAGAACCGGTCAAGGTCCCCAACCACCAAAACCAAAGTTTACCGATTGTCGCAAGTACTAGCGATGTAAGTCTCAGGTTAAGACCATATACACCTACCATGCGGCCTGATAGACGGCATACTACCAATGGACCCATAGCACGTAGACATACTACACCATGGGATTCCGCGGGGTCTATCCAGAGCGAAGCTGTTTTCCGTACCATCGGTAAAACACAACCTCCTATCGCACTTGCATAAGTATCCAATACTTAAATATATGAGAACTATGCCGTTGTGCCCTCACAACGTGCACAAGCGCAATACTAGTCTATTCCGCATTATCGATGTCCAGTCTCGATAATACTACGACTAGGGATATTTAATGATTAAACCTTTGGGGACTGATACTGTCTCATATCATTCTCAGTCCAGGTACTAATCATATGGACTTTCGCCATTTATAAGTCAAAGTAAATAATATTACAAAACGGCAAAAGGCAATTTCATTATCACATAGTTAATTTTGTACAATAATACAATATCATTTACAAACAGTGACGCTATGGGACATAATGTCTAACAATAATATCATTTCCTTATAAAAAACGAATTAAAGATATCCCCCATTATTGCATGATCCTTGTTTCCTTCTCATGCGAAGAAAACCCTAGCCCAATCTTATAAAAATGGACATAAACCAAATCCCTCCCCTAGAGCTCATTCACGGCAATAATAAAAAAAAACACCCTCACTCCCTACGGCTCTTTCCCCTCTCTCTTGGACGCTCCTCACACAAAAACCATAAGCCTTCTCTCCTCTCCCTTGACTCTCACGGCCTCATCCTGCCCCCACACGTATACACAGCACAACAGAAAACCCTAGAAGCATTCATCATCCTCTCGTCTCTCTCACAGACCCACCAACCGAAACCCTAAACAATCTAAACACATACACGCAGCAACAGACTTCTCACGTCCCACACAAACTGCTCCCTTTAAAAACATACAGCCCCTTCATGTAACTAACCGACCAAACACAAAGTAATGAAACTCCTCTTCACCGACCGAATCAACAAACCCTAAAAGCCCTTCACTGAAGCCACCAAGAAGACCCAACACACGTCATTTGCCTCTCAAACCCACAAGAAAAAGAACCCTAAACTAACAAAGACACAGCCCTCTTGACAGCTTACAACTCACACGAGATGCACACAAACAGCACACCGATAGCACTCCTCTTGGCCAACTCATAGGCCACACACGCAGCCAACACCCACTCAGTTGAGGCCACAAACTGCCAAAACAACACTCTCTTCTCTCCACCGAACAAATAGTCCACAAACCGTGAATAAAACACCCCAAAACAGCCCCAAAATCACCGAAAACAGTAAGCTAAAACAGTTCAAAAAACAGCAGCAAAACAGAGAAAACAATAGCCGAAAATAGTGAAACAACGAAAGGAAATATTGAACCAGCGAATCAGGAAACTTGCGGAGCATTAACCCTTCCGACGATGACGTAACGCACTTCCAAGAAGTGATTTAAAAGGTAAGACCTTAGGGCTCCCTTTGTTATATTTTTATTTTGTTATCCCGGACACGGCATGCTTGGTTGGACGTGGAATACGTCCAACCGGGCATGCGAAGTCCTACATTGAAAACGGCTAAATTCTTTGCTCACATATTTATTATTTCGTATTATTAGTCTTTTATTATTTCGCATTTAATTTCTGTTTATTATTGTTTCATTGTTCCGTATTTATTTTGTGTTATTTATCTTTCTTCATTATTTTGCATGTTTGTCTCTTCAGTTATTTATGGTTATATGTATTATCATGTTTCATGTATGTCAATATTGGGTTAGTAATTGAGTGTTGCCTCTCGTGGTATATCGGATGGAAACCCAAACGTAAATTCTGTAGCCGAATCCGAATGGATGGTAGTGCGGTCTGTACTTGGGATACAACTCCACATACCGCTAGGGGAAACACTCATGCATGTGTTTATACTATTGCATAAATCATTTCATTACAATTGGCATAAGTATGGGACCATTCCGAACCTAACAGTTTGAGGTCTTCCCTTACGAGGGATGAGTACGACCTTAAATCATTTCCCAGTTCACACTGGGTGGTGACTCCATTTTTATTTCTCCGGTTTAGTCCCCTGCGGGCTACTCCGTACTCCCAAATGGGCCGCGAGCCCGAGACAGCGTCGCCGATTTCTATGTCCTACAGTCTGGCGACTCCACTGGGGATAGAGAATCGGCCCCGAAAATAATGTCTTGTAATGTTTGCGATTTTTGCTTTAGTTAAACGTGTCTACAAGTAGGTTGAGACCAATGGGTTTAACCAAATGCATTATTAGAGTTGGATAATGATTTGGTGTCTTCCTTCATTCACTACCTTTTTGTAGCCAAAAGGAAAAGTTGTGAAGACATCTAGATAATCATTTACTCATAGCTTACCTTGATGGACTAATTTGGGAGGATCTATTATTTATTCCTGTCACCAAGACGATAAGAGCCTAAGAGGCTAGGGTATTTAAGAGAGTTCGCTCCACCCTCCCTATAGGGAATCAACAATAGAGAAATCCATTTGACAATCCTTCAGGTATCGAGAAGTTAGTTTCACTCGAAACGGCGGATCGTTATATGGTATCATCACTCGTTGGCACGTACCTTAGGGTATAAAAAAAGTGCGCTCACTTGGTCGCTCGAATCCTTGAGTAAGAAGACCTAGTTATGGGCAATCCTTCGCCAGCGGGAGCCTTTGTCTATACTCCCACAAACCCGCATGTGAACCATAGTTGTATGACTTATAGAAGCCACCCTTTTATGCTTGTGTTTGGGACCATCATCATTTGGATTCATTTGGAATTTTTGTCATGATGTGTGAACTTGTTGGGCCATTTAAACTGGGACGAGTTTGTATCTTATGACGATTGGGCCAAAAGCTTCTAAAATACCGATGGGCCATTTTGTGTTTGGTCCCCTTATCATTTGAAGTTGTTTAGCCATGTTATCGCAAAAGTGTAAACCTATTGGGCCTTTTTCAACTGGGACAAGTTTGCACCTCGCAATAGTATGATTGAATGCTTTAAAATGATAATGGGCCGACTTGTATGAAAACCTTGACGGGCTTAGAAAGTTCGGACGGTAAGAAGGATATACTCTGTTTGATCAACTCACGCATTTTATATATTACATGCATCACACGCATACATGTTAACCCCTATGTCTTAAAAGCCATCATAGATATCCGTTGGGTTAGGGGTAAAAGAAAGATTTGTCAAGAAGAGTTTAGTAAACCTGGATGCTGGGAAAAAGAAACTGAGGAACAGAAAACTTTACGGTAAGGATAGAAAGACCATTGTGAAAAAAAAGAAGAAAAAAAAGAAAAAAGAAGAAGAGAGAAAAAAAAATTGTTTGTTCTTAGTCCTTAAAAGTTAGGCATAAGTCCAATGATGAAATCATTTGTTTTAGGGAGAAATCTTAGAAACGATAAACTCTTGATGTGCTTTTATCTGATACTTTGAGTAATTGATCTATGTTAGACTCGTAAGCACTTGATTACGGTTCTTAGCAGTGAAAACTTGAATAGTTAGCAAAGTGACTAGTTGAAGAAATTGCAGGTCGGTGAATGACCATTCGCCTAAATGTCTATCCTGATTTGCTTGTGTTATGATGTGTGGTATGGTTGAAAATAAAAGAAATGTCTCTAAGGAAAAGAATTAAACCACCTATAACCGATAAGCTTGAAGCTACCCATGGACGAGTATTAGGACCACCATGAGGAGAAATGCTACCTTAAAGGGTAGGTTTGTTGAAAAAAAAAAAGAAGTTCAAAACGAAAAGACATAAAGAGAGAGACAAAAGAGAAAGACAACCATACCACATTGAGCACAGAAAAGCAACTGCAGGCATAATTGAGACATCTAGGTTGGTTTGACCCATCGATCCCATTCTTCGAAATAAAATCATTAAGTTGGCTTACCCAAGGATCAAGCTGTAAAAGAATTTTAGCACGCACACTCCGAGTCTGGTTCAAATCTTTATTCAAACGGTCAGATTTGAGTTGCCTTGAGTACTTTGAAGGCTCTATGGTTTCGACACTGAGCATCATTTGAGGGCAATAATATGAAAAACTATTACGACTATATTGTAAAAGAGAGTAATATAGTATGTTGATACGGAATGACACATCATGTAGTCCACCTTGACCTAGTACAAACAGTAGAGAGCAGAAAGCTAAGCCAAGTCTGGGGGCGACAAGTCTACCACCTCGCGAATAAGGGATATACTGAGAACTTGAGCCATGAGACAAAAAAGAACTGAACGATCACCAGAGGAGAATTGGAAGAAGAAAACTGTAAGTAGACCCGGGGGTGACCGAAGACATTTATAGGCAAAATACAACAAAGAGCACAAGAAGTGCCTAACCCATCGGAATAGGAAATACATACATGCATACATGCATACACGTCGCATACACTTATTTTTTGTTTTGGTCACAGGTTTTGAAGAAAAGTAAAAAGTGGCAAAGACAAGCAGCCTCGGGAATGAATCCCAGGGTCGAGGCCCATATTATCAGCAGTTTCGGGAATGAATCCCAGGGTCGAGGCCCACATCATCAGCAGTATTGAGAATGAATCCCAGGGTCGAGGCCCATATTATCAGCAGCATCGAGAATGAATCCCAGAGTCGAGGCCCACATTATCAGCAGTTTCGGGAATGAATCCCAAGGTCGAGGCCCACTTTATCAGTAGTTTCGGGAATGAATCCCAAGGTCGAGGCCCATATTATCAGCAGTTTCGGGAATGAATCCTAGGGTCGAGGCCCGCATTATCAACAGTTTCGGGAATGAATTCCAGGGTCGAGGCCCACATCATCAGCAGTGTTGGGAATGAATCCCAGGGTCGAGGCCCACATTATCAGCAGTATCGGTAATGAATCCTAGGGTCGAGGCCCACATTATCAGCAGTTTCAGGAATGAATCACAGGGTCAAGGCCCACATTATTAACTCAGTTTGGAATGAATCCTGGAGATCGAAACATCTCACATCAGCGACGCCTCGGGAATGAGGTTTAGCATGGCGAGAATGGCACCCCGGGATTAGAGCATGTTTCGGGAATGGACCATAACTATCCCATCAGCGACGCCTCAGGAATGAGGTTTAGCATGCCGGGAATGACGCTTCGGGAATAGAGCATGGTTCGAGAATGGACCATAACTATCACATCAGCGACGCCTCAGGAATGAGGTTTAGCATGTCGGGAATGGCACTCCGAGAATGAAGCATGGTTTGGGAATGGACCACAACTATGATTTATTCCCGAAGACTGCTAATAATGCGGGCTTCGCCCCCTGGGATTCATTCCAGGATTCATTCCAAAACTCTGACGATGTGGGCCTCGACCTTGGGATTCATTCCCGGATTCATTCCAAAACTCTGATGATGTGGGCCTCGACCCTGGGATTCAATCCCGAATTCATTCCAAAATTCCGACGATGCGGGCCTCGACCTTGGGATTCATTCCAAAATTCTGACGATGTGGTCCTCGACCTTGGGATTCATTCCCGAATTCATTCCAAAACTCTGATGATGTGGGCCTCGACCCTGAGATTCATTCCCGGATTCATTCCAAAATTCTGATGATGCGGGCCTCTACCTTGGGATTCATTCCAAAATTCTGACGATGTGGTCCTCGACCTTGGGATTCATTCCCGGATTCATTCCAAAACTCTGATGATGTGGGCCTCGACCCTGGGATTCATTCCAAAATTCTGACATGCGGGCATCGACCCTGGATTCATTCCAAAATTTGGACGATGTGGGCCTCGACCCTGGGATTCATTCCTAGAGGGCCTCGACCCTGGGATTCATTCCAAAACTTTGACGATGTGGGCCTCGACCTTGGGATTCATTCCTGAAACTAATACTCATATGTTGCTGATTCTGGTTGGCTTGTATTTGCCGTTTTCTCATTTTCTTTAAAACCTGTGAACAAAAACAAGACAAATATTACGTGTATATGACGTGTATGCATGCATGCATGAATGTGTTTCCTATTCCGATGGGTTAGGTCTTCCTTGTGCTCTTCGGTGTTTCTTGCCTACAAAAGTCTTTGGTCGTCCCCTAGGTCTGCTTGCAATTTCCTTCTGCCAGTTCTCTTCTGGTGATTGGTTGGTTCTCTTTTGTCTCATGGCTCAAGATCTCGTTGTTTCCCTTATTTGCGGGGTGGTAGACTGGTCGCCCCCAGTCTTGATTTAGCTTTCTGCTCTCCGCTACTTGCATTAGGTCAAGGTGGACCACATGATATGGAATTCTATATCACCATATTATATCCCATGCTACGAAATAGTCCTAATAGTTACATATATTATTGCCCTCAAAGAATGCCCAATATTGAAACCAGAGAACCTTCAAAACATTCAATGCAACTCAAATCTAAGTCTTTGAATAAATGATCTCAGCCAGACTCAAATTGTGTGTGTGCAAAGGTTCCTTTGCAGATTCATCCCCAGGTAAGCCAACTCAATGATTTCGTCAAAAAAACTGGGATCGATGGGTTAAACCAACCTAGATGTCTCAATTATGCCTGCAGTTGCTTTTTTGTGCTCAATGTGGTATGGTTTTCTTTCTCTTTTGTCTCTTTCTTTTTTCTTTTCATTTTGAACTTCTTTTTTTTTATTTCTTTCTCTTTTTTTTTCAACACACCTACCCTTTAAGGTAGCATTTCTCCTCATGGTGGTCCTAATACTCGCCATAGGTAGCTTCACGCTTATCGGTTATAGGTGGTTCATTTATTTTCTTTAGAGACTTTTCTTTCATTTTCAACCATACCACACATCATAACATAAGCAAATCAAGATAGACATCTAAGCAAACGGTCATTCACCGACCTACAATTTCTTCAACTAGTCACCTTGCCAACTACTCAGGTTTTCACCGCTAAGAACCTATAGTGAAGTTCTTACAAGTCTAATATCAATCACTCAAAGTATCAGATAAAAGCACATCAATAGTTTATCGTTTCTAAGATTTCACCCTAAAGCAAACGATTTCATCATTGGACTTATGCCTAACTATTAAGGACAAAAAACAAATTTTTTTTTCTTTTCTATCTTTTTTTTCTTTTTTTTTCTTTTTTTCATTTTCTGTTTTTTTTTTCTTTTTTTTCCTTTTTTTTGGCCCACCATGGTTTTTCTATCCTTGCCGTAAAATTTTATGTTTCTCGACTTCATTTTTCCGATATCCATGTTTTGCTAAACTCTTCTTGACAAATCTTTTTTTTCTCTAACCCAACGGATATCTATGATGGCTTTTAAGACACGGGGTTAACATGATGCATGTATGCATGAGATGCATGAGATGCGTGCGATGCGTGCGATGCATGAAATATATAAGTCGGCCCATTATCATTTTAAAGCATTCAATCATACTATTGCGCGGTGCAAACTTGTCCCAGTTGAAAAGGCCCAACATGTTTACACTTTTGCGATAACATGGCTAAATAACTTCAAATGATAAAAGGCCTAAACACAAGATGGCCCATTGGAATTTCAGAAGCTTTTGGCCCAATTACCATAAAGCACGGACTCGTCCTAGTTTAAATGGCCCAACAAGCCCATACCTCATGACAAAAAGTCCAACTGAATCCAAATGACGATGGTCCTAAACGCAAGCATAAAGGAATAGTTTCTGTTGGTCTTACAACTACAGTTCATATGCGAGTTTATAGGGATATAGACAAAGGCTCCCGCTGATGAAGGATTTCCCACAACTAGGACTCTCCACTCAAGGGTTCAAGCGACCAAGTGAGCGCACCTTTTTATACCTTAAGGTACGTGCCAACGAGTTATGGTGCATGACTGACTGTCAAATGGATTTTCTATTGTAGAATCCCCAGAGGAAGGGTGGAGCGAACTCTCTTAAATACCCAAGCCTCTTAGGCTCTTATCGCCTTGGTGACAGGAATAAACAACAAGTCCTCCAGATTAGTCTGTCACAACAAGATGCGGGTAATGATTATTTAGGTGCCTTTACAGCTTTTCCTTATAGAAAGGTAGTGAATGAAGGAAGACACCAAACCATCACCTAGCCTTAATAATGCCTTCGATTAAACCCCTTTCAACCCACTATAGACACGGTTAACTAAAGCACAAATCACAATCACTATAAGACATTATTTCGGGGCCGATTCTCTATCCCCATTGGAGTTTCCAGACTGTAGGACACAGAAATCGGCGATGCTGTTCCAGGCTCGCGGCCTAGTCGGGAGTACAGAGTAGTCCGCGGGGGAACTAAACCGGAGAAATAACATGGAGTCTCCACCCGGTGTGAATCGGGAAAATGATTTAAGGCTGCACTCACCCTTCGCAAGGGAAGACCTCAAACTGCTGGGTTCGGAATGGTCCCTTACTTATGCCACTGGTAATGAAATGATTTGTGCAATAAATTAACCGAATCTACACAACATATATATCCAAGAATAACCTAGATCTCGTTCGCATTCATAAAGATAAATCCTACATCTAAGTTTGCATGCTTTAAAAGTGAGTCATCATAACGGTAAAGATACGATATCACACAATAATCTCATGAGCATGTTGAATTATCAAACATGAAAAATAACTAACAATCTAAACATAAACGTAAACTAAACTCCTATTGCGAAAGAAAATAACTAAATCATGCATAAAGAAATAACGTACCTACGGCTAAATCATGCTTAAAAATAAATAACCTACTAAACTAAATCATGCTCAAACACAAGGTTGGATGAAATGAAATACGTGTGTCTCTTAAGTGGTCTGTGGCATTGTATCCCGAGTGCAAACCGCAATACCGTCCATTCGGATTCGGCTACGGAATTTACGTCCGATTTCCATCCGATATACCAAAAAAGAGAACACACATTCCGTTCATCTGAAATTCACATCATGCATCAATCCGTAATATTCATATGAAATAAAGTACTAAAATAAATAAAAGATAAATGATAATATATAAAAAGGGTGCCCTAAGGTCTAACCTCTTAAGTCGTCTCTCGGAAGCGCGTTACCCGGCCGTCGGAAGGGTTGATACTCCACAACTCCTCCGGTTCACTGGTTCAACGTTTTCCTTCACTGTTTCACTGTTTGGGCTGATGTTTTCACTCCATTTCGCTGCGGTTTCTGGTCACGGCTTAGGCTCACTGTTTTGCGGTAATGCGGGGCGATTTTGGTTTACAGTTTGCAGGTTTTACGGGGCAGTTTCTGGTGCAGTTGTTGGGTAGTGGACTGGGCAGTTTTGGGACTGTTATAGAGGCAGTTTGTGGCTGTTTTCGGTGGCAGTTTGTGCGTGAAAGGAGGGTAATATTGCTTGCTGTTTTGGCATGAAGCGAGAGGCTGTTTGACGAGGGTGATGGCGTGAAGCTGTGGGCTGTTTGGAGGGGTGTGTGGCGTGAAGCAAGAGGCTGTTTGAAGGGGTAAGTGAAGGCAGGTTCGTGGCTTATGTGAAGACATGTGCTTTTGGCTTATGTGAAGGCAGGTGCGTGGCTGTTTTTGTAGAGAGTGAGAGAATGTATTAAGGTTTACGTGAGTGGGTTTATGTGGCAGTTTGCATGGCTGGTACGTAGAGTGTGTGTTGAAGGGCTGGTGAGGGGCAGTTGTTTTGTTCATGTGGAGGCGTGGATGACGTGAGTCTGTGAGAGACAAGCATATGTGTGGCTTTTTGAGGGATGTGAGTGGAGTCGGTCGTGAGTGGCTTTGAGTGATGGCCTTGTGTGTGCGTGTTCTGGTCTGAATGTGTTTGAGTGCCGAACAGATTGGTTCATGTTCTCACGGCACGAAGGGTTATTTTTATCGACTGTTTACGTCATGGGCCGAGAAGGGTGGCTGGTTTGTGTTTATTATATTGGTGTTTTGCGTGAAGAGAATGTAAGCTTAGGGTTTATTGTTGTGAGTGCCGTGAGTGAGAGTTGAGAGTTTAGGGTTTATTTGATGTGTGTTTTTTTTTGTGAGAATGAGCCAGGTTTATTTTCCTTGTATTTTCGTAGGAATGAGCTAGGGGTTTAATGTGTTGGTGAAGGGTTCTTTTTATAGGCAAATGGATGAGGGCTTTCCTTGTTTGAGAAGGAGAAAGATTTGTGCATTAATGGGAGATATTTTTAATTATTGTGTGATAAGGAAAATCTCTTAATTAGGGAAGTGATTTGATTTAATTTGATTTCTTCTCTTTTAGTTAGGGATACGATTTGATTTAATTAGGCAAGGGATCTATGGGATTTCTTTAATTTAGGAAGGAGATTTGGCTTGATTTATACATGTGTTTAATTAATGTGTGTTTTATTATTTGGGCATGTGTCGGGCGTGTGGCATAAGGTTCTTGGGCGTGTGGGCTTGGTCCATTTGGTGGGCTTGGTGTGTGGCTTAGTGGTGTGTGGGCTTGGTGTGTGTCTTGCGGGGATTTGGGCTAAGGATGTGTTTTTGAAACGGAGGTCCAACAAGCGTCCCGAAGCTAATCCAACGAATTAAATCCAACAAAAATGTCAATTCTTGACTCTTCCCTTCCAACGTCCGTTTCCCGCGACTTCTACAACTAAAAAGGTAGTGCCTCCGTACGAGACTCATCATCGGGACTTATATGCAAAAATGCAGTGCCTACGCTAGTCATATTATCCCGAGGACTGCAGTACTAAAGAGTACTAGTTCCGTATCCTACGTGATCATCATCTCCATATGACTGGAGTGATACTTCCATATTGACATCACACCCAATACACTACGATTCTCAGTATACCTAGAAGAGGCGTACAGAGAACCTTTTAAAGCCCCGGATGACCAAAACCAAAGTATATTGATTGTCGCAAGTATTAGCGATTCAAGTCTCAGGTTAAGACCAAATACACCTACCCTGATTCGGATTCCCATAGACACATAGTCATACTACCAATGGGATTCCGAGGGGTCTATCCAGAGCGAAGCTGTTCCCGTACCATCGGCGAACACAACCTCCTATCACACATGCATAAGTATCCAATACTTAAATATATGAGAACTATGTCGTTATGCTCCCACAACGCGCACAAGTGCAATACTAGTCTATTTCGCATTATCGATGTACAGTCTCGACTAGGGATATTTAATGATTAAACCTTGGTGGATTAATATTGTCTAATATCTTATTAATCTGGTACTAATCATATGGACTTTTATCATTTATGTATCTTGGTAATCCAATTACAAATGGTAAAAGACCAATTTCCTTTGTCACATAGTTGTACAAATAATTATGCTATGGGTCATAATTGTCCAAAAATCTCCCACTTGGCCTATATCCAATCACTCAAGTGTTCTACACCTGAACTATGTACGTGTCACTCAAACTTCTGCTGAGAAACTACTTTCGTCAGCGGATTTGCAAGGTTATCATCTGATTCGATTTATTCGATCACCACATCGCCACGATGTATGATCTGACGAATCAGATGAAATAGTCGAAGTATATACTTGGATCATTGATGAGACCATGATTCCTTAACCTATGCTGTAGCCTAGCTCAGCTGCTAACAGAACTACTACTAATCCAATTAGGATTATATAGATCCAAAGTGCTACTATTGTTGTTTCAGCTGCAGCAATGTTCCGCTTTTTTTGTTTATTCGGCAACAGTATCTTGCTTGGAAGATTTCCAGCTCACTGTTCCATTATTCAAACTATGTAGTACCCTTATTACGACTTACAGTCATTTTTTTCGGTTTGGAAACTTGCAACGGTGAACTCAGTCACTTCAAGTTATCCTTCTCCATAGCTTAAGAAAGCATCCTTAGTTCGTCTAAGATACTTAAGGATGTTCTTAATATCAATCCAGTGACCATCACCTGGATCGGCCCAATTGTGACTCTAAATGCTCAAAGCATATAAGACACCAAGTCACGTTCATTTCAAAATGTATGAGTTCTCGGAGAGTGCCAACAAATTTTAGGTTTATCCAAGAAGATCCTTATTCCTAGAATAAAGGTTGCATCTCCCAAGTAGTCCATGGAGAATTTTCAAAAAAGCAAAACTTTCACCGATTATTTAATATGTCAATATCATTTCCAAGAAATAATATGTCATCAACGTATAGGACAATCATTATCAGTGTGCTCCCAATAACCTTCTTATATACACAAGAATTATATTTGTTTTGAATTAAATCATATACCATTATGATCTTATCAAAACGTTAGTTCCAAGAACGTAATGCTTGCTTCAATCCATAAATGGATCGATTTAACTTGCAAACCTTGTTTGCATGTTTCGGTACGACAAAACCGTTAGGATGTTTATAAACATCATCCAAAAGGTTTCCGTTTTAGGAAAGCGGTTTTGATGTTCAGCTGTCATATTTCATAAATGAAACATGCAGCATTAGCAAGCATTATCCGAATTGATTTAATCATGGAAACAAGTGAAAAAATTTCGTCTTAGTCGACACTATGTCGTTGATAATACCCTTTCTGTACAAGCCTAGCTTTGTATGTTGCCATATTTCATGCATGTCTTCACCATAAAGACTCACCAATAGGCATAATGCCTTTTAGTACATCAACTAGTATCCAAACTTGGTTGATATACATGGAATCCATTTCAGACTTTATGACACTTTGCCATAAAAGGAGTCGATACCTTGTATCGTTTCCTCATACGTAGTCAGTTCGTCTTCCTCAATAAGATTGACATCTACATGAGGTGAGATCAGAAACCCATACCTCCCAGGTTATTTTTATGACTCTCTCCGACCTACGCAGTTCTTGTGTATTTGAAGATTATTGGTACAGTTTCATCCCTGATGAACTGTTGGTGTTCCGTAAAGGAGTCGGTGCCAGGAACAGTATTACTCTGATTTTCATCGAGTTTTTACTTTCCTCTCACTTACCACTGCATATAGGAATTCCTCTTAGGAAAACCGCATGGAGAGCAACAATTAAATTGTTCTCATGTGAGTTGTATAAGTACTATACTTTGGTTTCCCTAGGACAACCTACAAATAGGCACTTATCTGATTTAGGTTCTAGTTTGGTACCATCCAAATGTATGCCCAGCATTCCCAAATCTTCAGGAATATGATACCCGGTTTCTTTCCTGTTCAAATCTAATATGAAGTCTGTCTAATAGATTTTCATGGAACCTTATTCAAAATAAGTATTGCACTGTTTAATGTGTATCCCCAGAAGGAAATTGGTAGCTCAGAGTGACTCATCATCAACCTTACTATGTCCGACACGGTTCAATTTCTCTATTCGGACACACCGTCAAATTGAGGTGACCCGGGAGGAGTCCACTGTGAAAGAATACCATACTCTTTCATGTAATCTTGAAACTCATATGTATAAGTATTCTCCACCACGGTTCGACCGTAATGTTTTAATACTTTTACCGGTCTGTTTTCTTAGTTCGTGTTGAAACTCTTTGAATTACTCAAAAGTTTCTGACCTGTGTTTCATAAGATACACATAAATGTAACGCGATGCCACATCCGTAAAGGTTAAGAAGTATTCATATTCATCTCTAGCCTAGCTAGACATTTGCCCACTTACGTCACAATGAACGATGGCTAACAGATCGGTGGCACTTGCACTTTTTACCAAGTAAAAGGTGTTTTAGGCACTTTGCCTAATAAACTAAATCCGTAGACATCATTTGAATTAGAATCAAATCCGTCCTAGTATCCACTCTTCAAAAGTGTGGATATACGAGTCTTGTTAATGTGTCCCAGACAACAATGCCACAAATAAGTCTCATCTGATTAATTCAGTTTGATCTATTTGTTTGTCATGCTATATGTATGAGATTAATTTATATTCAAAATATAAATACTGTTATTCACATCTAATCTGTTTATCTCAATATCATATTTATAAACTAAAACACTTAGTGTTCTAGAATATAAAGGTATACCCGCAACGGGTTAAACTAGATACAGAGATAATGTTCCTAGTCAAACTAGATACATTATAACAGTCTCTTAATTTAAGTACATTCCTAAAGGGTAGTTCCAAAATTTAGGTTTCTACGACCAAAACAGCGACTTTCGTCCTGTTTCTGACTCGCAGATCAATCTCACCTGAAGTCAGTCTCCTACTAATTAGCAAATTCTGCACATCAGTACATATTTATGTACCACATCTAGTATCAAAAATCTAATTTTGAAACTAGTAGTGAATATGTTTATGAAAAATATACTTGAAGCCGGAGCCTTACCCCACCTTTACTTCTTTAATGTCTGCCTTGTCCATACGGCAGTCAGACTTCCAGTGACCCCGTTTGCCACAGTTTAGGCAGACATCTTGGGATATATCCTTTGTCTTCCTAGAAGACTGTGCTGATTTTGCCTTTGCCCATTTTTATATCCCTAGAAGCCTTCGACCAAGCCTTGACCTTCTGGAATGTTGAAGTAAGATACGCATTCCGCTTCTTGGCCTTTTGCAAGCTCTGGCTCTGTCTCCTTGAGCATAGCCATTAACTCTCTAAGAGTTTTCTTTTGCAATTAGTACTTCTAAGATCTAAGAATAGATCTACGAAGATCCTTCAATTTTAATATCATACTATAAGGATCTAATCCTTAGTTCTGACGAAGAAATTAAAGAGACTTTGCGGCAAGCATAACAGATTGAGCACTAAAGTTATCATCACCATGAGTCTTCCAAAGCTCATGCTCCACTATTTGCTCAACTCCGGGCTCAGGCCCAAGAAGTCACTCTATCAAATAAAGTAATTTCTCAGTTCCCACGACTATCCTGAGGTTATTCCTAATTTGAAAAATTGAAGCCGCTTAAAGACATTTTCACCCAGGATTATGTTTTAAACGCTAATCTTTCAGTTATCTTGATTCCAATAGTCCACCTATCCAATAAACGATTTTGGGTACAATCGAATTTAATGATTACTATAGTCTAACTATATAATCAATTATAATTGATCGGTTATATTCAAATGTATTAATTACTATATTCCAATTATATAACCAACTACAAATGAAATAGTTTGAATACAGTCCAACTATTTAATTAAAAAAAAAATTGAATATTAGTCCAACTAATATATTTATATTTTAAATAATTAATGACGAAAATTGAAATGAGCGTGTATTGGCAAGTATCTAAACGAAATTGCAAATTTAATACTTGCCTCCCACTATTTTTCGGCGAGCCTCTAACCCTCTGTGGAGTACTCGGGAAACCTAGTTTCCTAGTGGGCTAGGATCCCATTAAATAACACAAAACCTTGACTTTGGCCAACAAACTGTATGATATTTAACTAGGTAGATCTCTATGATCAATTGGATCTCATCCAATTCCTAGATCCAGTAGTGTTGGGTTTTCTAGGTCAAACCAAGATCAAATTAAGCAATAAATCATGTGAATACGCAAAGTAAAGTAGCGGAAATTACTCACTTTGATCAGCTAAGTGGATGTAGGAGATAACAAAATTCCAAGCCTTTGTGTTGTGCTCCAAACTCTTCTTCGATGTATGTTGAGCTTCCAAGTTTCCAATCTCTGAATCTTGAATTCCAAACTCAAGGGTTAGTGTCCCTAACACCTTAGAATGACTTCTTGGATGTGCTAGCACCTTTGATTTTGAAGCAAAATCAAGAAGCAAATGAACCCTAGGCTCACGACATTGGGAGAGAAAAATGAAGGCCAAGTTTCTGCCATTGAGAAGAAAGAGAGTGAGTGAATTTTTTTTCAATTTCCAAAATCAAGTAAGTAAAATACCAATTACCAAAAGTTAGTAAAAGGTCTTTCACTCATCAATAAAACAAGCTTTTGTGTTTCACAAGTTTTCAACAACCCAACCACTTCCATCAACCAAAAGTAGATGAGATGGACTAGGTGATGTGACTTGTGTGGGCCCCACTTGATTCAAAATTCGAGTGGGCCCCGCAAATACATCCCGGGCTTGGGTTCGCTAATTCCGAATTAAAGAATTTTCCGTTGCGATGTAATTAAATCAAATTTAATTAAATAATTATGCCTAGCAAAATTACTATTAACATTGCTCGTGAATTAATTCTAAATTAATTCGTTCGCCCGAATTAAAATCCAATTTTAATTCTGTTATGAAATCTAATTTCATTTAATATATTGAATATATTATTTTATCGATTAATTCCAAATTAATCGCTCTCTCTCTATTAATTGAATTTTATCCCAGATAAAATTTTTCGTAATTAATCTTAGATTCATTTTCTCTCTCTTCTAATTAATCCCAGATTAATTATGTTCGAGTCATACGTCATCAGTGAATCTTCGGGAAGCGACCCATGAGATCCCTGGATATGTTGGCATTAAATCTGGTCATCGGAATATCCGAATACGTGCGTATCTAGTACCACGTTCTTACCGATTTACAAGACATGTTTGGCTTCTAGCAAAGCGTCGTGCCTACCCAATTCTCCAGAAATATTCTTTTAAGGATTATGTTATCTATGTCAGGCGTACTATATGTAGTATTGCGTATTACGATCCAATATCGGATGTCACATGCTAGGCCTGGGGCTTGAATTGTGTCTGCCCCGTACGAAGCATATATCGGATCTCTGGTAACTAGTCTCTATAATCGGATAAACATGACCTAGTCATATTATCCCGATGACTGCAGTACATAAGAGTACTAGTTCTGTATCCTACGTGATCATCATCTTCATATGACTGCATTGATACTTCCATATTGACATCACACCTAATACACTACGATTCTCAATATACCCTGAAGAGGCGTACACAGAACCTGTTAAAGCCCCGGACGACCAAAGACACATAGTCATACTAACAATGGGATTCCGATGGGTCTATCTAGAGCGAAGCTGTTTTCGTACCATCGGTAAACACAACCTCCTATCACACTTGCATAAGTATCCAATACTTAAATATATGAGAACTATGTCGTTATGCTCCCATAATGCGAACAAATGCAATACTAGTCTATTCCGTATTATCGATGTCAAGTCTCGATAATACTACGACTATGGATATTTAATGATTAAACCTTGGTGGATTGATACTGTCTTATATCATCTCAATCTGAAACTATTCATAATGACTTTTATCATTTATATATCCCGGTAATCCAATTACAAATGATAAAAGAGCAAATTCCTTTGTCACATAGTTAATTTGTACAATAACACCATGTTCTGTACAAAAAGTGATGCTATGGGTCATAATTGTCCAACAATCTCCCACTTGGCCTATAGCCAATCACTCAAGTGTCCTACACCTGAACTATGTACGGGTCGCTCAAACTTCTGCTGAGAAACTACTTTCGTCAGCGGATTTGAAATGTTATCATCTGATGCGTTTTATTCGATCATCACATCGCCACGAAGTATGATCTGACAAATCAGATGAAATAGTCGAAGTACATACTTGGATCATTGATGAGACCATTAATTCTTTAGCATGTGCTGTAGCCTAGCTCACCTGCTAACAGAACTGCTCCTAATCTAATTAGGAATTTTACAGATCCAAAATTGCTTCTTTTGCTGCCTCAGCTGCAACAATATTCCGCTTTTGTTGTTTATTCGGCAACAATATCTTGCTTGGAAGATTTCCAGCTCACTGTTCCGTTATTCAAACTATATAGTATCCATATTACGACTTATAGTCATTTTTTTTTGGTTTGGAAACTTGCAACGGTGAACCCAGTCACTTCAAGTTCTCCTCCTCTATCGCTTCAGGAAGCATCCTTAGTTCATCTAAGATACTTAGGGATGTTCTTAACATCAATCCAATGACTATCACTTGGATTGGCCTGATTGTGACTCCATATGCTCAAAGCATATGAGACACCAGGTCGCGTACATATCTTTCAATGTACGAGTTCTCGGAGAGTGCCAATAACTTTTAGATCTCTCCCAGTAGATCCTTATTCCTAGAATAAAGGTTGTCTCTCTCAAGTATTCTATGGAGAATTTTCATGAAAGCCAAGCTTTCACCGATTGTATTATGGGAATGTCATTTCCAAGAAATGATATGTCATCATTATATAGGACAATCATTGTCAGTGCACTACCACTAATCTTCTTATATACACAAGAATCATTTTGGTTTTAAATTAAATCATATACCATTATGATCATATCAAAACGTTAGTTCCAAGAACACGATGCTTGCTTCAATCTATAAATGGATCGATTTAACTTGCAAGCCTAGTTTGCATGTTTTGGTACGATAAAACCGTTAGGATGTTTTAAACATCCTCCAAAAGGTTTCCGTTTAAGGAAAGCGATTTTGATGTTCAGCTGCTATATTTCATAAATCAAATACGCAGCATTAGCAAGCATTATCCAAATGGATTTAACCATGGCAACGGATAAAAGGTTTCGTCGTAATCGACACAATGTTGATAACGATACCTTTTCGCTACAAGCCTAGCTTTGTACGTTTGTATGTTGCCATCCATGTTTGTCTTCCTTGAAGACTCATATAGTACAAATAGGCATAATGCATTCCGGTACAACAACCAGTGTCCAAACTTGGTTGGTATACATGGAATCCATTTCAGACTTCATGACACTTTGCCATGAAATGAGTCGATACCTTGTATCACTTCCTCATACGTGGTCGGTTTGTGTTCCTCAATAAGATTGACATCTTTATGAGGTGAGATCAGAAACCCATACATCCCAGGTTGTTTTCTGACTCTCTCTGACTTACGCGGTTCTTGTTTATTCGAAGATTGTGGTACAGTTTCATCCCTGATGAACAATTTGTGTTCCATTAAGGAGTCGGTGCCTAGAATAGTATTACTCCGATTTTCATCGAGTTTTACTTTCCTCCCACTTACCACTGCATATAGGTATTCCTCTTAGGAAAAATCGCATGGCGAGCAACAATTACATTGTTCTCTTGTGAGTTGTATAAGTATTATACTTTGGTTTCCCTAGGACAACAATTACAAATTAGGCATTTATCCAATTTAGGTTCTAGTTTGGTATCATCCAAACATATACCCAACATACCCAAATCTTCAGGAATGAGAAACCCAATTTCTTTCATGTTCATATCTAATATGAAGGCTGTCTAACAGATTTTCATGGAACCTTATTCAAAATAAGTATTACACTGTTTATTGCGTATCCCTATAAGGAAAATGGTAGCTCAGAGCGACTCATCATTAACCTTACTATTCCAACAAAGTTCGATTTCTCTGTTCGGACACACCATCAAATTGAGGTGTTCCGGGAGGAGTCCATTATGAAAGAATATTATAC
Source organism: Zanthoxylum bungeanum (assembly GCA_019454045.1). NCBI lineage: Eukaryota > Viridiplantae > Streptophyta > Magnoliopsida > Sapindales > Rutaceae > Zanthoxylum > Zanthoxylum bungeanum. The sequence continues at coordinate 380,083 of SKCR01031196.1, read as the reverse complement.
TCTTTCAAATAGTCGAGAAACTTATTGCTTAATTATTTTCCACCACGGTCTAACCGTGACGGTTTAATACTTTAGCCGGTCTGTCTGTCTACTTCGTGTCGAAACTCTTTGAATTTATATAAAATTTCTGATTTATGTTTCACAAGAAACACATAATTGTAGGCACTGCATTTTTGCATATAAGTCCCGATGATGAGCCTCATATGGAGGCACTATCCCTTAAGTTGCGGAAGTCGCAGAAAACAGACGTCAGAAGGGAAAATTCAAAAATCAATACCTTGTTGGATTCAATTCGTTTGCTTAGCTTCAGGTTCGCTTGTTGGATCTCTGTTTTAAAATTCAACCTTGGCCCTAAGCCCACACACCACCAAGCCCACACACCAAGCCCACCAAAAAGAACCATCCTACACGCCCATGAGCCTCCAAGCCCATTAAATCACATCCAAAAATATTCAAACACATTAAACACATGTTAAAATCCAATCAAATCTCATTCTTAAATTAAATAAAATCAAATCAAATCCCATAAATCACCTTCCTAATTAAATGTTTTTTTTCCTTATGACACACTAATTAAATATTCCCCAATTATTTCAAAATCTTTTTCCCTACTCATACAAGGAAAACCCCCAACCCTCTCCTATAAAAAGAGACACAAACCAAACCCTTAAACCCCTATCTCTTTCACCACATTCACGGCAAACCCTTAGCCCCCTAACATCTTCACGACATAAAGCATTCGATTCTCTATCCCTAAACCCACAATCATCACCAATTCCATCTCCTCTCTCTGGACGCTTCACAGAAACCCTAACCTGAACCTACAAGACCATGCCACTCACTGGCCACACTCCCTTCACGCTCAGATACGGCAAGCCACACAGCTTGCACACATTAAGCAAAGGCATAACTGACACCTTACATGACCCACTCTCCTTTTTGTTTTTTATCAACGTGAAGCAACAAAAAACCAAGCAGCCTCCACGGATCCAAGCCCATCTCTCTCTTTATCTCTCTCTACAACAACACACATGGCAATAAACCTGCACACCTGAACCCTAGCTAGCGCACCACACAAACATCACACCCTCAGCAGCCCTTCATTTCATAACCAGACACTGAACACCCACATGACACTTAGACACCTCACAGCTCTCACACAACTCTCGGCCTCACCATACACTCAGCCTCACGTCCCTTACACAAAGACCGACTGCTCAAACAAATCAAACTAAATGACCTATTCACCAAACAAATTATCAACAAAACCAGCCACCTTCAACCCTTGCCCACGTGACCAACAAGGAAATTGCTCATCCACCTAGCTCCTCTCGGCAACAACAAACACTAAAAATTCAGCATCCACAAAACCCATGAGATGAATAACCCTCACCGAACCAAGCAAGAAGTCAGAATCCTCCATTAAACAAATAATGACAAAGCCATCAAAAGCAACAAGCAGCCACGTGAAAAGTAACCTCCCAAGCCGATAACAAATAAAGCCAACAGTTTGAGGTATTCCCTTGCGAGGGATGAGTGTGGCTTTAAATCATTTCCCAATTCACACTGGGTGCCGACTCCATTATTCTCCGGTTTAGTCCCCCGCGGGCTACTCCGTACTCACGACCGGGCCGCGAGCTCGGAACCGCGTCGCTGATTTCTGTGTCCTATAGTCCGGTGACTCCACTGGGGATAGAGAATCGGCCCCGAAATAATGTCTTGTAATGTTTGTGATTTCTGCTTTAGTTAACCGTGTCTACCGTGGGTTGAAGGGGTTTAATTAAGGGCATTATTAAAACTAGGTAATGGTTTGGTGTCTTCCTTCATTCACTACCTTTCTATAGCTGAAAGGGAAAAGATGTGAAGGCACCTAGATAATCATTTACCCGAGGCTTACCATGATGGACTAATTTGGAGAACCTATTGTTTATTCCTGTCACTAAGGCGATAAGAGCCTAAGAGGCAAGGGTATTTAAGAGAGTTCGCTCCACCCTCTCTCTGGGGAATCTTCAATAGGAAATCCATTTGACAGTCAGTCATGCATCATAACTCGTTGGCACGTACCTTAAGGTATAAAAAAGGTGCGCTTACTTGGTCGCTCGAACCCTTGAGTGGGGAGTCCTAGTTGTGGGCAATCCTTCACCGACGAGAGCCTTTGTCTACACTTCTATAAGCCCGCATATGAACCATAGTCATATATCCTATAGAAGTTGCCCCTTATGCTTTTGATAACCACATGCATATTATATCTCATACATCACACGCATCTCATGCATACATGCATCATGTTAACCCCTATGTCCTAAAAGCCATCATAGATATCTGTTGGGTTAGAGAAGAAAGAAAGATTTGTCAAAAAGAGTTTAACAAACATAGATATCGGGGAAAAGGAAACCGAGGAACAGAAAACTTTACGGCAAGAATAAAAAGACCATTGGGGGCCATAAGCAAAAAAAAAAATAAAAAAAAGAGGGAAAAAAAGAGAAAAAAAGAAGAAGAAGAAGAAGAAGAAGAAAAAAATTGTTTGTTCTTAGTCCATAATAGTTAGACATAAGTCCATTGATACAAATGTTTGCTTTAGGACAAAATCTTAGAAATGATAAACTCTTGATGTGCTTTTATCTGATACTTTGAGTAGTTGATCTATGTTAGACTCGTAAGAACTTATTTATATGTTCTTAGTAGTGAAAACCTTTGTAGTTGGCAAGGTGACTAGTTGAAGAAATTGTAGGTCGGTGAATGATCGTTTTCTTAGATGTCTATCTTGATTTGCTTATGTTATGATGTGTGGTATGTTTGAAAATGAAAGAAAAGTCTCTAAAGAAAAGAATTGAACTACCTATAACCGATAAGCGTGAAGCTATCCATGGGCGGTATTAGGACCACCGTGAGGAGAAATGCTACCTTAAAAGGTAGCTGTGTTGAAAAAAAAAGAGAAAGAAAGAAAAAAAAGAAGTTCAAAATGAAAAGAAAAAAGAAAGAGACAAAAGAGAAAGAAAACCATACCACATTGAGCACAGAAAAGCAACTGCAGGCATAATTGAGACATCTAGGTTGGTTTGATCCATCGATCCCATTTTTTTAAAAATCATTGAGTTGGCTTACCTGGGGATGAATCTGCAAAGCAACCTTTGCACACACACACTTTGAGTCTGGGTTAGATCATTTATTCAAAGACTTGGATTTGAGTTGCATTGAATGTTTTGAAGGTTCTCTGGTTTCAATACTGGGCATTCTTTGGGGGCAATAATATGTGTAACTATTGGACTATTTCGTAGCATGTGATATAATATGATGATATAGAATGCCATATCATGTGGTCCACCTTGACCTAATGCAAGCAGCGGAGAGCAGAAAGCTAAATCAAGACTAGGGGCGACCAGTCTACCACCTCGCGAATCAGGGACATAATGAGATATTGAGTCATAGGACCAAAGAGAACCAACCAATCACCAGAAGAGAATTGGGAAAAGGAAATTGTAAGCATGCCTAAGACATTCGTAAGCGAAGGGCGCCAGAGAGCACAAGGAAGGCCTAACCCATCGGAATAGGAAACACTTCCATGCATACATACATACACGTCACATAGACGCAATTTTTGTTTTGTTTTTATTCGCAGGTTTTGAAGAAAAGGAAAAAGTGAAAAAGACAAGCAGTTTCGGGAATGAGTCCCAAGGGCGAGGCCCACATTAGTATCAGTTTGGGGATGAGTCCCAGGGGCGAGGCCCACTTTAGTATCTGTTTGGGGATGAGTCATAGAGGCGAGGCCCATATCGGTATTAGTTTGGGGATGAGTCTCAGGGCCGAGGCCCACATCAGTATCAGTTTGGGGATGAGTACCAGGGGCGAGGCCCACATCAGTATCAGTTTTGGTGATGAGTCCTAGGGTCGAGGCCCACATCAGTATCAGTTTTGGGGATGAGTCCCATGGTCGAGGCCCACAGCAGTATCAGTTTCGGGAATGAGTCCCAGGGTCGAGGCCCACATCAGTATCGGTTTTGGGGTTCAGTCCCAGGGTCGAGGCCCACAGTAGTATCAGTTTTGGGGATGAGTCCCTGTATCAATTTTGGGGATGAGTCCCCGGGTCGAGGCCAACATCAGTATCAGTTTTTGGGATGAGTCACAGGGTTAAGGCCCAGATCAGTTTCAGTTTTGGGGATGAGTCCTATGGTCGAGGCCCACAACAGTATCAGTTTCGGGAATGAGTCCTAATGTCGAGGCCCACATCAGTATCGGTTTTGGGGATGAGTCCCAGGGTCGAGGCCCACATCAGTATCAGTTTTGGGGATGAGTCCCAGGGTCGAGGCCCGCATCACTATCAATTTTGGGGATGAGTCCTAGGGTAGAGGCCCACATCAGTATTAGTTTTGGGGATGAGTCCCAGGGTCGAGGCCCAAATCAGTATCAGTTTTAGGGATGAGTCCCAGGGTCGAAGCCCATATCAGTATCGATTTCGAGGATGAGTCCAGGGTCGAGGCCCACAACAGTATCAGTTTTGGGAATGTGTCCTAAGGTCGAGGCCCACATCAGTATCGGTTTTGGGGATGAGTCCCAGGGTCGAGGCCCAAATCAGTATCCGTTTTGGGGATGAGTCCCAGGGTCGAGGCCCACATCAGTATCAGTTTTGGGGATGAGTCCCAGGCTCGAGGCCCACATAAGTATCAGTTTTAGGGATGAGTCCCAGGGTCGAGGCCCACATCAGACACCGGAAATGAGGTGTTCCCTTGCGAGGGGTGAGTGCAACCTTAAATCATTTCCCAGTTCACACTGGGTGGCGACTCCATTATTCTCCGGTTTAGTCCCCCGCGGGCTACTCCGTACTCCCGACCGGCCGCGAGCCCGGAACAGCGTTGCTGATTTCTGTGTCCTCCAATAACCATAACGCGATGCCACATCCGTAAAGGTTGCGAAATATTCATATCCACCTCTATCCTAGCTAGATATGGGCCCACTTACGTCTCTATGAATGAGGGCTAACAGATCGGTGGCACTTGCACTTTTACCAAGTAAAAGGTGTTTTAGGCACTTTGCCTAATAAACTAGATTCGTAGACATCAGTTGATAAGAAACAAAATCCGTCCTAGTACCCACTCTTCGAAAGTGTGGATATACGAGTCTTGTTAATAAGTCCCAGACAACAATGCCACAAATAAGTCTCATCTGATTAATTCAGTTTGAGCTATTTGTTTGTCATGTTATGCGTTTGAGATTCATTTATATTCAAAATATAAATATTGTTATTCACATCTGATGTGCTTATCTCAATATCATCTTTATAAAATAAAACACTTAGTGTTCTAGAATATAAAGGTATACCCGCAACGAGTTATACTAGATATAAAGATAATATTTATAGTCAAACTAGGTACATTATAACAGTTTCCTAATTTAAGTACATGCCCAAAGTGTAGTTCCTAAACTTAGGTTTCTAATCAAACTAGGTTAAAACAGCGACTCCCGTCCCGTTTCCGACTCACAGGTAGATCTCAACTGAAGTCAGTCTCCTGCTAATCAGTAGATTCTGCACATCAGTACATAATTTTATGTACCACATCCAGTATCTAAAATTCGATTTTAAAACCAGCAGTGCATATGTGTATGACAAACATACTTGAAGCCATAGCCTTGCCCCACCTTCACTTCCTTCATGTCTGCCTTGTCCATACGGCAGTCACGCTTCAGTGACCCCGTTTGCCATATTTTAGGTAGACATCTTGGGATATGTCATTTGTCTTCCTAGAAGACTATGATGATTTTGCCTTTGCCCATTTTAGAAGCTCTGGCTCCACCTCCTAGAGCATAGCCATCAACTCTCCAAGAGTTTTCTTTTGGTTCATAATGAACCTGCCCTAGCTTTCGGGTAGAGACTATAAGATCAAATCTTTGGTAGTCTCGGCCACATCGGTAATGCCAAGCTAACCTAGCTGTTCGATGTCAGCATCATCTGTGACACCTAGTGCTCGACAGATGTACCCTCTGACTTACTCGAGCGAAAGAGCTTCCTTTTTGCAATTTGTACTTCAAAGATCTAAGATTAGATCTATGAAGATCTTTAATTTCAACATCATAGTATAAAGATCTAATCCTTAGTTTTTGACGACAAAATTAAAGTGTCATTGCATTAAGCATAAAGGATTGAGCACTAAAGTTATCATCACCATGAGTCTTCCAAAACTCATGCTCCACTATTTGCTCAAGTCCGGGCTCAAGCCCGAGATATTTCTCTATCAAATAGAATAACTTCTCAGTTCCCAGGACTATGCTGAGGTTTTATTCCTAATCTGAAAATTGGAGCCGTTTAAATACATTTTCTCCTAGAATTATGTTCTAAACGCTAATCTTTCAGTTATCTTGATTTCAATAGTCCAACTATCGAATCAACGATTTCATGTACAATTGAATATAATGATTACTATAGTCTAACTATATAATCAACTATAATTTGATTGGTTAAATTCAAATATATTGATTACTATAATCCAATTATATAATCAACTATAAATGAAGTAGTTTGAATACAGTCCAACTGTTTAATTAAAACAACAATTAAATATTAGTCAAACTAATATATTTATTAATAAATAATGACGAAAAATGAAATGAGCACGTATTGGCAAGTATCTAAACGAAATTTCAAATTTAATACTTGCCTCCCACTATTTTTCGGCGAGCCTCTAACCCTCTGTTGAGTACTTGGGAAACCTAGTTTCCTAGTGGGCTAGGATCCCGTTAAAAAACACACAACCTTGACTTTAGCCAACAAGCTGTATGATATTTAACTTGGTAGATCTCTAAGATCAATTGGATTTCATCCAATTCCTAGATTCAGTAGGTGGACATCCAAGTCCGAAACATATATCTAATATATGCCAATATATCTGGTATATTCTCTAACATTTTTCCTCTGAATCAACTAAGCATTGGCTTTGGCACAACAAGCTTAATGATTCCAGTTAAGTAGGACCCATTGACCTTGGAAAGCTTCGTAATCGATGTCGATGGACAAGAAGTGATCTTACCTTTGCCCAACAAATCACAACTTGGACAAGACATGCGATTTGGAACAAAGCCTTCATGATTCAAACACATCTGTGATGGACAAAGGTCTTGACTTTGGCCAACAAACCAGTGCCAATCTTGGATCTTGAGAGAGAATCACTCAATAGAAGGAAAACGCTTAATATTTGTTGAGGGTTTTTCGCGTAATTGGCAACCAATTAATTATCTACGATTAGGTCTCATCATACACCCTTAAGCATGCATTCTAAAAGCATAATAAGGCGAGGTAAATAAATTAATAATGATATACGGATGAATATCTCACAAATTGTTCCTAGAACAAATCACTCAATTTCCTCTCCCCGGCTAGCACTATTCTTAATTCTACCATATTACATAACAGTTCTAAAGAAACCTCATTTACATTGAGGGGAATAGGTGAGAAGAGAATTACAAAGAATCGAGATATAAAGGCTGGACACGCAGGTCCAATTTAATAAATTCTAAATTTATTACAACAATTTCCAAAATTGCCCTCACCCATCAAATAACCATCTGATATACATTATTCATACATCACATTCATGTATTCACTGTTGGATAATATGACCCATAGCGTCACTATTTGTACAGATCATGGTGTTGTTGTACCAATTAACTATGTGACAAAGGAGATTGCACTCTTATCATTTGTGATTAGATCACCTTAGATATATAAATGATGAGAGGTCCCTATGATTTGTTCCTGGACGGAGAATGATATGAGACAGTATCAGTCCACGTAGGATAAATCATTAAATATCCCTAGTCGTAGTATTATCGAGACAGGACATCGATAATGCGGAATAGGCTAGTATTGTACTTGTGCGCATTGTGAGGGCACAACGGCATAGTTCTCATATATTTAAGTATTGGATACTTATGCAAGTGCGATAGGAGGTTGTGTTTCACCGATGGTACGGGAAACAGCTTCGCTCTGGATAGACCCCTCGGAATCCCATTGGTATTATGACTATGTGTCTATGGGAGTCCGTCATCAGGGTAGGTGTATTTGGTCTTAACCTGAGACTTGCACCGCTAATACTTACGATAATCGGTAGACTTTGGTCTTGGTGGTACAGGGCTTTAACCGGTTCTGCGTACACCACTTCTGGGTTTATCAGAGAGTCGTAGTGTAAGAATATTTCTGGAGAATTGGGTAGGCATGGCGCTTTGCTAGAAGCCAACCTTGTCTTGTAAATCGGTATAAACGTAGTACGAGGTACTTACGTGTTCGGATAGTCCGACGACCCGATTTACTGCCAACATATCTGGAGATCTCATGGGTCGCTTCCCGAAGATTCACCGATGATGTATAACTCACACTTTAATTAATCTGGGATTAATTAGAAGAGAGAGATAGAATTAATCTGGGATTAATTTGAAGAGAGAGAAAATTAATCTGGGATTAATTACGAAGATATTTTATCTGGGATAAAATATTAATTAAAGAGAGAGAACGATTAATTTGGAATTAATCGATAAAATAATATATTCGATATATTATAAGAAATTAGATTTCGACGCGGAATTGAAATTGGATTTTAATTCGGGCTAACGAATTAATTTTGAATTAATTCGTTAGCGATGTGAATAGTGATTTCGCTAGGCGTAATCATTTAATTACGACGCGACGGAAAATTCGTTAATTTGGAATTAGCGAACCCGAGCCTGAGAGTGATTGCGAGCGCATTCGTATTTCGAATTCGAGCGCGGCACGCAAGTCACATCAAGCGTCAAATCGCTAGTCGGATCAATTGTCAAATCACTTGTCACTTTGAGTGATGTGACATGACATGTTGTCACTTTAATAAAGTGACTTGATGTGATAGGTAAAAGTGATGGGTAAAAGTGAAAACATTGATTGATGTTTTACTTTTGACTTTTTGCTTTTTGAAAAGCTTGGTATATATTTATTTTATTTGCTTTTAGAAAATAAATAAATGATATATATTTAACTTTTCTCTCTCTCCCAAATATATAATTCGGTTCTCTCTCTCCAATCATTAGGGTTTTTACGTTTTGAAAATGAAACCTTCTCTCATCTCTCTCTTGCTCACGGTTTTGAGCATTTTCTTCCTCAAATTTGCTGGTTTGACCGATTTTGTGAGAAGCAAAGGAAGAAGAGTAGTGCTAGCACACACATGGGTTATATTATGGTGATAGGGAAACGAATTTGTGAGCATGGAAAAGCTTGAAGCTTGGAGCTTCAATGGTGATGACCATGGCCGAATCTTGGAGGGTCAAAAACCAGTAAAACCGCACAGCCCACTGCAAGGAGAAGCTTCTGCCGTGACCTTGAAGAGGAGCTAGAAGCTTGTGTTGTTTGGTGCATCAAATCCAATCATTGTGAGTATATGTTTCCGCCATTATTCCTTGATGTATTCATGCGATTTTATGCTTGTTTTGGATGATTCTTAGGACCTAATTAGGAACTCAACAATGGTATCTTGAGCCTTGAACAAGCATGAAAAAGTTAGGGTTAAAATTGGGTAAAACGAATTTGGGCATGTTTTGATGAAATTGTTTGTTATAGTATGCTTAAATGAGTTGGAATTAATGATTGATTATATCAATTTGAAGAAATTATGTTTGGAACAAATTTCCCTAATTTTTTGTGTAGGCCAAAGTTGACAAAATTGGGTAAACTCAATTTGAGCATCAATTGATTAAATTGTTTAGTATAGTATGCTTGAATGAGGTTGAATTGATGTTGTGCATGATCAATTTCATGAAATTTGGTTGGATCCATTTTTCCCCAAAATTTGGGCATGACAAATTTGGGTAAACTTGATTTTGAGCATGTTTGATGAAATTGGATGATTTAGAATGCTTAAAGTATGTTTAATTGAGGATTGATTGGATCAATTTGTTGAAAATGAGTTTGGAACAATTTTCCCAAATTGCTTATGTTGGCCGAAAATTGAGACCCTAATATCTTGGTGAATTTTTGTTTGTTTGATCATTGGATGACTTGAAACAAGTGGGTAATGTTGAATTGAAATTTGATTGGATTGAATTTTGATTTGGAACAATTTTCCCAAATTAAAGTAGGCTGGCCGAATTCAATTGGATATGAAATTCATTGTGTTTTTTGTATTTTGATTCATTAGATGAGTTTAATTGATTTGGGAAATGATGATTGTGGATTCAATTGGATTGAAACCGAATCGGATTGGAAAAACCCCTAATTACCGAGAACAAAAGCATGTAAAATGGGTTTGATTTTAATAAATTGTGTTGGACACTGTTTAATGTTAAAGTGCATGATTAATTAGGCTAATTGATGTTTTAGAAATGTTAATTGGATAATTAATTGTGTATTACACTTAGGTTAATTAATTATGGAATTTGGAATTTTATAAGTTAATTAATTGGGCTTATTTTGGAAATTGGGCCTTATAGGTTGTAATTGGGCTTTTGGGCTTGGTTGTACCAAGTTAGGTTTAGGCCAATTTGGTTGGATCCAATTGGGCCCAAAACCGCATCCATAAAGTCCGATTATGACTTAATGGACCTTAATTATTTAATTGGGCCTAATGGGCCAAAATTAATTTAAAGGCTTATGGGGTAACTCCCGGATTGGATTTTGGTTATCAGTTTGACCCGAGTTGACCAAAAGTCCACGCCTTAAGAAATTAATTAAAAGCCCATTGGACTTTAATTAAATAAACATTAGATGTTAATTGGGCTTTGAGACCCATTGCGATTAAATTTGGAATTTAAGTCGTAAAGGTTCATTAAATAAAGTGTAATATTCAATTTGGAATTGAATAGTGAATTAGTATTAAATACATGTTAAATTGGATTTAATGTTGTAGTTTAATTTAATTCAAGAATTCGTACTTTCAGTACTTATTCGCAAAACGAGTTTGACTCGAGCAAAAATCAAATCGTTGTTTGAACATTGGATGATCACTAATTATCAGATTAATTAATTGGATTAAATTGATTGATAACATGCTTGTATGAATACATGGTTGTGATGCATGAATAATGTATATCGGATGGATATTAGTCGGGTGGGGAAATTTTAGAAATTGTGTAATAAATTTGATTTATTAAATTGGACATGCGTGTCCAGCCTTATCACCTCTATACTCTTTGTATTCTCTTCTCACCTATTCCCCTCAATGTAAATGAGGTTTCTTTAGAAGTATAGTGTAACGGGTAGAAGTAAATACATGTGCTAGCTTTGGAGAGAGAAAATGAGAGATTTGATCTAGGATCAATGTAAAGTATCCATCCGCATATCATTATTATTTTATTTTCATACTCGTTTTATTATGTGTTTAGAATGCATGTTTAAGGGTGTATGATGATGAGACCTTAACAAAGATAATTAAATTGGTAGCCAATTTGCACGCGAAAAACCCTCATCAAATATCATGCGTTTTTCCTTCCATTGAGTGATTCTTACTCAAGATCCGAGATTGGCATGGGTTGTTGGCCAAAGTCAAGCCCTTGTCCATCGAAGATGTGTTTGAATCACGAAGGCTTTGTTCCATATCAGTGTCTTGTCCAAGTTGTGGTTTGTTGGCCAAAGTCAAGACCACTTCTTGTCCATCGACATTGATTACGAAGCTTTCCATGGTCAATGGGTCGCGCTTGACTGGGATCACTAGGTTTGTTGTGCCAAAGCCAAGGCTTAGTTGATTCATAGGAAAAAGGTTAGGTAATACATTGGATGTATTGGCATATATAAGATATATGTTTAGGATTTGGAAATCCGCCTACTGGATCTAGGAATTGGATGAGATCCAATTGATCTTCGAGATCTACCTAGTTAATTATCATACAATTTGTTGGCCAAAGTCAAGATTGTGTGATATTTAACGGGATCCTAGCCCACTAGGAAACACGGTTTCCCGAGTACTCGACAGAGGGTTAGAGGCTCGCCGAAAAATAGTGGGAGGCAAGAATTGAATTTGCAATACTCGTTCAATTACTCGCCATACGCGCTCATTCAAATCTGGGGTTGTGATGAATTCTAATATCACTTGTTTATAAGAGGTTATTTTATAGTTTGGGTAATTTAAAGGTTTACTTATAAAGTCTTAAGCTTAATGCGTCTTGTTAAATGGCCACTAATAAGATTGATCTGGTAATTCTAAAATAAACTTGACAAAGAAATTTTAGGTTTCAGCCTTAGACTTAATAGCCCACGATCTTCCTTGAGGATAGATAACCCTTTAATAGATTTCCTTACAGGATAGACATATACCTGTCGGGCGGGGGTAGCCATAATTGGAACTTAAACTTAATGAATCAGGGTAATTTGGTTGACATAGACATATGGTTCAATTGGGTTATACTAGGTATTTGCGTCTGACCATCGACAGAGGCTTTCGCATAATTTAGTGTTCCAGGTTAGTAAACCAATATATTGTACAAACATGAAATAACCACTTCATCTTTTAAAAGATATTAGAAAGATTCACAACCCTAAATAGTTTATTAATATTAAATTCTCTTAAACCTACTTTCGTGCAATTATATTTACTTGTATTTAAATCATCACCATTTCAAATCAATCAAACAATCTGTTAGATACTAGTAATCATTTGACCTCATAAAATTAATAGATTAGGTATTAAGTCCTCGTGGGATCGATACTTTTTATACTACTTGAACGATACGTGTGCTTGCGTTATACACGTGTGATTACGCACTGGTCAGATACAGTGAGGCGAGGGACCGTATCATATGTAAATCGCATACATAATTAATATATATCTTTCCTTCTCATTTGGGGGACTTGGCATGTTGCTAGATGTCAACTTTGGTCATTGAAATCGAAAGACCATCTGATCGGAGGATAGTTTATGTTTGATTAAATTAACATGATTCATTTCATGTCCAACTTGAGGAGAACCAAAAAAGTCAAAATCAATGGTTAACAGTGCACAGTATAAATTTAACAGCATATATGATTGTTGTAGGAATTGTTCATAAATGGTTCAATGTGTTTAATTATTGAACAGATCATTTATGAGGTTCCAAAATGGCTTAGGGATTGGTGAATGACGATAGGGGCACTTTGGAAATTGGAAAAAAAATCTGTGTTTTTATTATTATTATTATTATTATTATTATTTTTTGAATTCTAATTCAGCCCAAACTCTTATTAGTGTTTTATAATCTCAATAAACCACTATATTAAGATCCAATGGCTAAGATTTAGTTAGCATGTTTAGGTTTATGTTCTTTGCATGTTTTATGAGTTTTTATGCTTAGAATATATAGTAACATGCATAGGCTTGTAGAATAATAAAAACAAATGGGTCTTGGGCAAAGGGATAGCGGCATCATAATTTTTAATTTTTCTGCTACGCACTCACGACCGCTTCCCAACAGCCCCATGGGCCTGCTTACTGTTTCCTTATGCCAATTTTCCTCTGGTTATCGCTCACTTCTCTTTGGTCTCATGGCTCAAGATCCCATTGGGTCCCTTTGTCTTGCAGGTTCGTCATATCTTTTGCCTAAGTTGTTCTTTCGGACAATCAACTTAGCGGATTGCTCTATTTTTCCGTAGTCGCCTTTTCAGGTTTTCAACTCAGCAAGCTAATTTTTTTTTTTTTTTTGCCTAAGCTATCCTTTCTGATTTTCAGCTTAGCGGATTGCTCTATTTTGCTTGAGTCCCCTTTTCATGTTTTCAACTCAGCGAGCTAAAATATATATTTTTTTAATCTGTCCTCATTCTCGAGGCTCTTTACTCATCCTTATTCTCAAGGCTCTGTGCTCATCCTCATTCTTGAGGTTGTTCTCCATTCTCGGAGTTCCTCTCTATTCCCAGAGTTCTTCATCCTCATTCCCGAGGTTGCTCTATTTCTCTCCATTCTTGGGGTTCTTCTCCTAGATATCTTGACCTTGGTGCAGCATCTAAGAAACATAAGACGTGATTTGTAATTACTTGACTCTAATCTTTCCCGGTTAGCTGGGATTTAAGCAATCTATGAACATCTAAAACATTTACTTCAATAAAGATGCTTGTATTACTTCTTAGTACATATGTAGGAAATAAACTGCATTGCAAGGGTACCTCTGTCGCTAACTAATCCTCACGGATTTTACAGTTAGACATTTTCTTACTCGCTCATGCTCTATATTTTGCTTGGGCTGTCCTTTGCGGATTTTTAACCCAACGAGCCTTTTCTTTCTATTTTTCTTTCTTTTTTTTATGCAAAGTATTGTTTCAGCCTGTCCATGTTGATTAGCTCGGTGAACTCGTTCCCGTCCAAATCTGACAGTCTTACTGCCTCATTCCCCATCACTTTTTTTACTAGGTAGGGCCCTTCCCAATTGGGCCTGAACTTTCCCCTTGGGTCCATCATCAGTGGCCTCGACTGCCTGAGGACTAGATCACCTTCTCTGATCTTGGTGGGACGTACCTTCTTGTCGAATGCCCTGGCCAACCTTTTCTGGTATAGTTTCATGTAGTACAAGGCCTTAATCCTTTTCTCATCCAGTAATGCTAGTTGTTCGAACCTCTATGAGGCCCATTCTTGCTCGGGCAATTCTGCCTCTGAGAGTACCCGCATTGACTGTATCTCTATTTCCACTGGTAACACGGCCTCCATCCCGTAAACCAAAGATTAGGGTGTGGCTCATCTTACTGTTCTCACCGAAGTTCTGTACCCCCACAGAGCATATGGCAGTTTGTCAGCCCAATCTTTATAAATTTCTGTCATCTTGGCTAGTATTTTCTTTTTATGGTTTTGTTGGCCGCCTCTACTGCCCCATTAGCCTGTGGATTGTAAGGTGATGCTTTGTGATGCCCTATCCCGTACTTATGCAACATCACATTTGTTTCTCGCTGAAACTGGACTTCATTTTCCGTCACTACGTGCTGTGGTATTCCGTAACGACACACTATATTACGGGCTATAAACTTGGCCACTTGCTTTGCCGTATCATTACAGAATGACTAGGCTTCCACCCATTTTGATAAATAGTCTACCGCCATTACTTTGAAGCGGTGGCCATTTGATGCATGTGGCCTGATTTTTCCAATCATGTCAATACCCCACGCTGAGAAAGGCCATGGTTCTGATAGCCCGTGCAATTCCGTATGTGGTAGATGGTTCAATTTTTCGTGTGCCTGGCAATCGTGATAGTGTTTTACTAGCTTTGCGCAGTCGGCTTCTATGGTTGACCAGTAAAATCCTTGTTTCACTATCTTGTAAGAAAAATTCAATCTATTCATGTGCGGTCCACATACTCCAGCGTGCACCTCTTCCATCACCTTCTGAGCCTATTCTTTTCTTAAACACTTCAGCTGGATGCCATTGGCTTCTTTTGTGCAGTTCTCCTCTTAAACTCACATATTGGGAAGCCAATTTCCGAATGGCTATTCTGCCTTTCTTGCCGACTCCTTTTAGGAATTCTCCACGTTCTAGATATTTCAGAATGTCGTAGTACCACAGCTTACCATCATCGACTTCTACTTCCAAGATTCTCTCTATCTCATAACTAGGTCTGCTAGCCATTGTCATCACAAGGGGTCTCATTACCAGTTTTTTCAGGTTTTCCAAAGTTACGGCTATGGTGACTAAGGCATCCGCCATTTGGTTCTCTTCCTATGGAAAATACTGGAATTTAGAGTCGGGGATAGCTTGTGCCAACTTCCTGAGATGGAGTAGGTAGGGGCTCAGCCGGTCTTCCTTCAATTCCCATTCTCCTCGCATCTGTCGAACTACCAACATCGAGTCTCCATAAACTTCTACGTCCCTAGCTCCTAGGGCTATTAGTGCTTACAGCCCAAAGACACATGCTTCATATTCGGCCATGTTGTTGGTTACTTTGAACATCAACCTTTTAGCCATAGGTAGGGTTTCTCTTTGGGGGGTTACTATCACAATTCTTATTCCAGCTCCTTTATAATTCACTGCTCTGTCCAAATACATTTTCCACCCCTAGACCGTTATGGCATGAACCTCCTCATCTGAGAATTCGAACTTATATTGATCTCCTTCTATGGGTTATAATACTAAGAATTCTGCTACGGCTCTGTTGAGTTCTAATATATGTCCCAAGATCAACAAATCAAGCAAGAAAACGCATGAATACACAACATAGGAGGTGCGGAATATACTCACAATGGTCGGTTTTGATGCGAAGAAGAACACAAGCCATTTTCGTCCTCCATTGAGTTCGGCAGTAGCTCTCCTTGACAGTGGACTGCTCGGTTGGGGGCTGTTTTTGATGCTCCAAAATCGGCCATGCAAGACTCCATTGAAGCTCCAAGCTTCAAGCTTTCCAAGCTCACAAATTCGTTTCCCTATCACCTATGTATAACCCAAGGTGTGTGCTAGCACTTGTCTTCTTCATTTGCTTCTCAAATGCTCGGTCAAACCAGAACAAAGACAAGAAGAAATCGGCTTGAAGCCGTGAGATGAAGAAGAAGAAAAGAGAGGGAGATGAGAGATCGTGAATAAGGAGAGAGAGAGGACCGAATCTAGTAAATGAGGGAAAAGAAAAAATGTAATATATATTATTCATTTATTTTCCAAAAATAAATAAAACATATATACCAAACCTTTTCATATTCCATCACTTTTACTTTTACTTTAAGTCACATCACATCACTTTAATAAAGTGACATGTTGTCAAGTCACATCACTCAAAGTGACAATTGATTTGACAATTGACGCGACTAGTGATTTAACGCTTGATGTGACTTGCGTGCCGCGCTCGAATTCGAAATACGAATGCGCTCGCAATCACTCTCGGGCTCGGGTTCGCTAATTCCAAATTAACAAATTTTCTGTCGCGTCGTAATTAAATGATTACGCCTAGCGAAATCGCTATTCACGTCGCTAACGAATTAATTCTAAATTAATTCATTCGCCCGAATTAAAATCTAATTTTAATTCCGCGTCGAAATCCAATTTCTAATAATATATCAAATATATTAATTTATCGATTAATTCCAAATTAATCGTTCTCTCTCTTTAACGATATTTTATCCGAGATAAAATATCTCCGTAATTAATTCCCAGATTAATTTTCTCTCTCATCGAATTAATCCCAGATTAATTTTCTCTCTCATCGAATTAATCTCAGATTAATTTTCTCTCTCTTCCAATTAATCTTCTCTCTTTACTAATTAATCCCTGATTAATCATAGTGCGAGTCATACGTCATCGGTGAATCTTCAGGAAGCGACCCATGAGATCTCCGGATATGTTGGCAGTAAATACGGTCGTCGGACTATCCGAACACGTAAGTACCTCGTACTACGTTTATACCGATTTACCAGATAAGGTTGGCTTCTAGCAAAGCGCCATGCCTACCCAATTCTCAAGAAATATTCTTACAGGAATATATAGATCTGTATCAACCGTAGTATACCGTAGTATTGTGTATATCGGCCCAGTATCGGATAGTCACGTGCTAGGGCTGGGGCTGGATAAGTGTCTGCCCCGTCCGAAGCACATGTCGGATGTCTGGTAACTAGTCTCTATAATCGGATATACATGACCTTGTCATAATATCTCGATGGCTGGCCAGCACTTAAGAGCACTAATACCGTATCCTGCGTGACATCATCTCCACTATAACTGAAGTGATATTTCCGTCTCGACATCACACCCAATACACTACGACTCTATGATAAACCCAGAAGCGGTGTACGCAGAGCCGGTTAAAGCCCTGTACCACCAAGACCAAAGTCTACCGATTATCGCAAGTATTAGCGATGCAAGTCTCAGGTTAAGACTATACACACCTACCTTGATTTCGGCCTCCCATAGACACATAGTCATAATACCAATGGGATTCCGAGGGGTCTATCCAGAGCGAAGCTGTTTCCCGATTCTCCATCGGTGAAACACGACCTCCTATCGCACTTGCATAAGTATCCAATACTTAAATATATGAGAACTATGCCGGTGTGCCCTCACAACGCGCACAAGTGTAATACTAGCATATTCCGCATTATCGATGTCTGTCTCGATAATACTCCGGCTAGGGATATTTAATGAATCGTGATGATAATCTCACTATGGATGATGGCATATCATCTCTCCATCATATCACTAATCCAGGACTATCATAGACCTCTCTTCATTTATACATATATGGTGATCTAATCACAAATGATGAGAGTGCAATTTCCTTGTCACATAGTTAATTTGTACAACAACACCGTGATCTGTACAAATAGTGACGCTATGGGTCATATTATCCAATAATCTCCCACTTGGCACATAGCCAGTCACTCGAGTGTCTAACACCCGAACTATGTACGGTTCGCTCAAATTGCTGAGGAAAGGGTTTCATCAGCGGATTTGTGTAATTATCTTTTGACGCGATTTATACGATCATCACATCGCCACGATGTATGATCCGAACGAATCAGATAAATATCTAAGTATGTATCTGGATCGTTGATGAGACCATTAATTCTTTACCATGTGCTGACGCCTAGCTCAGCTGCTAACAGAACTATATCTAATCTAATTAGATTTGTATCGACCCAAATGACTTCTATTGCTGCTTCAGCTGCAACAACAACCCACATTTGTTGTTTATTCGGTAACAGTATCTTGCTTGGAAGATTTCCAGCTCAATGTACCGTTCTTCAAACTTTATAGTACCGCAGTATTTACCGATTTGGAAACTTGCAGCAGTGATCCTAGTCACTTCAAGTTCTCCTACTCCATAATTTAAGAGAGCATCTTTAGTTCTCTAAGATACTAATAGATGTCCTTAACTTCAATCCAATGACTATCACTTGGATTGTCCTGATTGTGACTCCATATGCTCAAAGCGTATGAGACACCATATCAAGTACATTTTAAATGTACAATTTCCCAGAGAGTGTTAACAACTCCAAATCTATCCCAGTAGATCTTTATTCCTTGAATAAAGGTTGTTACTCCCCAGAATTCTACGGAGAATTTCTTATGAAAGCCAAGCTTTCACCGATTGCTTTATGGGAATTTCATTTCCAAGAAATGACATATTATCATTATTTTACAGGACATTCATGTCAGTGCACTCCCACTAACCCTTTTATATACACAAGAATCATTTCGTTTTGAATTAAATCATACTCCATTATGATTACATCAAAACGATAATTCCTAGAACCTATGCTTGCTTCAATCCAAACATGGATCGAATAACCTGCAAACCTTGTTTGCTTGTTATGGTACGACAAAACCGACAGGATGCTATAAACATCCTCCGAAAGGTTTCCTTTTCAGGAAAGCGATTTTCCGTTAAGCTGTCATATTTCATAAATGAAATACACAGCTTTAGCAAGCATTATCCAAATGGATTTACAATGGCAACAGGTAAAAGGTTGAACCGTTATTAACACAATGTTGATAACGATACCTTTCCGTCAAAAGCCCAGCTTTGTACGTTGGTATGTTGCCTTCCATGTATGTCTTCCTTGAAGACGTTTAATGTACCAATAGGCACAATGCTTTGTGGTACAACAACTAGTATCCAAAATAGTTGTTAAACATGGAATCCATTTCGGACTTATGGCACTTTTCCATAATAGGGAGTCGATACATTGTATCACTTCCTCAAAACGTAATCGATTGGTATACCTTCAAAAGATTGACATCTTTAGGAGGTTAGATCAGAAACCCATACCCTAGGTTGTTTTCTGACTCTCTTTGATCTACGCGGTTCTTGTGTATTCGAAGATTAATGGTATAGATTCATCATAGATGAACTATTTGTGTTCCATTAAGGACTTCGTGCCTTGAACAGTATTACTTCGATTTTCATCGAGTATCACTATCCTCCCACTGACCACTGCATATCGGTATTCCTCTCAGGAAAAACCGCATGGTGAGCAACAATCACATTGTTCTCATGTGAGATTTATAAGTACTATACTTATGGTTTCCCTTAGGATAACCTATATTGGCACTTATCCAATTTGGGTCCTTAGTTTGGTATTATCCAAACATATGCCTAACATCCCAAATAGTGAGGAATGAGAAACCCGGTTTCTTTCTCGTTCATATCTAATATGTCATCTGTCAAACAGATTATTATGGAACTTTATTCTAAATAAGTTATTGCACTGTTAAAACTTATCTGTTGAAGGAAATAGTAGCTCAGAGCGACTCATGATTAGCCTTATCATGTCTAACATGATTCGGTTAATCCGTTCGGACACACCGTCACTTTGACGTGTTCCGGGAGGAGTCCTCATTTGAAAGAATACTATACTCTTTCAAGTATATAAGAAACTTATTGTTTAAGTATTTTCCATTACGGTCTTACCGTGACGGTATAATACTATAGCCGATCTGTTGTCTATTTCGTGTCGAAACTCTAAAAGTTTCTGATTTGTGTTCTTCAAAAGAAACACATAACCATAACGTGATGCCACATCCGTTAAGGTCACGAAATATTCATGTTCACATCTAGCCTAGCTAGATATGGGCCCACTAACTTCACCATGAATAGGGCTTAACAGATCGGTGGCCCTTTTACTATTACTAAGTAAATAGTATTTTAGGTACTTTACCTAATAAACTAGATTCGTAGACCTTATTTGAATAGTCAAATCAGTCCTAGTATCCACTCTTCAAAAGTGTGGATATACGAGTCTTGTATAATTGTGTCCCAGACAACAATGCCACAAATAAGTCTCTATTGATCAAATCAGTTTGAGCTATTTATTTGTCATTTTATATGTTTGAGATTTTATTTATATTCAAAATATAAATTTTGTTATTTACATCTAATGTATTTATCTCAGTATCATCTTTATATAATAAAACACTTTAGTGTTCTAGAATATAAAGGTTTATCCGCAACGGTTAAACACTGATATAGAGATAATGTCTCTAGTCAAACTAGTTACACTATAACAGTTCCTAATTTAAGTACACACCCGAAGGGTAGTTCCTAAACTTAGGTATCTACGGTCGAAACAGCGACTTTCGTCCCGTTTCCAATTCGCAGAGAAATCTCGGCTTGAAGTCAGTATCTAGCTCATAGCGGATTCTGAACATCAATACATATATTTTATGTACCACACTAAGTATTTAAAATCCAATTTCAATACTAGTAGTGAACATAACTTTGACAAATATTTTTAAAGTTAGAACCTCGCCCTTTCTTTAATTCCTTCTTGTCTTCCATATCCAAATGGTAGTCACTTTGGGATATGTCAATTATCCTTTCAATATTTCAGAAACCTTAGGCCAAGCCTTGGGTTCTTAGAATATCGAAACGATGTGCACCTCGTGCTGCATGCCCAATTGCAAACTTTGACTTTATCTCCTCTAGAATAGTCAATTAATTCTCCAAGAATTATAAATTGCAATTTTAATACTTTTTAAATCTAAAATTAGATTTATGACAAGTATATTAAATTAAGCATAAAGTCATCATCACATAAATCTTCCAAAGATTTTATGCTCTACTTATTTTGCTTAATTTTGGGCTTAAGGTATAATAAGTTATTTTATCAAATAAAGTAACCTATTATTTATTCCCAATTTGAAAATTAAATTATTTAAAATATTTTTTAATCCCAGATTATATTTTAAATATCCAACTTTTCAATTTTATCTTGATTACAATAGTCCAACTATTTAATCAACGATTAGTGGTACTATATATATTATAATGATTATAATAGTCCAACTATATAATCAAATATAATCCAAATTAATTAACCTCAATTACATTGATTACTATAATCCAATTATAAAATCAACTGTAAACTGAAATTAATTAATTCAAATATATTGATTAATATAATCCAATTATATATAATCAAATATAATACAGTCCAACTGTTTATTAAAACAACAATTTAAATATTAGTTCAACTAACATTTAATCTAATGACGAAATAATTTAAATGAGCGCGTATGGCGAGTAATTGAACGAATATTGCAAATTCAATTCTTGCCCCCACTATTTTTCGTCGAGCCTCTAACCCTCTGTCGAGTACTCGGGAAACCGTGTTTCCTGGATCCCGTTAAATATCACACAATCTTGACTTTGGCCAACAAATTGTATGATAATTAACTAGGTAGATCTCGAAGATCAATTGGATCTCATCCAATTCCTAGATCCAGTAGGCGGATATCCAAATCCTAGACATATATCTTATATATGCCAATACATCCAATGTATTACCAACCTTTTTCCTCTGAATCAACTAAGCCTTGGCTTTGGCACAACAAACTTAGTGATCCCAGTCAAGTGTGACCCATTGACCATGGAAAGCTTCGTAATCAATGTCGATGGACAAGAAGTGGTCTTGACTTTGGCCAACAAACCACAACTTGGACAAGACACCGATATGGAACAAAGCTCTCGTGATTCAAACACATCTTCGACGGACAAAGGGCTTGACTTTGGCCAACAACCCAATGCCAATCTCGGATCTTGAGTAAGAATCACTCAATGGAAGGAAAAACACTTGATATTTTATGAGGGTTTTTCGCGTGCAATTGGCTACCAATTTATTATTTTTATTAAGGTCTCATCATCATACACCCTTAAACATGCATTCTAAACACATAATAAAGCGCATATGAAATAAAATAATAATGATATGCGGATGGATACTTTACATTGATCCTAGATCAAATCTCTCATTTTCTCTCTCCAAAACTAGCACATGTACTTACTTCTACCCGTTACACTACACTTCTAAAGAAACCTCATTTACATTGAGGGGAATAGGTGAGAAGAGAATACAAAGAGTATAGAGGTGATAAGGCTGGACACGCAGGTCCAATTAATAAATCAAATTTATTACAATTTCCAAAATTATCCCACCCGACTAATATCCATCCGATATACATTATTCATGCATCGCAACCATGTATTCATACAAGCATGTTATCAATCAATCAAATCCAATTAATTAATCTGATAATTAGTGATCATCCAATGTTCAAACAACGATTTGATTTTTGCTCGAGTCAAACTCGTTTTGCGAATAAGTACTCAAAGTACGAATTCTTGAATTAAATTAAACTACATAATTAAATCCAATTTAATACGCGTTTAATTCTAATTCACTATTTAATTCCAAATTAAATATTACACTTTTATTAACGAACCTTTACGACTTAAATTCCAAATTTAATCGCAACGGGTCTCAAAGCCCGATTAACATCTAATTTTTATTTAATTAAAGTCCAATGGGCTTTTAATTAATTTCTATAAGGCGTGGACTTTTGGTCAACTCGGGTCAAACGAAGAAGAACCAAAATCCAATGGGAGTTACCCATAAGCCTTTAAATTAATTTTGGCCCATTAGGCCCAATTAAATAATTAAGGTCCATTAAGTCATAATTGGACTTTATGGATGCGGTTTTAGGCCCAATTGGATCCAACCAAATTTGCCTAAACTCAACTTTGTTACAACAAAGCCCAAAAGCCCAATTACAACCTAACAAGCCCAATTTCCAAAATCAAGCCCAAATTAATTAACTTATAAAATTCCAAATTTCACAATTAATTAACCTAAGTGTAATACACAATCAATTACCCAATTAACATTTCTAAAACATCAATTAGCCTAATTAATCATGCACTTTAACAACCAAATAGTGTCCAACACAATTCAATTAAAATCAAACCCAATTTACATGCTTTCAAGTCTCGGCAATTAGGGGTTTTTCAATCCGATTCGGTTTCAATCCAATTGAATCCACAATCATCATTTCCCAAATCAATTCAATTCATCCAATGAATTAAAACAAAAAATCACAATGAATTTCATGTTCATTAAGATTCGGCCAAGCCACTTTAAAAGGGAAAAAATGTTCCAAATCAAAATTCAATCCAATTGAACTTCAAAACAACATTACCCAATTGTTTTAAGTCATCCAATGATCAAAAAACAAATTAATTCCAAGACATTAGGGTTCTTCCAATTTCGGTCATGCCTCCAATTTGGGGAAAATTGATCCAATCCAATTTTCTTGAAATTGATCACACACAATCTCAATTAAACATGTTTTAAGCATACTTAAACATCCAATTTAATTAAAACATGCTCAAACACATTTTACCCAATTTCAAGTTACATGTTCAACCTAAAGAATTGGGGAAAACTGATCCAATCCAATTTTCTTGAAATTGATCATGCACAACTTCAATTAATCAACATACAAGCATACTTAATCAATCAATTCAACCAAATCATGCTTCAATTGATTTTACCCAATTTGTCATGCCCAAAATTTGGGGAAAATTGAATCCAATCCAATTTCATGAAATTGATCATGCACAACTTCAATTCATCAACATACAAGCATACTTAATCAATCAATTCAACCAAATCATGCTTCAATTGATTATCCCCAATTTCAAACCCTAAAAGTTTCATGCTTGATAATAGCTCAAGATACCATTGTTGAGTTCTAATATATGTCCCAAGATTAACAAATCAAGCAAGAAAACGCATGAATACACAACATAGGAGGTGCGGAATATACTCACAATGGTCGGTTTTGATGCGAAGAAGAACACAAGCCATTTTCGTCCTCCATTGAGTTCGGCAGTAGCTCTCCTTGACAGTGGACTGCTGCTCGTGGGGGCTGTTTTTGATGCTCCAAAATCGGTCATGCAAGACTCCATTGAAGCTCCAAGCTTCAAGCTTTCCAAGCTCACAAATTCGTTTCCCTATCACCTATGTATAACCCAAGGTGTGTGCTAGCACTTGTCTTCTTCATTTGCTTCTCAAATGCTCGGTCAAACCAGAACAAAGACAATAAGAAATCGGCTTGAAGCCGTGAGATGAAGAGAAGAAAAGAGAGGGAGATGAGAGATCGTGAATAAGGAGAGAGAGAGGACAGAATCTAGTAAAAGAGGGAAAAGAAAAAATGTAATATATATTATTCATTTATTTTCCAAAAATAAATAAAACATATATACCAAACCTTTTCATATTCCATCACTTTTACTTTTACTTTAAGTCACATCACATCACTTTAATAAAGTGACATGTTGTCAAGTCACATCACTCAAAGTGACAATTGATTTGACAATTGACGCGACTAGTGATTTAACGCTTGATGTGACTTGCGTGCCGCGCTCGAATTCGAAATGCGAATGCGCTCGCAATCACTCTCGGGCTCGGGTTCGCTAATTCCAAATTAACGAATTTTCCGTCGCGTCGTAATTAAATGATTACGCCTAGCGAAATCACTATTCACGTCGCTAACGAATTAATTCTAAATTAATTCGTTCGCCCGAATTAAAATCTAATTTTAATTCCGCGTCGAAATCCAATTTCTAATAATATATCAAATATTTAATTTATCGATTAATTCCAAATTAATCGTTCTCTCTCTTTAACGATATTTTATCCGAGATAAAATATCTCCGTAATTAATTCCCAGATTAATTTTCTCTCTCATCGAATTAATCCTAGATTAATTTTCTCTCTCATCAAATTAATCCCAGATTAATTTTCTCTCTCTTCCAATTAATCTTCTCTCTTTACTAATTAATCCCAGATTAATCATAGTGCGAGTCATACGTCATCGGTGAATCTTCAGGAAGCGACCCATGAGATCTTCGGATATGTTGGCAGTAAATACGGTCGTCGGACTATCCGAACACGTAAGTACCTCGTACTACGTTTATACCGATTTACAAGACAAGGTTGGCTTCTAGCAAAGCGCCATGCCTACCCAATTCTCCAGAAATATTCTTACAGGAATATATAGATCTGTATCAAGCGTAGTATACCGTAGTATTGTGTATATCGGCTTAGTATCGGATAGTCACGTGCTAGGGCTGGGGCTGGATAAGTGTCTGCCCCGTCCGAAGCACATGTCGGATGTCTGGTAACTAGTCTCTATAATCGGATATACATGACCTTGTCATAATATCTCGATGGCTGGCCAGCACTTAAGAGCACTAATACCGTATCCTGCGTGACATCATCTCCACTATAACTGAAGTGATACTTCCGTCTCGACATCACACCCAATACACTACGACTCTCTGATAAACCCAGAAGCGGTGTACGCAGAGCGGGTTAAAGCCCTGTACCACCAAGACCAAAGTCTACCGATTATCGCAAGTATTAGCGATGCAAGTCTCAGGTTAAGACTATACACACCTACCTTGATTTTGGCCTCCCATAGACACATAGTCATAATACCAATGGGATTCCGAGGGGTCTATCCAGAACGAAGCTGTTTCCCGATTCTCCATCGGTGAAACACGACCTCCTATCGCACTTGCATAAGTATCCAATACTTAAATATATGAGAACTATGCCGGTGTGCCCTCACAACGCGCACAAGTGCAATACTAGCCTATTCCGCATTATCGATGTCCTGTCTCGATAATACTCCGGCTAGGGATATTTAATGATTAATCCTTCGTGGACTGATACTGTCTCATATCATCTCAATCCAGGAACTAATCATATGGACCTCTCTTCATTTATACATATATGGTGATCTAATCACAAATGATGAGAGTGCAATTTCCTTGTCACATAGTTAATTTGTACAACAACACCGTGATCTGTACAAATAGTGACGCTATGGGTCATATTATCCAACAGGCTCGCCCTTTAATTACCTTAGAGGTGAGGTATTCTATATCAAACTCTGTCAGAAATACCAACCATCTGCCCAACTTCCCTACCAGTGAAGGTATTGACTAAAAATATTTTAGGGGATTCTCCTTGGCTACCACCTGTATCTTATAGGATTGGAAGTAATGACGCAACTTTCGGGAAGCCCATATCACTGCCAAACAGATCTTTTCCACTTCTTGATAGTGGGCTTCATACGGAAGCATATTCTTACTGAGGTAATAGACTACATGTTCCACCCCTGTCTCACCTGCCTGTACCATCATCGCCCCCAGCACATCGTGTTCTACGGCCAAATACAACACCAAGGGTTTGCCCGACCTTAGGGGTTTCAAGACGGGCAGTTTAACCAAGTATTATTTTATTTTGTCAAAAGCCTCCTGACAGTGCCCATTCCACTCCACAGACTGGTCCTTCCTCAATAGCTTGAAGATGGGCTCACATACTAATGTTAGCTTGGCAATGAATCAACTGATATACTGGATTTTCCCGAGGAAAGCTCTAACTTCCTTTTCTATCATCGGTGCATGCATCTCGGTAATTACCTTGATCTTTTCAGTGTCTACTTCTATTCCTCCCATTCCTACAGTATGCCCTAACAATTTTCAGGACGCTACCCAAAACACACACTTCTTGGGGTTGAGTCAGAGGTTGTATTTATCGACTCTTTGAAGGAATTCTCCAGCGTTTCTATATGTACGGCCCTTGTCTCTGACTTGACCATCATGTCATCCACCTATACCTCAATCTCCTTATGTATCAAGTCATGGAATAACGTAGTGGCCATCCGTTGATTATTGGCTCCTGCATTCTTGAGTCCGAACGGCATCACCTTGTAACAATATGTACCCCACTCAGTGATGAAGGCAGTCTTATGCTTGTCTTCTTCGGCCATGAGGACCTGATTATATCTTGAGAATCGATCCACGAATAAGTACAATGTTGGCTAACCATTCAGATAAAGCCACACTATCAACCAACACGTCTATATGGGGTAGGGGAAAATCATCTTTCGGGCAAGCTTTGTTGAGGTCCCTATAATCCACGCACATTCTGACCTTTCCATCTTTCTTCGGTACCGGCACAATGTTGGCTAACCATTCAGAGTACTTCACCACCTCTAAGAACCCCACATCTATCTGCTTCTTGACTTCTTCTCTAACCTTTTCGGCCCATTCTGGTCTCATTCTTCGAAGATTTTGTTTTACTGGTCTCATGTTCAGATAAGTCGGTATCGTGTGCTGGTCAATACTCATGTCCACTTCTGGCATGTCTTCATAGGAGCAGGCTAATACTTTTGCATATTTTATTAATATTCTCTCCAATTCTTCCCGCTCATTAGAGGTAACATCACTTGCAATTAAAATTTCCTTGGGGTTTTCACATGTACCAAGATTAAATCCATTTGCCTTTATGCTCATGTCATGTATGTTATGATGCAGACTAACCGGAAAAGACTCGAATAAGTAAGCAAAATCAATGACTTTATTATTAATAAATGTAAGATTACAATCAAATAAATCAAGAAAATAAACATCTTCATAATTTGCAGCTCTGTCTTCTTCCGTCTTCTTGCTTTCCTCGAGCTTCAGATTCTCCAACTGCAGTAGTTTTTCTTCCCATTTATCTTCTTCTTCTGCAACTTCTTGTGGTTCTTTTCCCATCACATCCTTAAAGATCTCGAATCCCGGTACTATGATCCCATTGACTTCTACGGGTTCAGGCTCTCCTTGATATCATGTGGCTTTCACAAAGTATTCCATCATCTTCATCCCATTTTCCTTGGTCTTTGGCTCATTCTCATGAGATTCATATCCCAATCCTCTCCTAGTGGTATGTCCCTTGAAATTTGGCAATGGTCCTCTGGCACTCAAACATGTTCCCGTCTCGTATTTCATTTTTTCCATGATTCTAGCCATTTTAGGGTCCACCCATTCTTCGAAGTTTGTCGTCATTTGAAACCTTGTGAGTGGCTGTACGTCTATAGCAGCCACAACATTATCTACTTCAGCCTTGATGGTGATGATTTCCCCTCAATATGGGAACTTAATAACCTGGTGCAGAGTGGATAGTACGCCACCAAGTATGTGAAACCATGGCCTCCCTAATAACAGAGCAAATATAGGTGGGATATCAAGCACTGTGAATTCCACCTCGTCTTCTATCGGGCCCATTTTGACTATTGTGGTAAAAGTACCTTCGACTCTTTATTTGCTATCGTCATATGCTTTGATAGTCATGCTAGAAGGGCTTAAGTCTGTTGTCTTCATACCCAACCTTGACAGAATCTTCAAAGGGCGCACATTGATGGATGAGCAATCATCCACCATCACACAAGATGTCTTCTTGCCTCTTACTTCTGTTTTTATGAACAGCGGCTTGTTGTGATTCCTCCCCTCCATCGGGAGCTCTTCTTCAGAGAATGTTATCATCGGCCTACTCTCTTTCTGTACCGACCCTATGAATATTGTCGGGTTTGCATCTCCAGGTACCATTATCTTGCTTAGAGCTTCTACCATGGCCCGCCTGTGCTCTTGAGAGGCGCATAATAACTCCCATATGCTCACTTGTGCCCGTGTCTTCTTCATTTGGCGCAACACAGTATCCCCCTCAGTGTTATCCATATTCTATGTCACCTCTCGGCCTTCTGTTAGCACTTATTTTCCTTTCTCTGCTACATCACTATAAAAATGCCCACTGTAATTCATTCCTTTTATCTCCTCTTCATCAGTGCTTCAGAAGTTTTCCTAGAAATCTCTCATCTGCTCTGTTTCACCTTCACTGATGCTATCCTATATCCCCATGGAAAATGCTTGGTGGTTGAGAGTTTGGAGAACAAAGCTTTCGGGTAGGCTAGAGTTTATCATGTAGGTGGGTGGTGGAACAGAGTGGTAGTTGGGTAGAGGGTTTCTGTGTGTGTCGGGTTGTTCTTTTTCTGGGTCAGGTATCTTATAGGTGTCAATGAGGTTTTGGATCTCATGCCTAAGGCGGGTGCAGTTGTCAGTTTCGTGGCCTTTCTGCTGATGGAAGTGACAGTATAGGTTTAGGTCGTAGTAGTGTGGCACACGGTTTGGAATTGGTCTAGGTTCTAAAGGTTTTAGGAGTCTTTGCCTCTTCAGCTTTTCAAACACCTTTGACAAAGGTCTACCGAGATTGGAGAATCACATATTTCTGATGGTAGCGACCTCAGCAGTAGCAGACTTGGTCCCTAAAGGCCCCCAATAGTCCTTCTATTCTAACCATAAAATTTTCTGTTCTCGGCTTCCTCTTCCTCGATATCCATGATAGTTTCTCCTAACTGTCGAAAGTCGGCAATCATGGAGGTCATCCTTCTCAGCTTGTTATAAATGGAGGGCTTGGTGCCCTTAATGATCATCTTAATATGGTCTTTCTCCAAGGGCCGAGTCTGCATCTTCAAGAGCTGGCTTCTCCGACGATCCACATAATCTTTGAAGGTCTCTTTTGGCTTCTGTTTGGTATTCTCTAGGTCACAGAGCGACAAGTCAATCTCCAGGTCCATGACATATTGGTTCAGAACGGCCTTCGCTAGTGCCCTCCAGTCATCCCAGATCTTTCTCTCCAAGCCATGATATCATACTACAGGCACCCCTTCTAGTGACATCCCGAACATCTTCTGCACCTGACACTTCGACAAACCCACTGAACTCATCACTAAAACATATTTTTGGAGATGGACCCTAGGATCTCTGTTTCCGTTGAACTTGGCCATGTCAGGCATATTAAACTGTGGAGGCAGCTGTTCTTCAAAAGTCATTGCATCATAGTCTAACGGATCTTAATTTTTTCCTTTCAGCTTGAGGGTAACTTACTCTACTTGTTCTCTGAGTCTCTGTAACCCGACTATCCTTCACGCGGCATACTCAGCCATGTCATCATTAAAAATAGGGATTTCTTCGCTCACCCAATTCGGGGACTTCTCACGCCTTCCTTCCCCGTTATTTTCTATTCCCACTGTTCGGGGCACTGTCAGATTGGCCATAGCGTTGGTCAAAGCTTGTAGTTACTCGGTAATCTAGGTGATGTTTGTCTCCAATTGATCCACGCGGGAACTTTCACTTCCTGATGCATCCATGTCTACTAACCTACTCTTGACAAGTCTTCCCTCTTCTCTAACCCAACATATATCTAACATGATGCGTGTATGTATGCGATGCATGTGGTCATCAAAACAACATATATCATTCCGACCTTATTCCTCCCACACTCGTGGTAAGTCCATTTATGTCCTAGGTATGGCTTATTTTATGTACCAATGTGGGGTACACAAAATCATTCTCTCTTACGCTACAAGGGTGAACCTTGGCTACCTCAGTCATTTTCCATCGGTAAAAGACAAAGACCGCCCATTTAGAATATTGACTAAGCCTATTATGGGGATCGTACCATTGTCTAAAAGTGACGAATTGGGCCCTCAGTAATCATGATTGTGGGGATGGACTTGGAGATATCCAAAAGTATACAAATATGCCATAACAATGTGTATGCTTCCTGGATGAAAGCCAGTGCGGATATCAGACTCATGCATTTGGCATATTCGGATCATGTTTGGACCTTCTAAGCCTATCAAGGTTTTAATACAAGTTGGCCCGTTAGCATTCTAAAACATTCAATCAGATGATCTCGAGGTGCAAACTTGTCCCAGTTGAAAAGGCCCAACAGGTTTACACTTTTGCGATAAGGTGGCTGAATAACTTCAAATGATAGGGGGCCCAAACACAAGGTGGCCCATCGTCATTTCGGAGACTTTTGGTGCAATTATCATAAGATACAAACTCGTCCCTATTTAAGTGGCCCAACAAGTTTGTATCCTATGACGAGAGGTCCAAATGGATCCAAATGATAATGGTCCCAAACTTAAGCATAGGGGTAGCTTCAAGAGGACATATAACTATGGTTGGTTATAATGGTATGGATAAAGGCTCCCACCGGTGAAGGGTTGCTCATAACTAGGTCTCCTCACTCATGGGTTCGAGCGACCAAGTGAGCGCATCTTTTTTATACTCTAGGGTACGTGCCAACGAGTGATGGTCATCACATAACGATCTGTCACCTTCAGTGAAAGCGACTTCACGATACATGATGCTATCCGGGTAAAAATGGTATGCAAAATATATGAGACTTGGGTAACCAAAGCCAAAGCCACGGACACTACAAGGCATTATTTCAGGGCCGATTCTCTATCCCCAAGGGAGTCACCTTCTGTAGGAGTGAAGCGGGATTTACCGTTATGCCTATAATTCTCGGTGACCACTACATTATTGGGCTCGCATCCCGTAGAGAGTACGGAGTAGCCCACGGGGGACTAAACCGGAGAATAAATGAGTCGCCACCCAGTGTGAACTGGGAAAAGATTTAAGGTCGCACTCACCCCTCGTAAGGGAAGACCTCAAACCGTTGGGTTTAGAATGGTCTCTTACTTATGCCAGCATAATAGACGGGTTCACACAATGGTATAGCCAAGTCTTATGCAGTTCATGCAAGATAATTCAAATAAACACACAAATTTGCACACCCATAAACATTAATATAAATAAAAGTAAATTAAATTAAGAAATACAAGGTACAACAACAAGAATCATAATAATCAAAAGCAAATAAAATGTCAATAAATAAATAGTAAACAAAAGAGGGGTTAGTCACGCATATATGGGTATTTCCCAAGTGGTACGTGGAGTTGTATCCCAAGTACAAACTATACTATCATCCATTCGGATTCGGCTACGGAATTTACGTCTGGGTTTCCATCCAATAAACCATGAGGGATAATAATGCACATAACTATCAATGTAATGTAAACCATCATAAAAAGGGGTGAAATAATAAAGCAACAATAAAAGTAAATAGATAAAAAGCTAAATAGAAAAAATAAATGCGAAATAATAAATAACGATGAAAGTGCATAAATAAATGATAAGATAAATAACACTAAATAGATAAAAAAAAATTAAATAATAAAATGATGAAGAAGAAAAGAAAAAAAAATAATGTGACCAGAAATTTGGCCGTCTTTAATGTAGGACTTCGCATACCCGGCTAGACGTATTTCACGTCCAGCCAGGCATGCAGTGTCAGGAACTATAAAAAAAAATATGGTAAATGGTGCCCTCAAGTCTTACCTTTTAGGTTGGTTCCTCGGAAGTGCGTTAGGTCGTCACCGGAAGGATTGCTGGTTTGTTATTTCTGGTTGCTGGTTCGCTGTTGTTTCACTATTTCTGCTCGCTATTTTTACTGTTTTTGGGATGCTGTTTTTACTATTTTTGGGCTACTATTTTTGCTATTTTTGGGCTGCTGTTTTTGCTATTTTTGGGCTGCTGTTTTTGCTATTTTTGGCTGCTATTTTTAGGGGGCTGTTTGGTGGTTGTTTATTCGGTTTTTATTGGGCTGTTTACTGGTTGTTTATTCGGTTATTAGAGGGCCATTTGTTGGTTGTTTGTTCGGTTTTTAGGGGGGCTATTTGCTGGTTGTTTATTCAGTGATGGTGGTTGTTTACTAGTTGTTTGTTCAGTTTTTAGGGGGCTGTTTGTTGGTTGTTTATTCGGTGAGGGTGGTTGTTTGGTTAATTGCTTGTTGTTTCGGTAATTGGTTGTTTGGGGTGATCGGTTGTTATTTTGGTCAGTGATTAAAGGGTTGTTTGTTATTATTTTGGTCGGTGATTGAAAGGCTATTTGTTTTTGTTTTAGTCGGTGATTGAAGGGCTTTTTGTTGCTGTTTTGGTGATTGAATGGCTATTTGTTGTTTACGCCCAAGAGAAGAAGATGATGAGAAGCTTTGGTCTTTTGTTTGTGTGTTTGACGTGAGAGAGCCTCTTCTCAAGTTTCGGTAATGGCCTCTTTTTATAATGCCAATGGATCTCCAAATCATGGAAATAAATCATGATGATTTGGGGAATATTTATTTTTGAAGGAATCTCATGAATTTTGATGAGGATGAGATTTCAAATCCTGTTAAATTGGAAAGTGATTTAAGGGGTTTTTAGCATGTGTTTTTCATTGGATTTTATATCTTGTTAATTTGGAAGGTTTGGGCATGTAGATGGTGTCTTGGGCATGTGGGCTTTGTGTGGTATTAGCGTGAATGGATTGTATGGGTTTTCATGGGTTGCAAGGGTTTTGGGCCGAGGCTGAGGTTTGAAACAGAAACCGACTGAGCGAATCTCAGGCTAGCTAGTGAGTTCGAATCTGATAAGGTGCTAGTTTTGGAGATAGTGTTTTAGGCACATATCCCAATAAACTAGATTAGTAGACTTTATTTGATTGGAATCAAAACAGTCCGAGTACCAACTCTACGAAAGTGTGGATATACGAGTCTTGTTCGATTGTGTCCCAGACAACAATGCCATAATTAGTTTCTTCTGATCAAATCATTTTGAGCTATTTGTTTGTCATTATATATATTTGAGATTTATTTATATTCAAAATATAAATTCTGTTATTCACATCTAATGTGTTTATCTCAATATCATCCTTATATAATAAAACACTTTAGTGTTCTAAAATATAAAGGTTCACCCGCAGTGGGTTAAACACTGATAAAGAGATAATGTATCTAGTCAAACTAGTTACATTATAACAGTTCTCTAATCCTGCTCATAGCAGATTCTGAACATCAATATATATATTTATTATGTACCATATCAAGTATCTAAAAAATCCAATTTTAATACTAGTAATGAACATAATTTTGACAAACATATTTGAAGTCAGAGCCTTGCTCGTCTTCAATTCCTTCATGTCTGCTTTGTCCAAACGACAGTCACGCTTCGCGATTCCGTTTGCCACAATTGTGCAGACATTTTGGGATATGTCATTTATCTTCCAAGAAGACTATAATGATTTTGCCTTTGTCATTTTCAATATTCCAGTTGCCTTTAACCAAGCCTCAGGTTTCCAGAATATTGAAGTAAGGTGTGCCTTGCACTACTTGCCTAATTGCAAATTTTGACTTTATCTCCTTGAGAATAGTCTTTAATTCTCCAAGAATTATTTATTGCAATTTTAAAAGTACTTCCAAGATCTAATCTTTGAATATCCTTCAATTTCAATATCATACTTTAAGAATCTAATCCTTAGTTCTGATAAAGAAATTAAGGAGTCTATATGACAAGTATTATGGATTAAGCACTAAAGTTATCATTACATGAATATTCCAAATATCATGTTCCACTTATTTGCTTAATTCCGGACTTAGGCATAATATTATTTTATCAAATAAAATAACTAATTAGTTTCCAGGACCATCCTGAAAATTTATTCCCGATTTGAAAATTAAAGTCGTTTAAATACATTTTCACCCAGTATTATGTCTTAAACACTAATCTTTCATATCTATCTTGATTCTAATAGTCCAACTATTTAATCAACGATTTGTGGTACTATTTATTATAATGATTATAATAGTCCAACTATATAATCAAATATAATCTAAATTAATTAACCTCAATTACATTGATTACTATAATCCAATTATAAAATCAACTGTAAACTGAAATTAATTAATTCAAATATATTGATTAATATAATCCAATTATATATAATCAACTATAATACAGTCCAACTGTTAAATAAAACAACAATTTAAATATTAGTCCAACTAACATTTAATTTAACGACGAAATAATTTAAATGAGCGCGTATGGCGAGTAATTGAACGAGTATTGCAAATTCAATTTTTGCCTCCCACTATTTTTCAGCGAGCCTCTAACCCTCTGTCGAGTACTCGGGAAATCGTGTTTCCTAGTGGGCTAGGATCCCGTTAAATATCACACAATCTTGACTTTGGCCAACAAATTGTATGATAATTAACTAGGTAGATCTCTAAGATCAATTGGATCCAATCCAATTCCTAGATCCAGTAGGTGGACTTCCAAATCCTAAACATATATCTTATATATGCCAATACATCCAATGTATTACCTAACCTTTTTCCTCTGAATCAACTAGGCCTTGGCTTTGGCACAACAAACCTAATGATCCCAGTAAGCGCGACCCATTGACCATGGAAAGCTTCGTAATCAATGTCGATGGACAAGAAGTGGTCTTGACTTTGGCCAACAAACCACAACTTGGACAAGACACTGACATGTAAAAAGCCTTCGTGATTCAAACACATCTTCGACAGACAAAGGGCTTGACTTTGGCCAACAACCCAATGCCGTCTCGGATCTTGAGTGAGAATCACTCAATGGAAGGAAAAACGCATGATATTTGATGAGGGTTTTTCGTGTGCAAATTGGCAACCAATTTATTATCTTTGTTAAGGTCTCATCATCATACACCCTTAAACATGCATTCTAAACACATAATAAAGCGCATATGATAAAATAATAATGATATGCGGATGGATATTTTACACATTGATCCTAGATCAAATCTCTCACTTTTCTCTCCCGCTAGCACAAATATTTCTTCTACCCGTTACACTACACTTCTAAAGAAACCTCATTTACATTGAGGGGAATAGGTGAGAAGAGAATACAAAGAATAGGAGGTGATAAGGCTGGACACGCAGGTCCAATTAATAAATCAAATTTATTACAACAATTTCTAAAATTGCCCCACCCATCTAATATCCATCTGATACACATTATTTTTGCATTACAACCATGTATTCACTCAAGCATGTTATCAATCAATCTGATCCAATTAATTAATCTTGATAATTATGTGATCATCCAATGTTCAAACAACGATTTGATTTTGTTCGAGTCAAACTCGTTTTTGCGAATAAGTACTTAAAGTATGAATTCCCGAATTAAATTAAACTACATAATTAAATCCAATTTAACATGCATTTAATTCTAATTCACTATTTAATTCCAAATTAAATATCACACACTTTATTTAACGAACCATTACGACTTAAATTCCAAATTTAGTCGTTACGGGTCTCAAAGCCCGATTAACGTCCAACGTCAATTTAATTAAAGTCCAATGGGCTTTTAATTAATTTCTTAAGGCGTGGACTTTTGGTCAACTCGGGTCAAACCCAATAACCAAAGTCCAATCCGGGATTTACCCCATAAGCCTTTAAATTAATTTTGGCCCATTAGGCCCAATTAAATTACAAAGGTCCATTAAGTCGCATTTGGGCTTTATGGAAGTGGTTTTGGGCCCAATTGGATCCAACCAATTTTGCCTAAAACAAACTTTGTACAACAAAGCCCAATAACAACAATTCAAGCTCAATTTCCAAAATTAGCCCAATTAATTAAATTACACAAATCCAATTTCGCAATTTAATTACCTAAAGTGTATATCATGATTAATCACCCAAATTAACATTTCTAAAACATCAATTCATACAATTAATCATGCTCATTATCATCATCATATGTCCAACATATTTTGATTAAAATCAAACCCATTCATGCTCACTTTGTTCTCGGCAATGGGGTTAATTTCATGTTCGATTTGTTTCAATCCAATTAAACCCAATTCGACATTAAATCAATATACCCTAATGATTTTCAACACATCCAATGTTTCAAAAAATCAAAATTCACCAAGAACACAAAGGGGCATAACTCTCGGCCAAGATAAGATTTTGGGCAAATTTGCTCCAAACCAAATTTGATCAAATTGATCCAACCAATCATCAATTAAAATACATTCAAGCATACTTAATCATCCAATTTCATAATTACATGCTCAAATTCATTTTACCCAATTTCATGCTAAATAACATACTTGGCAATTTGGGGATTTTACATCCGATTCGAATTCAATCCAATTAATTCCGCAATCGACATAAAATCATCATCCCAAATGATTTCCAACACATCCAATTGTCAAAAATAAAAAATCCCAAGACATTAAAATCATGTATCAAATTCGGCCAAGGTCGAAATTTGGGGAAAAAATGATCCAATCAAATTTTCTTGAAATTGACCCAATCAATCTTCAATTCAGACACAATTAAGCATACAAATCCATCCAATTTAATTTATCATGCTCAAAATCAAGTTTGCCCAAATTTTAGCCCTAACTTTTTCATGCTTTTAACCTAAGCTCTTGATGCCATTGTTGGAGTTTCTATAGGTCCCAAGATCAAAACTCACTCATGAATCATAAGTGAATACAACGACGGAAGTGCGGAATACTTACATCGAGCGGTTGAGCGACGATTTGGGCAACAAAATTCGAATTCTGCTCTTTTTGTCAAGGCAGTGGGCTGCTGTGAACAGTAAATTTCGCCCCTTATCTTCAAGATTTGAAGCTCCAAGCTTCATCATTTTGGTTCCCGGCTCATGAGTAAGCTTCCCTATCACCTTCGCATTGATCCCGGAGTGTGCTAGCACTCTCGATTTTGCCATAAAATCACACTTGCTTCCCTTTTTCCTCTTGGTTGCTCGGCAGTTCACTGCCCAATTTGAAGAAGAAATCAGCCCTCTAAGGGCGTGAGAAATGGAGAGAAATGGTGAGAGAGAGAAATGAAAAGTGTGTTGGAAAATTGGTTTTAATTTGCTTATATATATTTTCTACAAATAATAAAAGCAAATACAAAACTTTTGGCAACCAAAAGTCCAACCAAATAAAATAGATTATATTTCTATCAACTTTCAAAAAGTTGTTTTCCAACCACTCACATCAAGTCTCTTCAATCAATCAATCTAATCAATTGTCACATCACTCAAAGTGACATGATTTGACGCTTGATGTGACGCTAGATGCAACTAGCGATTTGACGCTTGATTTGACGAGCCGCTCTCGAATTCGAAATGCGAATGCGCTCGTAAATAATCTCGGGCTCGGTTTCACTAATTCCAAATTAATGAATTTTCTGTCGCGTCGTGATTAAATGATTATGCCTAGCGAAATCACTATTCACGTCGCTAACGAATTAATTCTAAATTAATTCGCTCGCCCGAATTAAAATCTAATTTTAATTCCACGTCGAAATCCAATTTCGTTTAATATATCAAATATATTATTTCCTCGATTAATTCCAAATTAATGTTTCTCTCTCTTTAATCGATATTTTATCCTAGATAAAATATCTCCGCAATTAATCCCAGATTAATTTTCTCTCTCATCATATTAATCCCAGATTAATAAAAGTGCGAGTCATACGTCATCAGTGAATCTTTGGGAAGCGACCCATGAGATCTCCGGATAATTCGGCAGCAAATACGGTCGTCGGAGTATCCGAATCACGTACGTACCAAGTACTACGTTCTACCAATTTACGAGACACAATCGGCTTCTAGCAAAGCACGAAGTCTACCCAATTCTCCGGTCATATCCATCTAAGAATATTTAAGATCTGTATCAAGCGTATTATACCAAGTATTGTGTATATCGGCCCAGTATCGGATAGTCACGTGCTAGGGCTGGGGCTGAATAAGTGTATGCCCCGTCCGAAGCACATGTCGGATGTCTGGTAACTAGTCTCTTTAATCAGATATGCATGACCTAGTCATAATATCCCGATGGTTGCGCAACACTTAAGAGCACTAATACCGTATCCTGCGTGACATCATCTCCACTATGACTGAAGTGATACTTCCGTCTTGACATCACACCCAATACTCTACGATTCTCATTATACCCAGCAGTTGGCGTACATAGAACCGGTTAGAGTCCTAGACGACCTCAACTAAAGTATATTGATTGTCGTAAGCATTAGCGGTGCAAGTCTCAGGTTAAGACCAAATACACTTACCCTGATGTCGGACTCCCATAGACACATAGTCATAATACCAATGGGATTCCGAGGGGTCTATCCAGAGCGAAGCTGTTTCCCGTACCATCGGTGAAACACAACCTCCTATCGCACTTGCATAAGTATCCAATACTTAAATATATGAGAACTATGTCGTTGTGCCCTCACAAGGCGCACAAGTGCAATACTAGCCTATTCCGCATTATCGATGTCCTGTCTCGATAATACTCCGGCTAGGGATATTTAATGATTAATCCTTCGTGGACTGATACTGTCTCATATCATTCTTAATCCAGGAACTAATTATATGGACCTCTCTTCATTTATATATCTATGGTGATCTAATC
Organism: Zanthoxylum bungeanum; assembly: GCA_019454045.1. Taxonomy (NCBI): domain Eukaryota; kingdom Viridiplantae; phylum Streptophyta; class Magnoliopsida; order Sapindales; family Rutaceae; genus Zanthoxylum; species Zanthoxylum bungeanum. Next base: position 340,450 of record SKCR01031196.1, on the reverse strand, counting down.
ACAAACGATGAGAGTGCAATCTCATTTGTCACATAGTTAATTTGTACAACAACACCGTGATCTGTACAAATAGTGACGCTATGTGTCATAACTGTCCAACAATCTCCCACTTGGCCTATAGCCAGTCACTCGAGTGTCTGACTCCCGAACTATGTACTGTTTGGCTCAAATTGCTGAGGAAAGGTTTTCGTCAGCGGATTTGCATGATTATCGTCTGACACAATTTATACGATCATCACATCGCCACGATGCATGATCCGAACGAATCAGATGAATATAGAAGTATATATATCTGGATCGTTGATGAGACCATTAATTCTTTAGCCTGTGCTGACGCCTAGCTCAGCCGCTAACAGAACTATATCTAATCTAATTAGATTTATTATCGATCCAAATGGCTTCTATTGCTGCCTCAGCTGCAGCAATAATCCACATTTGTTGTTTATTTGGCAACAGAATCTTGCTAGGAAGATTTCCAGCTCACTGTACCGTTATACTCTTGTATAGTACCTCTGTTACGACTTATAGTCGTTATCAGGGAAGCCCAGCTTTCACCGATTATTTTATGGGAATATCATTTCCAAGAAATGACATATTATCATTATCTTACATGACATTCATGTCAGTGCACTCCCACTAACCCTTTTATATACACAAGAATCATTTCGTTTTGAATTAAATCATACTCCATTATGATTACATCAAAACGATAATTCCTAGAACCTATGCTTGCTTCAATCCAAACATGGATCGAATAACCTGCAAACCTTGTTTGCTTGTTATGGTACGACAAAACCGACAGGATGTTATAAACATCCTCCGAAAGGTTTCCTTTTCAGGAAAGCGATTTTTCGTTAAGCTGTCATATTTCATAAATGAAATACACAGCTTTAGCAAGCATTATCCAAATGGATTTACAATGGCAACAGGTAAAAGGTTTCGTCGGAATCAACACAATGTTGATAACTCTACCTTTTCTTTACAAGCCTAGCTTAGTACGTTGGTATGTTGCCTTCCATGTATGTCTTCCTTGAAGACTTATAAAGTACCAATAGGCACAATGTCTTATGGTACATCAACTAGTATCCAAACTTGTTGATATACATGGAATCCATTTCGGACTCATGACACTTTGTCATAATAGGGAGTCGATACCTTGTATCACTACCTCATACGTAATCAGTTGGTATACCTTAAAAGAGTAACATCTTTATGAGGTGAGATCAGAAACCCATACCCCAGGTTGTTTTCTGACTCTCTCCGATCTACGTGGTTCTTGTGTAATCGAAGATTAATGGAATAGTTTCATCCTTGATGAACTATATGTGTTCCATTAAGGATTTCGTGCCTCGAACAATATTACTCCAATTTTCATCGAGTATCACCATCCTCCCACTGACCACTGCATATCGGTATTCCTCTTAGGAAAACCGCATGGTGAGCAACAATCATATTGTTCTCATGTGAGATTTATAAGTACTATACTTATGGTTTCCTTTAGGATAACCAATTTGGCACTTATCCAATTTAGGTTTTAGTTTGGTATTATCCAAACATATGCCTAGCATCCCAAATGGTCAGGAATGAGAAACCCGGTTTCTTTCCCGTTCATATCTAATATGTAATCTGTCAAACAGATTATTATGGAACCTTATTCTAAATAAGTTATTGCACTGTTAAAACTTATCCGTTGAAGGAATGGTAGCTCAGAGCGACTCATGATTAGCCTTATCATGTCTAACATGATTCGGTTAATCCGTTCGGACACAACGTCACTTTGACGTGTTCCGGGAGGAGTCCTCATTTGAAAGAATACTATACTCTTTCAAGTATATAAGAAACTTACTGCTTAATTATTTTCCATTACGGTCTTACCGTGACGGTATAATACTATAGTCGATCTATTTGTCTATTTCGTGTCGAAACTCTAAAAGTTTCCGATTCGTGTTCTTCAAAAGAAACACATAACCATAACGCGATGCCACATCCGTAAGGTCACGAAATATTCATATCCGCATCTAGCCTAGCTAGAAATGGGCCCACTTGCTTCACTATGAACAAGGGCTAATAGATTGATGGCATTTTACACTTTTACCAAGTAAATAGTGTTTTAGGCACATTGCCCAATAAACTAGATTCGTAGACTTTATTTGATTGGAATCAAAACAGTCCGAGTACCCACTCTATGAAAGTGTGGATATATGAGTCTTGTTCGATTGTGTCCCAGACAACAATGCCATAATTAGTTTCTTCTGATCAAATCATTTTGAGCTATTTGTTTGTCATTATATATATTTGAGATTTATTTATATTCAAAATATAAATTCTGTTATTCACATCTAATGTGTTTATCTCAATATCATCCTTATATAATAAAACACTTTAGTGTTCTAAAATATAAAGGTTCACCCGCAGTGGGTTAAACACTGATAAAGAGATAATGTATCTAGTCAAACTAGTTACATTATAACAGTTCTCTAATCCTGCTCATAGCAGATTCTGAACATCAATATATATATTTATTATGTACCATATCAAGTATCTAAAAAATCCAATTTTAATACTAGTAATGAACATAATTTTGACAAACATATTTGAAGTCAGAGCCTTGCTCGTCTTCAATTCCTTCATGTCTGCTTTGTCCAAATGACAGTCACGCTTCGCGATTCCGTTTGCCACAATTGTGCAGACATTTTGGGATATGTCATTTATCTTCCAAGAAGACTATAATGATTTTGCCTTTGTCATTTTCAATATTCCAGTTGCCTTTAACCAAGCCTCAGGTTTCCAGAATATTGAAGTAAGGTGTGCCTTGCACTACTTGCCTAATTGCAAATTTTGACTTTATCTCCTTGAGAATAGTCTTTAATTCTCCAAGAATTATTTATTGCAATTTTAAAAGTACTTCCCAGATCTAATCTTTGAATATCCTTCAATTTCAATATCATACTTTAAGAATCTAATCCTTAGTTCTGATAAAGAAATTAAGGAGTCTATATGACAAGTATTATGGATTAAGCACTAAAGTTATCATTACATGAATATTCCAAATATCATGTTCCACTTATTTGCTTAATTCCGGACTTAGGCATAATATTATTTTATCAAATAAAATAACTAATTAGTTTCCAGGACCATCCTGAAAATTTATTCCCGATTTGAAAATTAAAGTCGTTTAAATACATTTTCACCCAGGATTATGTCTTAAACACTAATCGTTCATATCTATCTTGATTCTAATAGTCCAACTATTTAATCAACGATTTGTGGTACTATTTATTATAATGATTATAATAGTCCAACTATATAATCAAATATAATCTAAATTAATTAACCTCATTACATTGATTACTATAATCCAATTATAAAATCAACTGTAAACTGAAATTAATTAATTCAAATATATTGATTAATATAATCCAATTATATATAATCAACTATAATACAGTCCAACTGTTAAATAAAACAACAATTTAAATATTAGTCCAACTAACATTTAATTTAACGACGAAATAATTTAAATGAGCGCGTTGTTGGGGTTGGTGCTCAGAGCGCCAATTTCCGGTTGTATTTCTGTTAAATACTTCTGTAAAACTTTATTATTATGAATAATATATGCAGTTTCTATAATATAATCTAAATTTCTATATGATAAAGACGTAATGACCCTAGAATGATTAGTCATGATACAGTTGCAAAAGCGTCGCAACGGACATTGAGAAGTATCATGACGTTGTCATTCTCAGACAGTTCCTGGTCAAGGTTTACACTACTTGGTTAGTATAGTAAACCCGTTGAGACTGGTACATGTCGTATACTGGAATATATGATTCCAATGGTTTCTCAATGAACCATAAGTCTTGGAGACTAGTATAGACGTGTAGGTGTTTATAGCGGATAAACACTGAACGACTCACCGAAGATTCTTAATGGATGGTACACCAGCGTCAATAAGAATCTTCTTGGGTTGAGTAGCACTTGTGATTCTTAGACTTGAGATGCCATTGTGGGCACATGAGACATCTTCTACACTTAGACGGCAGTCACGTCACCGATCTATTTAGATCAGACCTCCGCCTGTTCGTTGGGTGTAGATAGATCCTCAGGGTGTCCTATGTGTATCAAGATAGGATCCGTCAGTTCTGTGTACCAGAGCATAGGTAGTCCATATGATTAGCAATCAGATAAAACCATGGGCCCGTGGTAAGTTTAGAAGCTAGTTCTAAACATTCTTTTTGAGATTGCTAATAGAATAGTCGACTGGATAATCCCGATAGAGATTTGACGTTTACATCTATATCTCTAGGATTTATCCGGATACCTGTGACGGAGGAATTATACATTTTCCATGACCTCGACCTGTATGGTTCAGCGAGATTATCCGTGATCGTCATAATCTACGGGTGGATAGATTATGGACACGAAATTAGATTTCGTGACGGATATACCTGAACCTAGAGAGTCTCAATAATGAAACATACTCGTTGAGCACTAGAGCAACATAAATAAATAATATTGATTATTTATAAAGTCGTTTAATGGTTAAACGCAAGATACATGCTAAAGGACTAGATAGTCATTTGCTTAATTATTGTGTATTTACATTTAATACTTGATTAATTTAAATACACATTAATTAATAGTTAAAATGAGTTATTTGACTTATATCCTAAATGAATATATGTTTTTAATATTTAATGTAAATATTATACATATATTTAATATATTTGTATTTGATTAATTAATTAATTATTTAATTGTTAAATGATTAAATTAATTAAAATATAAATATCTTACATTAGGATATTTAAAGTAAATGATATTAGTTGCAATTGTTGACTTAAATAAATATCTAATAAAGTTGTATTAAGATATTTATGCAAGTTGATAAAGTGATAAAGTGAAATGAAATTGAAATTTATATTTGTTGCATTTGGTATATGCAATTTCGGCCAAGGCATATTTTTTCCCTAATATAAATTGTTTTCATTTTCATTTCATTTAGTTAACCTAATACACTTTTACAAAAAGAGAGACACCATTGAAGAAACCAAAAGAAAGCTTGAGAAAGAAAGAAAACTTCAAAAGCTTGGAAATTTAGTAAGTTTTTCAAACTTGCTATTAGTAAGGAATATGTTCCTTAGGTTCTAGGCTTTAATATATGATATTCTTAGGATGTTTCTTTCTTTGTTCCTTGTGGTTTTTGATGATGGAAGTTTTGAGAAGTGTGAATCATGTGTAATGAAGAAAGCTTGTAACTATTGTAGTTATAAAGATTCTTTTAAGGTTTTGGAAACCATGTTGCTAATCTAGAGTTATTGACCCACTCTTAAATAACCTAGATTTGATCTTGAGTTGTTTCATTGTGTTGAGACTTGGATTGGATGGAAGAATGATGGTTGAAGTAATTGATTTAATGTATTTGGTCTAATTTGTCCAATTTGTGGAAATTGAAAAATTAGGGTTCATAACCTATTCCAAATTTGGGGGTTTTCATATATGTTGAGCATTTGGGTGTGTATATGATGCATGCAAAGTTTCATGTTGATTGGATTTCATTTGGATGAGTTTTGAAGCATGAAATGACCAAATGGTCAACTTGGGCACCAAATGGTGCATTCGGCTTTGGCATCAAAAATTGGGGATTTTGGTTGCTTTGGTGTTTTGATGTTTTGAACATCATAAGTTCATCTTAGAAATGATTTAGAATCATTCAAAATTGATTGGATCAATTTCGGACTAAAACGGACAAAAATACAAAGCAAGGGTATTTCGGTAAATTCACTTAAAATTGTTTTATTGAATTTATTTTCATAATTTGATTATTGGAATATTAAATAAATATGTTTATTTAATTAATCCGAGAAAAAATTTTGAAATCTGAAAATCGGATTTTCACCGCTTCCCTCTGCGTTACCGGATTCACCCCCTAAATAACCCCTTCAAAATGGTATCAGAGCGAGTCTGATAGGCCACTTAAAATGATTAGCCTTCATTGAATCAATGTTTAATCATGTTTTCTTGACTTTGTGCATGCTTATTAGGATCTAAACTGGTTAGATTTAGGGTGTATGACACTTAGCGGAAAATCCCTAATAATAAGGTTTAAATGTAATTATGTAATTGATGCATGTTATATGGTCCGTCTTGTCAATACGGTTTATGAATATCTCTTTGTGACTACATCCGAGACCGTGCCTCTGCTGTGAGGGTGTAGCCGACAAAGATTTATTTATACCGGATGTATATTAGATACTAGGTAAATTCAAGTAAAAGCGGAATTCTGAACGTGCCCTAGCTGTCAGAATTACGTAAGTAACTTGAGTTTATCATTGACGAGTTTAACCTTGGTACGTCTCCTTGTGGGCCTGCCTTCGCAGCGACAACGAGAAACGGCCAGGACCGGTTACTTAGGAGTCATTAGTGAATGATTGACAAATGAGTTGTCTACCTGATGAATATACGTAGGCGAGACCGTGCCTCTGCTGTGAGCTGAAATATATTCACGGGATCCACTTTTCACTATTAGTATTTAATTTAATTATTAAATATTTGTATTCTGTTTTGGGATTACAGTATTGCATGATTTAGTGGGAGGGGCATATTAGATTAAAAATCCATGATCTTGTTTATGCTTTTGATATTATATGAAACTGTTTTATTTCTGCTAACCGTTTTTCGTGATCTATATGATAGATTGGCGATGGCGGCACAATCCACAAATCAGTTTGCGCGTATGCTTGATGCGAACAAACTGAAAGGCGCTGAGAACTTTGCAGACTGGGAATTGGACTTGAGGATTGTCCTCGATTCCGAGAAGCTGGGTTATGTTCTTGAGGGTCCGTTGCCCCTTGCAGTGGGCGAGGATGCTTCGGAGGAGGAACGCCAAGTTTTTGAAACTTGGAAGGATGATGATTTAAGGGTTAAATCATACATCCTTAGTTCACTATCTCTGAAACTCAAGCAACAGTACTATGGTATGTTAGATTCCTATAGTATGATGACGCGATTGAGACAATCGTTTGAGAACCAGGAACAAGTTATTGTTCACAAAGTCGCCATGGAAATGTTCCATGCGCGTCTGGATGAGGGGCAGAGTGTCAGCCCACATGTTCTTCAGATGATCGATTTGATCGATCAATTGAGGCAACATAATCTCATCTTGAATGACATTCTAGGTAGGAGTGTCATTCTTGGTTCACTGCCAGCTTCATTCGCCAATTCGTGATGTACTTCAACATGCACGGGACTGTCTGTACCTACCAGGAGCTACATAGGATGTTGCTCACGGCAGAAGAGGACCTTAAAAAGGGAGTACCGACTCGCCCTCCTTGAACTACTTCTCTTTCGGCTTCTTCCCAAGGATGGTTCAAGGGAAAGAACAAGAAAGGCAAGAAAAAGAAGAAGGCTTTTGGTCTTCAACAACAGGCGAAGATTGCAAAGCCCAAAAGGGCTTCTGAAGACAAATGCCACCACTGCGGCAAAGTTGGGCACTGGAAAAGGAACTGTCCTGATTACATTGCCCAAGTGAGGAGAGACAGAGCTTCTACATCAGGTACTTTTATTTTTCCAGTTATTGATTTATCTTTGGCTTGTGAAGCCGTTACATCCAGCTGGATTTTAGATTCTGCTTGTCCCATTCACATTTGCAATTCGTTGCAGGTGCTGAAGGAAAGTAGGAAACTGAAGCCTGGAGAGATGCAGTTGCGGTTCGGGAGTGGAGACTCTTTGGATGCAGTTGCAGTGGGAGTATGCGAGATCTCATTGCCGAATCGGACACTTTTGTTATATGACTGTCATTTTGTACCAGGATGTGTCGCTAATATTATATCACTTTTTGTATTAGATACAGAAGGCTATTGTATTAATATTAAAAATAGTTCTTTGTATTTATATGATAAAAATAATATTCAGATCCTTAGTTGTCCAAACCAGCATGGTCATTATACATTGCAAACTTCAAAAGATATATTAAATACTGGAGTTAATAAACGTAGTTTACCTGTAATTAATAATACTGAACTTTGGCATATGAGACTTGGTCACATTGGCGTTAAACGCCTTACCCAATTGGTTAGGAATGGTTTGATATCAGATCTTACCATTGAGTCCTATCCAACTTGTGAATCCTGTATTCAGGGTAAGATGACCAAAGCCTCATTTTCTGGTGTTGGACACCGCGCCACAACTTACTGGAACTCGTACATTCTGATGTATGTGGTCCACTAAGTCAAACTGCTCACAGTGGTTATTCGTACTTCGTTACCTTTACCGATGATTTATCACGGTATGGTTATGTGTATTTGATGCGACATAAATCGGAAACCTTTGAAAAGTTCAAAGAGTTCCGAAATGAAGTAGAAAAACAAACTGGTAAATATATTAAATGCCTTCGATCAGATCGAGGCGGCGAATATATGAGTGGTGAGTTCATGGATTATATGAAGGAGAATGGGATTCTCGCTCAATATACTCCTCCAGGTACACCACAGCACAATGGTGTATCTGAAAGGAGAAATCAGACTTTATTGGATATGGTCCGATCGATGTTGAGTTTCACAGATTTGCCCTATTACTTATGGGGCTACTGTCTCTTAACAGCCGCACATCTTTTGAATAAGATTCCTTCAAAGGCTGTTCCTACGACACCGTATCAGATATGGTTCGGTAGGAGACCGAATCTTAATTATATTAAGGTTTGGGGTTGTCCTGCCTATGTCAGGGTAACTCAGCAAAGTAAGCTTTCGCCTCGAGGGCAAAAGTTTAGGTTTGTTGGATATCCCTCGAATACGAGGGGATATCTGTTTTATGATACCGAGCATCGAAATGTGTTCGTAGCTCGCTTCGCAAAATTTCTAGAAGTAGAATTTTTGTCAGAAGGTGGTGATCATAGACAGGTTGAGCTTGATGAAGTCCAACCTGAAAACAACGAACCAACGGAGGAACCTGAAGTTCAAGTAGATGAAGGACCTTCAACACACACACTCTGTAGGTCGGAAAAGGTATCTAGACCTCCTGAACGCTTGTATTTGATACAAGAAAAGAGTCTGGATGTTCTCTTAGTTGAAGAGACAGATCCTTTCACCTATAGAGAATCGATGTTGGACATCGACTCCGTGAAATGGCAAAGTGCCATGAAATCCGAGATAGACTCAATGCATGAAAATCAAGTTTGGGACTTGATTCCGCTTCCCGAAGGAATTGTTCCTATCGGTTGTAAATGGGTTTACAAGAGGAAGCGCGGGCCTGACGGTAAGGTTGAAACTTACAAGGCCCGACTGGTAGCAAAAGGTTACACGCAGCGACCTGGCGTCGACTACGATGAAACTTTTTCGCCGGTAGCGATGCTTAAGTCTATCCGGATTTTGCTTTCTATAGCTGCGTATCATGACTACGAGATTTGGCAAATGGATGTCAAAACGGCTTTTCTAAATGGATTTCTTGATGAAGAAATCTATATGGAACAGCCGGAAGGTTTCACGTCCAGCGAAACCTCGGGTATGGTATGTAAGCTTAAGAAGTCCATTTATGGACTTAAACAAGCTTCACGAAGTTGGAATCTTCGATTCGATGAGATTATCAGATCGTCTGGTTTTCTTAAGAATTCGGAAGAGTCATGTGTGTATCAGAAGGCCAGTGGGAGCATGGTCGTATTTTTAGTCCTATATGTTGATGACATCCTAATCATTGGGAATGATTTAGGTATGTTACAAAGTGTCAAAGCGTACCTCTGTAAGAATTTCTCCATGAAGGACCTGGGAGAAGCTTCCTATGTTTTAGGGATAAAACTCTATAGAGATAGACAAAGAAGGCTGATTGGGTTATCCCAATCAACGTACGTAGATAAGATCTTGGAACGGTATAGCTTTGGTAACTGTAAGACAGCAAACATACCATTCAGACATGGGATTCATCTTTCTAAGAAGATGTGTCCATAAACAGAAGATGAGAAGGTTAGAATGTCTAACCAACCTTATGCTTCATGTTTGGGTAGCATAATGTATGCCATGTTATGTACGAGGCCTGATATCAGTTTCGCTGTTAGCGTAACCAGTCGATATCAGTCCAATCCAGGTAATGACCATTGGATGGCCATTAAACATATCCTAAAGTATCTTAAAGGTACTAAGGATAAGTTGATTATATATGGAGGAAACGAACTGCAGGTTAATGGGTATACAGACTCCGATTTCCAATCGGATCCCGATGATAGAAAGTCTACATCTGGATTTGTCTTTACCCATAACGGATGTGCAGTTTGTTGGAAGAGTTCCAAACAGGGATCGACAGCTGGTTCCACCACTGAGGCGGAATATATTACAGCTTCTGAAGCTGCAAAAGAGGCTGTGTGGATAAAGAATTTTATCACAGAATTGGGAGTTGTCCCAAGTATCGAAAATGCGATTCCGTTATACTGTGATAATACTGGAGCCATTGCGCAAGCAAAGGAACCGAGGGCGCATCAGAAGTCGAAGCATGTGGAACGCAAGTACCACATCATTCGAGAGATCGTGTCGCGAAGGGATATTGTCGTGTGCAAGGTACCGAGTGAAGATAATGTAGCAGACCCGCTGACGAAGGCCATACCTCCGAAGTTGTTTGATAAACACGTGGAGTCGATGGGTATTAGATACAATCGATATTGGCACTAGAGCAAGTGGGAGATTTTGTTGGGGTTGGTGCTCAGAGCGCCAATTCCCGGTTGTATTTCTGTTAAATACTTCTGTAAAACATTATTATTATGAATAATATATGCAGTTTCTATAATATAATCTATCTTTCTATATGGTAAAGACGTAATGACCCTAGAATGATTAGTCATGATACAGTTGCAAAAGCGTCGCAACGGACATTGAGAATATCATGACGTTGTCATTCTCAGACAGTTCCTGGTCAAGGTTTACACTACTTGGTCAGTATAGTAAACCCGTTGAGACCGGTACATGTCGTATACTGGAATATATGATTCCAATGGTTTCTCAATGAACCATAAGTCTTGGAGACTAGTATAGACGTGTAGGTGTTTATAGCGGATAAACACTGAACGAATCACCGAAGATTCTTAATGGATGGTACACCAACGTCAATAAGAATCTTCTTGGGTTGAGTAGCACTTGTGATTGTTAGACTTGAGATGCCATTGTGGGCACATGAGACATCTTCTACACTTAGACGGCAGTCACGTCACCGATCTATTTAGATCAGACCTCCGCCTGTTCGTTGGGTGTAGATAGATCCTCAGGGTGTCCTATGTGTATCAAGATAGGATCCGTCAGTTCTGTGTACCAGAGCATAGGTAGTCCATATGATTAGCAATCAGATAAAACCATGGGCCCGTGGTAAGTTTAGAAGCTAGTTCTAAACATTCTTTTTGAGATTGCTAATAGAATAGTCGACTGGATAATCCCGATAGAGATTTGACGTTTACATCTATATCTCTAGGATTTATCCGGATACCTGTGACGGAGGAATTATACATTTGCCATGACCTCGACCTGTATGGTTCAGCGAGATTATCCGTGATCGTCATAATCTACGGGTGGATAGATTATGGACACGAAATTAGATTTCGTGACGGATATACCTGAACCTAGAGAGTCTCAATAATGAAACATACTCGTTGAGCACTAGAGCAACATAAATAAATAATATTGATTATTTATAAAGTCGTTTAATGGTTAAACGCAAGATACATGCTAAAGGACTAGATAGTCATTTGCTAATTATTGTGTATTTACATTTAATACTTGATTAATTTAAATACACATTAATTAATAGTCAAAATGAGTTATTTGACTTATATCCTAAATGAATATATGTTTTTAATATTTAATGTAAATATTATACATATATTTAATATATTTGTATTTGATTAATTAATTAATTATTTAATTGTTAAATGATTAAATTAATTAAAATATAAATATCTTACATTAGGATATTTAAAGTAAATGATATTAGTTACAATTGTTGACTTAAATAAATATCTAATAAAGTTGTATTAAGATATTTATGCAAGTTGATAAAGTGATAAAGTGAAATGAAATTGAAATTTATATTTGTTGCATTTGGTATATGCAATTTCGGCCAAGGCATATTTTTCCCTAATATAAATTGTTTTCATTTTCATTTCATTTAGTTAACCTAATACACTTTTACAAAAAGAGAGACACCATTGAAGAAACCAAAAGAAAGCTTGCGAAAGAAAGAAAACTTCAAAAGCTTGGAAATTTAGTAAGTTTTTCAAACTTGCTATTAGTAAGGAATGTGTTCCTTAGGTTCTAGGCTTTAATATATGATATTCTTAGGATGTTTCTTTCTTTGTTCCTTGTGGTTTTTGATGATGGAAGTTTTGGAGAAGTGTGAAGCATGTGTAATGAAGAAAGCTTGTAACTATTGTAGTTATAAAGATTCTTTTAAGGTTTTGGAAACCATGTTGCTAATCTAGAGTTATTGACCCACTCTTAAATAACCTAGATTTGATCTTGAGTTGTTTCATTGTGTTGAGACTTGGATTGGATGGAAGAATGATGGTTGAAGTAATTGATTTAATGTATTTGGTCTAATTTGTCCAATTTGTGGAAATTGAAAAATTAGGGTTCATAACCTATTCCAAATTTGGGGGATTTCATATATGTTGAGCATTTGGGTGTGTATATGATGCATGCAAAGTTTCATGTTGATTTGATTTCATTTGGATGAGTTTTGAAGCATGAAATGACCAAATGGTCAACTTGGGCACCAAATGGTGCATTCGGCTTTGGCATCAAAAATTGGGGATTTTGGTTGCTTTGGTGTTTTGATGTTTTGAACATCATAAGTTCATCTTAGAAATGATTTAGAATCATTCAAAATTGATTGGATCAATTTCGGACTAAAACGGACAAAAATACAAAGCAAGGGTATTTCGGTAAATTCACTTAAAATTGTTTTATTGAATTTATTTTCATAATTTGATTATTGGAATATTAAATAAATATTTTTATTTAATTAATCCGAGAAAAAGTTTTGAAATCTGAAAATCGGATTTTCACCGCTTCCGCTGCGTTACCGGATTCACCCCCTAAATAACCCCTTCACGCGTATGGCGAGTAATTGAACGAGTATTGCAAATTCAATTCTTGCCTCCCACTATTTTTCAGCGAGCCTCTAACCCTCTGTCGAGTACTCGGGAAACCGTGTTTCCTAGTGGGCTAGGATCCCGTTAAATATCACACAATCTTGACTTTGGCCAACAAATTGTATGATAATTAACTAGGTAGATCTCTAAGATCAATTGCATCCAATCCAATTCCTAGATCCAGTAGGTGGACTTCCAAATCCTAAACATATATCTTATATATGCCAATACATCCAATGTATTACCTAACCTTTTTCCTCTGAATCAACTAGGCCTTGGCTTTGGCACAACAAACCTAATGATTCCAGTCAAGCGCGACCCATTGACCATGGAAAGCTTCGTAATCAATGTCGATGGACAAGAAGTGGTCTTGACTTTGGCCAACAAACCACAACTTGGACAAGACACTGACATGTAACAAAGCCTTCGTGATTCAAACACATCTTCGACAGCCAAAGGGCTTGACTTTGGCCAACAACCCAATGCCGTCTCGGATCTTGAGTGAGAATCACTCAATGGAAGGAAAAACGCATGATATTTGATGAGGGTTTTTCGTGTGCAAATTGGCAACCAATTTATTATCTTTGTTAAGGTCTCATCATCATACACCCTTAAACATGCATTCTAAACACATAATAAAGCGCATTCTAGATCAAATCTCTCACTTTTTCTCTCCCGCTAGCACAAATATTTCTTCTACCCGTTACACTACACTTCTAAAGAAACCTCATTTACATTGAGGGGAATAGGTGAGAAGAGAATACAAAGAATAGGAGGTGATAAGGCTGGACACGCAGGTCCAATTAATAAATCAAATTTATTACAACAATTTCTAAAATAGCCCCACCCATCTAATATCCATCCGATATACATTATTTTTGCATCACAACCATGTATTCACTCAAGCATGTTATCAATCAATCTAATCCAATTAATTAATCTTGATAATTATGTGATCATCCAATGTTCAAACAACGATTTGATTTTGTTCGAGTCAAACTCGTTTTTGCGAATAAGTACTTAAAGTACGAATTCCCGAATTAAATTAAACTACATAATTAAATCCAATTTAACATGCATTTAATTCTAATTCACTATTTAATTCCAAATTAAATATCACACACTTTATTTAACGAACCATTACGACTTAAATTCCAAATTTAGTCGTTACGGGTCTCAAAGCCCGATTAACGTCCAACGTCAATTTAATTAAAGTCCAATGGGCTTTTAATTATTTTCTTAAGGCGTGGACTTTTGTTCAACTCGGGTCAAACCCAATAACTAAAGTCCAATCCGGGATTTACCCCATAAGCCTTTAAATTAATTTTGGCCCATTAGGCCCAATTAAATTACAAAGGTCCATTAAGTCGCATTTGGGCTTTATGGAAGTGGTTTTGGGCCCAATTGGATCCAACCAATTTTGCCTAAAACAAACTTTGTACAACAAAGCCCAATAAGCCCAATAACAACAATTCAAGCTCAATTTCCAAAATTAGCCCAATTAATTAAATTACACAAATCCAATTTCGCAATTTAATTACCTAAAGTGTATATCATGATTAATCACCCAAATTAACATTTCTAAAACATCAATTCATACAATTAATCATGCTCATTATCATCATCATATGTCCAACATATTTTCATTAAAATCAAACCCATTCATGCTCACTTTGTTCTCGGCAATGGGGTTAATTTCATGTTCGATTTGTTTCAATCCAATTAAACCCAATTCGACATTAAATCAATATACCCTAATGATTTTCAACACATCCAATGTTTCAAAAAATCAAAATTCACCAAGAACACAAAGGGGCATAACTCTCGGCCAAGATAAGATTTTGGGCAAATTTGTTCCAAACCAAATTTGATCAAATTGATCCAACCAATCATCAATTAAAATACATTCAAGCATACTTAATCATCCAATTTCATAATTACATGCTCAAATTCATTTTACCCAATTTCATGCTAAATAACATACTTGGCAATTTGGGGATTTTACATCCGATTCGAATTCAATCCAATTAATTCCGCAATCGACATAAAATCATCATCCCAAATGATTTCCAACACATCCAATTGTCAAAAATCAAAAATCCCAAGCCATTAAAATCATGTATCAAATTCGGCCAAGGTAGAAATTTGGGGAAAAAATGATCCAATCAAATTTTCTTGAAATTGACCCAATCAATCTTCAATTCAAACACAATTAAGCATACAAATCCATCCAATTTAATTTATCATGCTCAAAATCAAGTTTGCCCAAATTTTAGCCCTAACTTTTTCTTGCTTTTAACCTAAGCTCTTGATGCCATTGTTGGAGTTTCTATAGGTCCCAAGATCAAAACTCAAGCATGAATCATAAGTGAATACAACGACGGAAGTGCGGAATACTTACATCGAGCGGTTGAGCTACGATTTGGGCAACAAAATTCGAATTCTGCTCACTTTGTCAAGGCAGTGGGCTGCTGTGAACAGTAAATTTCGCCCCTTATCTTCAAGATTTGAAGCTCCAAGCTTCATCAATTTGGTTCCCGGCTCATGGGTAAGCTTCCCTATCACCTTCGCATTGATCCCGGAGTGTGCTAGCACTCTCGATTTTGCCACAAAATCACACTTGCTTCCCTTTTTCCTCTTGGTTTGCTCGGCAGTTCACTGCCCAATTTGAAGAAGAAATCAGCCCTCTAAGGGCGTGAGAAATGGAGAGAAATGGTGAGAGAGAGAAATGAAAAGTGTGTTGGAAAATTGGTTTTAATTTGCTTATATATATTTTCTACAAATAATAAAAGCAAATACAAAACTTTTGGCAACCAAAAGTCAAACCAAATAAAATAGATTATATTTCTATCAACTTTCAAAAAGTTGTTTTCCAACCACTCACATCAAGTCTCTTCAATCAATCAATCTAATCAATTGTCACATCACTCAAAGTGACATGATTTGACGCTTGATGTGACGCTAGATGCGACTAGCGATTTGACGCTTGACTTGACGAGCCGCTCTCGAATTCGAAATGCGAATGCGCTCGTAAATAATCTCGGGCTCGGTTTCACTAATTCCAAATTAATGAATTTTCCGTCGCGTCGTGATTAAATGATTACGCCTAGCAAAATCACTATTCACGTCGCTAACGAATTAATTCTAAATTAATTCGCTCGCCCGAATTAAAATCTAATTTTAATTCCGCGTCGAAATCCAATTTCGTTTAATATATCAAATATATTATTTCCTCGATTAATTCCAAATTAATGTTTCTCTCTCTTTAATCGATATTTTATCCTAGATAAAATATCTCCGCAATTAATCCCAGATTAATTTTCTCTCTCATCATATTAATCCCAGATTAATAAAAGTGCGAGTCATACGTCATCGGTGAATCTTTGGGAAGCGACCCATGAGATCCCCGGATAATTCGGCAGCAAATACGGTCGTCGGAGTATCCGAATCACGTACGTACCAAGTACTACGTTCTACCGATTTACGAGACACAATCGGCTTCTAGCAAAGCACGAAGTCTACCCAATTCTCTGGTCATATCCATCTAAGAATATTTAAGATCTGTATCAAGCGTAGTATACCAAGTATTGTGTATATCGGCCCAGTATCAGATAGTCACGTGCTAGGGCTGGGCTGGATAAGTGTCTGCCCGTCCGAAGCACATGTCGGATGTCTGGTAACTAGTCTCTTTAATCGGATATGCATGACCTAGTCATAATATCCCGATGGTTGCGCAACACTTAAGAGCACTAATACCGTATCCTGCGTGACATCATCTCCACTATGACTGAAGTGATACTTCCGTCTTGACATCACACCCAATACTCTACGATTCTCAATATACCCAGCAGTTGGCGTACATAGAACCGGTTAGAGTCCTAGACGACCTCAACTAAAGTATATTGATTGTCGTAAGCATTAGCGGTGCAAGTCTCAGGTTAAGACCAAATACACCTACCCTGATGTCGGACTCCCATAGACACATAGTCATAATACCAATGGGATTCCGAGGGGTCTATCCAGAGCGAAGCTGTTTCCCGTACCATCGGTGAAACACAACCTCCTATCGCACTTGCATAAGTATCCAATACTTAAATATATGAGAACTATGCTGTTGTGCCCTCACAACGCGCACAAGTGCAATACTAGCCTATTCCGCATTATCGATGTCCTGTCTCGATAATACTCCGGCTAGGGATATTTAATGATTAATCCTTCGTGGACTGATACTGTCTCATATAATTCTCAATCCAGGAACTAATTAAATGGACCTCTCTTCATTTATATATCTATGGTGATCTAATCATAGTCGATGAGAGTGTTAGACATTATGACCCATAGCGTCACTATTTTGTAAATGATATTGTATTATTGTACAAAATTAACTATGTGATAATGAAATTGCCTTTTGCCGTTTTGTAAAATTATTTACTTTGATATATTAATGCCAAAAGTCCATATGATTAGTTCCGTATTGAGATGATATGAGACAGTATCAATATAAAAGGTTTAATCATTAAATATCCCTAGTCGGAGTATTATCGAGTCGGACATAGATAATGCGGAATAGACTAGTATTGCACTCGTGCGAGTTGTGATGGCACAACGGCATAGTTCTCATATATTTAAGTATTGGATACTTATGCAAGTGCGATAGGAGGTTGTGTTTTACCGATGGTACGGAAAACAGCTTCGCTCTGGACAGACCCCGCGGAATCCCATTGGTAGTATGTCTGCGTGTCTATGGGAGGCCGCATCAGGGTAGGTGTATATGGTCTTAACCTGAGACTTGAATCGCTAGTACTTGCGACAATCGGTAAACTTTAGTTATGGTGGTTCGGGGCTTTAACCGGTTCTGTGTACGCCTCTTCTGGGTTTATCGAGAATCGTAGTGTACTGGATGTGATGTCAAGATGGAAGTATCACTTCAGACATATGGAGATGATGATCACGCAGGATACAGAACTAGTACTCTATAAAAGGTTGCAACCGTCGGGACAATATGACCAGGTCAGGATTTTCCGATTTAAAGAGACTAGTTGTTTGATATCCGATATATGTTTCGTACGGGGCAGACACATTTCCAGCCCCAGGCCTAACATATGATCGTCCGATACTGGATCGATGTACGCGATACTACGGTATACTACGCTTGATAAAGATCAAATATTCCAGTAAGAATATTTCTGGAGAATTGGGTAGGCATGGCGCTTTGCTAGAAGCCAACCTTGTCTTGTAAATCGGTAAAAACGTAGTACGAGGTACGTACGTGTTCGGATTATCCGACGACCGTATTTACTGCCAACATATCCGGAGATCTCTTGGGTCGCTTCCTGAAGATTCACCTATGATGTTTGATTCGAACTTTATTAATCTTGGATTAATTACGGAGAAACTTTATCTTGGATAAAATGCCTTATTAGGAGAGAGAGAGAGATCGATTAATTTGGAATTAATCGATAAAATAATATATTCGATATATTATTAAACGAAATTAGATTTCGACGCGGAATTAAAATCAGATTTTAATTCGGGCAAACGAATTAATTTAGAATTAATTCGTTAGCGATCTGAATAGTAATTCCGCTAGGCGTAATTATTTAATTCTCATCGCGACGGATGTTCGCTAATTCGGAATTAGCGAATTTGAGCCCGAAAGTGTTTGCGGACACATTCGTATTTTGAAACGGGTGGGATCCGCAAATCACATCGCGATATCTCATCACTTGACACGAATAGATGATGGATGTATCTAGTCACCTTTATGGGATGATACATTGTCTCTATTCTCAATGTGTGATGATGATGCCATTTAATGAATTTTTGGAGGGAAAAACTTTTCACGTTTTTTGAAGAGTTTTTTATCTAAAAATTCATCTTTGGTATATTATACATCATTGCTTTTCATTTGGACTCTCACGGTTTTTGAAACAAAAGAAAGAGAACAAAAATTGAAAAGTCACACACTCTCATCTCCTTCTTCTTCACGCACGCCGTGAGCTTCACAAAGGCAGAAAATCATTTTTCATTTCTCCATTTTTGCTAGCACATTGAAGGATCAAAAGAGGTGATAGGGAAACAACCTTGAAGCTTGGTACACTTGAAGACTTGAAGCTTCTCTCCATCTTCTTGCTTGGCCAAAACTTCCACCTTGAAGACTCAAGGATCCTCGTCATCATTTTCGTCACAAAGCTTAGTAAGTATGATTCCGCCATGCTTCAAGCTTTGCATGTATGATATTTGTATTTCTATGGCTTAATCTTTCTTTGGGACTAATTATAGAAACCAACAATGGTATCATGGAGCCATGTTTAAGCATGAAATACATTAGGGTTAATTTGGGGAAAATTGATTGAAGCATGTTCTTGTGAAATTGGATGCTATAGTATGCTTATATGTATGTTATATGATATATTACATGATCAATTTTAAGAAAAATGCATTGGATGATTTTTCCCCAAAGTGGTTGTCTGGCCGAATGTGGAGGTGCTTCCATTGGTTTGGAATTTTTCATGCACAAGTTTATTTGATGATTTAAGCATGATTATATGTATGATATATGATATAATACATGATCAATTTTGAGAAAAATGCATTGGATGATTTTTCCCCAAAATGTTGCTTTGGCCGAATGTGAGGTACTTCCACTGAGTTGAATTTTTTGCATGCACAAGTTCATTAGATGATTTGAGTACGCTTGAATGTATGTAATATGATATTATACATGATCAATTTTGAGAAAAATGCATTGGATAATTTTTCCCCAAAATTGATGCTTTGGCCGAATGTGTAGGTCATTTTATTGGTTTGGAATTTTTCATGCACAAGTTTATTAGATGACTTAAGCATGATTATATGTATGATATTTGATGTAATACATGATCAATTTTGAGAAAAATGCATTGGATGATTTTTCCCCAAAATTGTTGCTTTGACCGAAAATGGAGGTCCTTTCACTTAATTGGATTTTTTGCTTTCAAGTTCATTTGATGACTTAAAAATAAACGGGTAATAGATTAGTGATCCAATTGAATTGAAAAACAAATCGAACCGCAAAAATCCCTCTTGGCCGAATACAACATGACATGTTAAAGGACTTGATTTTTTGTTCAAATAAATGTTAGACAAGTGTTTTGAACAATTGATGATTAATAAATTAAATTGGTGTTTTTGAAATATTTGGTTTAATGAATTAATCATGCAATTACACTTTAATTAATTGAATTTTAAAATTTGGAATATTAAAATTTAATTAATGGGCTTTTATGTTTAATTGGACCTTATGGGCTTGAAATTGATTTTATGGCACTTAAGGGTGATTCCTTATTTGGGCTTGGTAATTGGGTTTGACCCACATTGACCAAAGCCCAAGCCTTGATAAATCAATTGAAAGCCCATCGGACTTTAATTAAACACACATTGGATGTTAGTTGGGCTTGGAGACCCAATTTGATAAGATTTAGAATCTAATCTTTTAAAGCACATTAAAAGTGTAAACATTTCATTTAGAATTAAATAAATTGAATTAGTATTGAATACGACTTAAATTGGATTTAACGGGTAGTTCGATATAATTCGTGAATTCGTACCTTATGTACTTATTCTCAAACGAGTTGGACTCGCGCAAAATCAAACTGTTGTTTGAACATTGGATGATCACTTAATTAAAGACTAATTAATTGGATTTGATTGGTTGTATAGCATGTCTTGAATGAATATATATGTATGTGATGAATGAATAGTGTATAGCGGATGGATATTAGAAGGGAAAGGGTAATTTTAGAAATTATTGTAAATTTAGAATTTATAAATTGGACCTGAGTGTCCAGCCTTATCTCTTTTATCTCTTTGTATTCTCTTCTCACCTAATTCCCCTCAATGTAAATGAGGTTTCTCTTATTGTATTATGTAATTGGGTAGAAGTAGAATATTGCTAGCGGGGAGAGGAAATGGAGTGATTTGTTCTAGGAACAAGTTGTTTTATATATCCATCCGTATATCACTATTAATTTACTTTACTGCACTTTATGATGTTTTAGAAGCATGCTTAAGGGTGTATGATGATGAGACCTAACAAAGATAATAAATTGGTTGCCAATTACGCAAAATCCCTCAATTTATATTAAGCAATTATCCTTCCATTGAATGATTCTTGTTCAAGATCCAAAATTGGCATTGGTTTGTTGGCCAAAGTCAAGACCTTTGTCAATTGAGGATGTACTTGAATCATGAGAGTTTTGTTCCACATCGGTGTCTTGTCCAAGGTTTGATTTGTTGGCCAAAGTCAAGATCACTTCTTGTCCAACGACATTGATTACGAAACTTTCCTTGTCAATGGGTCCTGCTTAACCGGAATCATTAGGTTTGTTGTGCCAAAGCCAAGGCCTAGATGATTTGGAGGATATGGTTAGGAAAATGTATTAGATACATTGGCATAAGTAAATATACATATGTTTTGGACTTGGATGTCCACCTAACCGGATCTAGGAATTGGATTGGATCCAATTGATCTTTTAGATCTACCTAGTTAAATAGCATACAATTTGTTGGCCAAAGTCAAGATTTTGTGTTATTTAACGGGATCCTAGCCCACTAGGAAATAGGATTTCCCGAGTTCTCAACAGAGGGTTAGAGACTTGATAAAAATAGTGGGAGGCTAGTATTGAATTTGCAATTCATTCATCAGATACTTAGCCTTACGCGTCTTTCAAAATTATTTCGTTTAATTAATTAAAATTAGTTGGACTAATTCATTGTTATTTTTTCTTGTAACAGTTTGACTGTACCCATTTTATCGTTAACTAGATAGTTGGACTATCGTAGTTGAGATGGCAAGCAAGGTAAATGTCCGAGACATCATCATTGGTGACAATGTCTTTAAGGGCACAAACTTCGCTGATTGGGAAATGAACCTGAGGATAGTCCTTGGGGCTGAGAGGATGCTGTACACTATACAAACAACCTCTCCCGCCTAAGCCCACTGACCCACTTGAGCTGGAGTTATGGAAAACTCACAGCAATGATTGTGACACAGCTCAGGCTATTATGTTAGCTTCGATGACTCATCACTTTCGTCGCCAGAATAGGGACTTGGATCCTTATAATATGATGGCTAGACTGTGAGATCTCCACCGCTCCAACAAGCGGATGGAAAGGTACGAGTTGGTGAAGAAACTCTTCCGCGCCCGAATGACTGAAGGCGCATCAGTTGAGGCCCACGGGGCTCAAATGATCGTCGATATGATGAGTTGGCCAATATGGGAATAGTCTTGGAGGCTGAGCTGACCGTAGATTTGATCTTACAGTCACTTCCTGATACTTGGAGACAAATCATAATCAACTATAAGTTGATGGATACGGATGACACTCTTGGAGAGCTGTTATCCATCTTGAAGGAGTCTGAAAAAGAACTCCAAAAAGGGGGCAAGCGCGAGGCGCACTTTGCATCGACCTCTCAGAGGCCAAGGCTGGCCCAAAGCTACTGGAGGGGTGAGGAAAAGAAGAACATAAGAAAAAGGGTAAAGGCAAGTTGACAAAAGCTTCTGGGAAGCCAAGGACAAATCTCAAGATGTCTGCCTCAACTGCGGCAAGAAGGGTCACTGGAAACGTGACTGCCGAATGGGCAAGGACACAAGGAGGATATCAAGGCAGGCAAGGCACTAGCCTCTGGTATGTTTGTTATTGAGATAAATATGACTACTTCTAGTTTTAAAAATTGGATTTTTGATTCTGGTTGTGCTGCTCATATATGTACTGATTTGCAGGATCTGCAGGATAGCAGGATGCTGGCTTCAGGGGAGATTGATCTACGAGTCGGAAACGGAACTCCAGTTGCTGTTTTGGCTGTAGGGACTTTTGTTTTGGAATTGCCCTCGGGGCATATGCTTAAACTTTTGAACTGTTATTATATACCTAGTTTGACTAGGAATATCATATCTGTATCTTTGTTAACCCAGCATGGGTACACTTTTGTATTTAGAAACACTGGGTGTTATTTATATAAAAATGATGCAGAAATTTGCACTGCTGTAGCAAATAATGGCCTTTATATTTTGAATATAAATGAATCTCCTAAACATAAAATAACAAACAAAAGGCTCAAAAGGAGTAATCTAAAAGATGAAGCTTACATGTGGCATTGTCGTCTAGGACACATAAACAAGACTCGCATATCCACACTTTCGAAGAGTGGGTACTTGGACGGATTTGATCTTAATTCATATGATGTCTGCGAATCTTGTCTTTTAGGCAAAATGCCTAAATCACCTTTTAGTGGTAAAGGTGAACGTGCCACAGAACTGTTAGCCCTCGTTCATAGCGACGTATGTGGGCCCATGTCTAGCCAGGCTAGAGGTGGATATCATTACTTCGTAACCTTTACGGATGATGCATCTCGTTATGGTTATGTGTATCTAATGAAACACAAGTCAGAAACTTTTGAGAAATTCAAAGAGTTTCGACACGAAGTAGAAAAACAAACAGGCAAGAGTATTAAGACATTGCGGTCGGACCGTGGTGGCGAATACTTAAGTTATGAGTTTCAAGATTACTTGAAAGAAAACGGTATTCTTTCACAGTGGACTCCTCCTGGAACACCGCAATTAAACGGTGTGTCTGAACGGAGAAACCGTACCTTGTTAGACATGGTAAGGTCCATGATGAGTCGCACTGAGCTACCTATATCCTTCTGGGGATATGCATTAAACAGTGCAGTTCTTATTTTGAATAAGGTTCCGTCAAAGTCTGTTGAACAGACTCCATATGAGATATGGACAGGGAGGAAACCAGGTTTCTCTTTCCTCTAAGATTTGGGGATGCTGGGCATATGTTAAACGTTTGGAAGGTACCAAACTAGAACCCAAATCAGATAAATGCCTTTTCGTCGGATATCCTAACGAAACCAAAGGATATTACTTCTATCACCCACAAGTGAACAAAGTATTTGTTGCTCTACATGCATTTTTCCTTGAGAAGGAATTCCTAGATGCAGTGGTAAGTGGGAGGAAAGTGGAGCTCGATGAAAATCGAAGTGATACTGTTCCTGGCAATGAATCAACGACGGAACATAAACAGACCATCCAGGATGAGTCTGTACCACAATCTTCATATACACAAAGACCGCGTAGGTCGGAGAGAGTCAGGACAGTACCTGAGAGGTATGGGTTCTTGATCTCGCCTCATGTAGATATTAATCTTATTGAGGATAGTGAACCGACTACGTATGAGGAAGCAATACAGAATATTGATTCCGCTTTATGGCAAGATGCCATGAAGTCCGAGATGGATTCCATGTATGCCAACCGAGTTTGGACACTGATTGATGCACCAGAAGGCGTAAAGCCTATTGGATGCAGATGGATCTTCAAGAAGAAGACCGACATGGATGGCAACGTGCAAACGTACAAAGCCAGGCTTGTAGCAAAGGGGTATCGTCAACAATATGGTATTGATTATGACGAAACTTTCTCACCCGTTTCCATGATTAAATCCATTCGGATAATGCTTGCAATAGCTACATATTTCGATTACGAGATATGGCAGATGGACGTTAAAACCGCTTTCCTTAACGGAAACCTTTTGGAGGATGTTTATATGCAACAACCTGACGGTTTTATCGTACCTAGACTTGCAAACAAGGTTTGTAAGTTAAATCGATCCATTTATGGATTGAAGCAAGCATCACGGTCATGGAATCAGCGTTTTGATGAGATCATAAAAGAATGTGATTTCGTACAAAATGATGATGACCCTTGTGTATACAAGAAGGTTAGTGGGAGAGCACTGACTTTTATTGTCCTTTATGTCGACGATGTATTGCTTATAGGCAATGACATTCCCATGCTAACGTCGGTGAAAGCTTGGCTTTCATTAAAATTCTCCATGAAAGATCTGGGAGAAGCAGCATTTATTCTGGGAATAAAGATCTACCGGGATAGATCTAGAAAGCTACTTGGACTCTCCCAGAGTACATATATTGACAAAGTGTTGAAGCGATTCAACATGGATCATTCCAAGAAGGGATTGATGCCAATGTCATGTGGTATCCTTCTGTCTAAGGACATGTGTCCTAAGACTAAAGAAGAGAGAGATAACATGAGTCGGATACCGTTCGCCTCGGCAGTCGGATCGATCATGTATGCCATGATATGTACACGACCTGATGTGTCATATGCTTTGAGCATGTGCAGTCGCTATCAGGCCGATCCAGGTGAAAGTCACTGGATGGCAGTTAAGAATATCCTTAAGTATCTTAGACGAACTAAGGATGCTTTCTTAATTTATGGAGGTGGAGAACTTGAGGTGTCTGGGTACACCGATGCAAGTTTCCAAACCGACAAGGACGACTTCAAGTCGCAATCGGGGTACATTTTTTGTTTGAATAACGGAGCAGTGAGCTGGAAATCTTCCAAGCAAGATACTGTTGCCGATTCAACAACTGAAGCGGAGTATATTGCTGCATCAGAAGCAGCAAAGGAGGCAGTTTGGATCCGAAAATTCCTAATCGGATTAGGAGTAGTTCCGTTAGTAGCTGAGCCCGTATCGTTGTATTGTGACAATAACGGGGCTATAGCACAAGCTAAGGAACCAAGGTCTCATCAACGATCCAAGCATGTTCTTCGGCGTTACCATCTGATTCGGGAGATTATACATCGTGGCGATGTAAAGGTCGAGAAGGTCGCATCAGATGACAACATTGCAGATCCGCTGACGAAGGCTGTTCTTCAGCAAGTGTTTGAACGACATATACATAGTTCAGGTATTAGATGCTTGAGTGACTGGCTATAGGCCAAGTGGGAGATTGTTAGACATTATGACCCATAGCGTCACTGTTTTGTAAATGATATTGTATTATTGTACAAAATTAACTATGTGATAATGAAATTGCCTTTTGCCGTTTTGTAAAATTATTTACTTTGATATATTAATGGCAAAAGTCCATATGATTAGTTCCGTATTGAGATGATATGAGACAGTATCAATATAAAAGGTTTAATCATTAAATATCCCTAGTCGGAGTATTATCGAGATCGGACATAGATAATGCGGAATAGACTAGTATTGCACTCGTGCGAGTTGTGATGGCACAACGGCATAGTTCTCATATATTTAAGTATTGGATACTTATGCAAGTGCGATAGGAGGTTGTGTTTTACCGATGGTACGGAAAACAGCTTCGCTCTGGACAGACCCCGCAGAATCCCATTGGTAGTA
The DNA here is from genome assembly GCA_019454045.1 of Zanthoxylum bungeanum. NCBI lineage: Eukaryota > Viridiplantae > Streptophyta > Magnoliopsida > Sapindales > Rutaceae > Zanthoxylum > Zanthoxylum bungeanum. The sequence continues at coordinate 314,118 of SKCR01031196.1, read as the reverse complement.
TGTCTGCGTGTCTATGGGAGGCCGCATCAGGGTAGGTGTATATGGTCTTAACCTGAGACTTGCATCGCTAGTACTTGCGACAATCGGTAAACTTTGGTTGTGGTGGTTCGGGGCTTTAACCGGTTCTGTGTACGCCTCTTCTGGGTTTATCGAGAATCGTAGTGTACTGGATGTGATGTCAAGATGGAAGTATCACTTCAGACATATGGAGATGATGATCACGCAGGATACAGAACTAGTACTCTATAAAAGGTTGCAACCGTCGGGACAATATGACCAGGTCAGGATTGTCCGATTTAAAGAGACTAGTTGTTTGATATCCGATATATGTTTCGTACGGGGCAGACACATTTCCAGCCCCAGGCCTAACATGTGATCGTCCGATACTGGATCGATGTACGCGATACTACGATATACTAGCTTGATAAAGATCAAATATTCCAGTAAGAATATTTTTGGAGAATTGGGTAGGCATGGCGCTTTGCTAGAAGCCAACCTTGTCTTGTAAATCGGTAAAAATGTAGTACGAGGTACGTACGTGTTCGGATTATCCGACGACTGTATTTACTGCCAACATATCCGGAGATCTCTTGGGTCGCTTCCTGAAGATTCACCTATGATGTTTGATTCGAACTTTATTAATCTTGGATTAATTACGGAGAAACTTTATCTTGGATAAAATGCCTTATTAGGAGAGAGAGAGAGATCGATTAATTTGGAATTAATCGATAAAATAATATATTCGATATATTATTAAACGAAATTAGATTTCGACGCGGAATTAAAATTGGATTTTAATTCGGGCAAACGAATTAATTTAGAATTAATTCGTTAGCGATCTGAATAGTAATTCCGCTAGGCGTAATTATTTAATTCTCGTCGCGACGGAAATTCGTTAATTCGGAATTAGCGAATTTGAGCCCGAAAGTGTTTGCGGACACATTCGTATTTTGAAACGGGTGGGATCCGCAAATCACATCGCGATATCTCATCACTTGACACGAATAGATGATGGATGTATCTAGTCACCTTTATGGGATGATACATTGTCTCTATTCTCAATGTGTGATGATGATGCCATTTAATGAATTTTTGGAGGGAAAAACTTTTCACGTTTTTTGAAGAGTTTTTTATCTAAAAATTCATCTTTGGTATATTATACATCATTGCTTTTCATTTGGACTCTCACGGTTTTTGAAACAAAAGAAAGAGAACAAAAATTGAAAAGTCACACACTCTCCTCTCCTTCTTCTTCACGCACGCCGTGAGCTTCACAAAGGCAGAAAATCATTTTTCATTTCTCCATTTTTGCTAGCACATTGAAGGATCAAAAGAGGTGATAGGGAAACAACCTTGGAGCTTGGAACACTTGAAGACTTGAAGCTTCTCTCCATCTTCTTGCTTGGCCGAAACTTCCACCTTGAAGACTCAAGGATCCTCTTCATCATTTTCGTCACAAAGCTTAGTAAGTATGATTCCGCCATGCTTCAAGCTTTGCATGTATGATATTTGTATTTCTATGGCTTAATCTTTCTTTGGGACTAATTATAGAAACCAACAGAGAGTGCAATCTCCTTTGTCACATAGTTAATTTGTACAACAACACCGTGATCTGTACAAATAGTGACGCTATGGGTCATAACTGTCCAACAGTTAGAAATTTAGCATGATAATAAATTGAGCGGTTATAATTGCTTTTGATTGTGTAAGAATGAAAATTGTGAGCTTGATTACTAGAGAAGTGAAGATTGGGCCTGGAAATAGCTGAGTGTCGCGACGACACTGTGCTAGCGTCGCGGCTCGTAATCAAAGCAGAGCCTCTGATTCAATTTTGATATTTGAGAGTCGTGATGCAAATGGGCCAATTTCGCGACGCGATTCAAACCACAGCCTCTGTTTTGGTTATGTTTTATTGAGGTCGTGATACGTGCCTCCTAGCATCGCGACGTGGATGGGAGTCGCGACGCTTGGCACCCAACATTGCGACGTGTAATAAAAGTTGCTCTCTACCTCAATACAGCCGAGGTGGGCATCGTGACGTGCAAAGGTTGGCATCGCGACGCTTGTATATTTTGCTCAAATTTAGTTAGCCATTCCAATTTTATTCTAGAAGGTTACAGGTGTTAGTCTCTAAGATATGATTCCAAGATCCTAAACATGATTTGTGTGTGAATTAATCAAGTAAGAGTTGCGGAATGACTTACATTGATTCTGTGAGAAATTCAAAATTTCTTTGAATAGATGAAGCTCCAAGCTTTTGATTTTTTGTTTGACCCTTGGGTGTGTTTCCCTAACACCTCACAAGACTCTCCAAGTGCTAGCTTTGTGAAAATTTGAAGCAAAAAGTTTCTCTTCCAAGTGAGCAAGAATCGACAATTGAGAGGAAAAAGAGAAGAGTGAATAGTGAGTTCCAAAAGTTGGTTGTTGTGTGTGTTAATGAATCCAATTTATTAAGGCCAACAACTTCCATCAAATGTCTAAAGTTGACGTAAGTCAAGTGGTCCCACCATTTTTAAATTCAAAATTTAAGTTGGCTTCACCAACACACAACTAGACTTGGGTCCTGATTCGTTTAATTCCGAATTCAACGAATTTGTCGTCGCGACATAATTAAATCCAATTTAATTAAATAATTATGCCTAGCAAAATTATTACGATAGTTGCTTTCGAATTAATTCCAAATTAAATCGTTCGCCCGAATTAAAATCAAATTTTAATTTCGCATTGAAATCCAATTTGAAATAATATATCCGATATATTTATTTTATCGATTAATTATAAATTTATCGCATTCTCTCTTCTATACGAATTTAATCCCAGATTAATCATTGCCGCAATTAATCCCAGATTAATTTTCTCTCTCATAATTAATCCCAGATTAATTCTATATGAGTCAAATGTCATTGGTAAATCTTTAGGAACCGACCCAAGAGATTCCTAAAAATATTGGCAGTAAATACGGTCATCGGACCATCTGAACACGTGCGTACCCCATGCCACATTCTCACTGATTTACATACATGGTTGGCTTCTAGCAAAACACCATGCCTACCTAATTCTCCAAAAATATTCACCGAGGAGTATAATTTGTATCAGCCATGGTAATACTATATAATGTGTAATACGATCCAGTATCGGATGTCACATGCTAGGCCTAGGGCTGGCTCTGTGTCTGCCCCGTACGAAGCATATATCGGATCTCGCATAACTAGTCTCTGTAATCGGAAAGTCATGACCTAGTCATACTTTCCCGATAGCTGCAGCTTTTAAGAGTACTAGTTTCGTATCATGTATGACCATCATCTCCATATGAATGAATTGATACTCCTATTTGGACATCACATCCAATACACTACGATTCTAAGTAAACCTAATAGAAGCATACACAGAACCTATTTAAGCTTCAGACGACCAATATCAAAGTAAACTAATTGTTGCAAGTAATAGCGATGTAAGTCTCAAGTTAAAGATCACATAGCGAAAATGTTCCCGGTTCAACGGCTAACAGAACCTCTTATTACACTTGCATAAGTATCCAATACATAAATATATGAGAACTATGTCGTTAAGCTTCCATAACGCGCACAAGGGTAATACTAGTCTATTTCGCATTATTGATGTCCAATCTCGATAATATTATGACTAGGGATGTTTAATGATTAAACCGTTCGTGGATTAATATTGTTCAATATCTTATTAATCTGATTTAACCATATGGACTTTTATCATTATATATCCAAGTAATCTAATTAGAATAATGATAAAATAGCAATTTCCATTTGTCACATGGTTAATTTGTACAAAAACACAATGTTCTTTACAAATAATGATGCTATGGATAATAATTGTCCAATAATCTCCCACTTGGCCTATAGCCAATCACTTAGGTATCTAACACCTGAACTATATACATGTCGCTCAAACTTTTGCTGAGATATAACTTTCATCATCGGATCTGCAATGTTATCATCTGATGCGATCTTCACGATCTTCAAATGGCCACGATGTATGATCTCACGAATCAGATGAAATCGTTGAAATACATGCTTGGATCATTGATGAGACCATGGTTCCTTAGCCTGTGCTATAGCCCCATTATTGTCACAATACAAATGTACGGGCCTAGCTGCTAATGGAACTACTCCTGATCCAATTAGGAATTTACGGATCCAAATGTACGGCCTCAGCTGCTAAACTTTATGGGTTTCTGATCTCACCTTATATAGACATTAACCTTGTATCGCTTCCTCATACGTAGTCGGTTCATCTTCCTCAATAAGATTAATGTCTATATGAGGTGAGATCAGAAACCCATACCTCTCAGGTTGTTTTCTGACTCTCTCCGACTTACAGGGTTCTTATTTATTAGAAGATTATGGAACAGTCTCATCCTTGATAGACTATTCATGTTACATTAGGGGGTCAATGCCAAGAACAGTATCACTCCGATTTTCATCAAGTTCTACTTTCCTCCCACTTACCACTGCATTCATGAATTCCTTTTCAAGGAAAACTGCATGAAGAGCAACAAATATTTTGTTCTCTTGTGGGTTGTAGAAAAAATATCCTTTGGTTTCCCTAGGATAACCTACAAATAGGCACTTATCCGATTTGGGTTCTAGTTTGGTACCATCCAAATGTTTAACATATGCCCAGCATCCCCAAATCTTCAGGAATGAGAAACCCCATTTCTTTCCTGTCAATATTTCTTATGGAGTATGTCCAACAGACTTTGACGGAACCTTATTCAAAATAAGTATTGCATTGTTTAATGCGTATCCCCATAAGGAAATCTGTAGCTATGTACGACTCATCATTGGCCTTACCATGTCCAATAAAGTTTGGTTTCTCCGTTCGGACACACCATTCAATTGAGGTGTTCCGGGAGGAGTCTACTGTGAAATAATATCATATTCTTTTAAGTAATCTTGAAACTCATTGCTTAAGTATTCTCCACCACGGTCCGACCTCAATGTTTTAATACTTTTGCCAGTCTGTTTCTCTACTTTGTGTTGAAACTCTTTGAGTTTCTCAAAAGTTTCTGACTTGTGTTTCATAAGATAAACATAACCATAACACGATGCATCATCCGTAAAGGTTACGAAGTATTCGTATCCACCTCTATCCTGGCTAGACATGGGCCCGCATACATAACTATGAACGAGGGCTAACGGCTCGGGTGCACGTACACCTTTACCACTAAAAGGTGTTTTAGGCATTTTGCCTAACAAACAAGATTCGCATACATCATATGAATTAAGATCAAATCCGTCCAAGTATCAATTCTTCGAAAGATTGGATATACAAGGCTTTTTTAATGTGTCTCAAATGACAATGCCACAAATAAGTGTCATATGTTTTACTCAATTTGAGCTTTTTGTTTGTCATGTTATATGTTTGAGATTCGTTAATATTCAAAATATAAAGACCATTATTCACATCTGTTGTACATATTTCAATATCATTTTTATATACAAAACACCCAGTGTTCCGGCATACAAAGGTATACCCGCATCGGGTTAAACTAGATACATAGATGATATTCCTAGTCAAAGTAGGTAAAAAATAACAGTCGCCTAATATAAGTGCATGCCTCGAAGGCAGATCCAAAACATAGGTGCCAACGGCCAAAATAGCGACTCTCATCTCATTTCCGACTCGTAGGTCGATCTCACCTGAACTCAGTCTCCTGCTAATCTGCAGATCATGCACATCAGTACATCATCACATTTAGAAGGGTCTAGATGTTGGATAATATGACCCATAGCGTCACTATTTGCACAGATCATTGTGTTGTTGTAGCAAATTAACTATGTAATAAGGAAATTGCACTCTCATCATTTGTGATTAGATCACCATAGATATATAAATGAAGAGAGGTCCCTATGATTAGTTCCTGGATTGAGATGATATGAGACAGTATCAGTCCACGAAGGATTAATCATTAAATATCCCTAGCCGTAGTATTATCGAGACTGGACATCGATAATGCGGAATAGGCTAGTATTGCACTTGTGTGCGTTGTAAGGGCACAACGACATAGTTCTCATATATATAAGTATTGGATACTTATGCAAGTGCGATAGGAGGTCATGTTTCACCGATGGTACGGGAAACAGCTTCGCTCTGGATAGACCCCGCGGAATCCCATTGGTAGTATGTCTGCGTGTCTATGGGAGGCCGCATCAGGGTAGGTGTATATGGTCTTAACCTGAGACTTGCATCGCTAGTACTTGCGACAATCGGTAAACTTTGGTTTTGGTGGTTGGGGGACCTTAACTGGTTCTGTGTTCACCTCTTCTGGGTTTATCAGGAATCGTAGTGCACTGGGTGTGATGTCAAGATGGAAATGTCACTTCAGACATATGGAGTTGATGACCACGCAGGATACAGAACTAGTGCTCTATAAAAGGTTGCAACCGTCGGGACAATATGACTAGGTCAGTATTGCCCGATTTAAAGAGACTAGTTGCTTGATGTCCGATATATGTTTCGTACGGGGCAGACACATTTCCAGCCCCAGGCCTAACATGTGATCGTCCGATACTGGATCGATATACGCAATACAATACAATTGTATACTACGCTTGATACAGATCTTAATATTCTTAAAAGGATATGTCCGGAGAATTTGGTAGACATCGTGCTTTGCTAGGAGCCGACCATGTCTCGTAAATCGGTAGAACGTAGTACTTGGTACGTACGTGATTCAGGCACACCGACGACCGTATTTACTGCCTAATTATCCGGAGATCTCATGGGTCGCTTCCCGATAATGCACCGATGACGCATAACTCGCACTCATTAATAATCTGGGATTATATAGAAGAAAGAGAAAATTAATCTGGAATTAATTATAGAGATATTTTATCTCGGATAAAATATCATCTAAAGAGAGAGAACGATTAATTCGGAATTAATCGATTAAATTAATATATTCAATATATTAAACGAAATTAGATTTCGACGCGGAATTAAAATTAGATTTTAATTCGGGTGAACGGATTAATTTAGAATTAATTCGTTAGCGACGTGAATAGTGAATTCGCTAGGCGTAATCATTTAATTACGGCGCGACGGAAAAATCGTTAATTTGGAATTAACGAACCCGAGCCCGAGTGTGATTGCGAGCGCATTCGTATTTCGAATTCGAGTGCGGCGACGCAAGTCACATCAAGCGTCAAATCAATCGTCACATCAAGCGTCAAATCAAAAGTCACTTTGAGTGATTGATTGATTGATTGATTGATTTGATTGATGGATTGATTAAATGACACACATCAAATCACTTTAATAAAGTGACATGTGATTAGTGATGGGTGTTGGTGGAATAGTGACTTGTGAAGACTTTTACCATTTACTTTATTTTATTAAATGTTTTGGTAATTGGTTTTAATATATTTTCTAAGAAAATATATAAGGCATTATTTTTGGTAAATACATCACAAGTCTTGACACTTTTTCCACCTTTCTCTCTCACCATTTCTCTTATTCTCCTCATGCCATTTGAAGCATTTCTTCACTGGTTTCATACCAGTTTTGGCGTGGATAATAGGGAGGCAATGAGTGATTTTCATTCGATGAAATCAAGTGCTAGCACACTTGCGTCTATTGCGAAGGTGTTAGGGAGGTTCACCCATGAGGCGGGACTCATCCGTCGAAGTTTGGAGCTCCGAAATGAGGCTCGAATCAGCTCATTCCAGTGAGCAAACTGCTCAGTTCATGCGCACAAGGCAGTGAGCTTTCATGGCTTGAAACGTTTTCAAATCGACTCAACCGATCGATGTAAGTATTCCGCTACCTTCGTCGATGTATTTACACATTAATTTCATTGCTTGTTTGATCTTGGGACCTTAATAAAAACCAACAATGGTATCAGAGCTATTGGTTCAAGCATGAAAATGTAGGGCTTAAAATTTGGGTAAATGTTTGTTGAGCATGATTTGAATAAATTGATTGTTTAAGTATGCTTATAACATGTTTAATTTCATTTTGGTTGGACCAATTTGTTGAAAAATGATTTGGAATTATTTTCCCCAAATATTTGTCCTTGGCCGAATGTAGATGTGTTTTTGGATTCTTGGGATTTTTGATTTTTTGATTCATTTGATGAGTTGGAATCAATTAGGTTGATGTTAATTTGAATCGAATTGGATTGGATTTCGAATTGGACGAGAACCCCAAAATCCTTGAGTTGGCCGAATTGGATAATGCCCCTAATGTCTTGGTAATTTTGATTTTTGAACATTGGATGTATTGGAAATCATTTAGGATGTTGATTTAATGTCGATTATGGGTTCGATTGGATTGAAACCGAATCGGACACAAAATCCCTCTTTTGGCCGAGACTAAAGAAGCATGTAAATGGGTTTGATTTTTCATTTTGTGTGTTGGACATATGATAATGAATTGAGTATGATTAATTGGACTAATTTAGTGTTTTGGAAATGTTGATTTAGTTAATTAATCATGATATACACTTTAGGTAATTAAATTGCGAATTTGGAATTTGGTAATTTAATTAATTGGGCCTAATTTTGGAAATTGGACTTTAAAGTTGTATTTGGGCCTATTGGGCTTGATTTATCAAGTTTGGTTTAGGCCAAGTGGATTGGATCCAATTGGGCCCAAAACCTTAACCATAAAGCCCAAATGCAACTAATGAACCTTTAAAGTATAATTGGGCCTAATGGGCCAAAATTGATTTATGTGCTTATGGGGTAAATCCCGGATTGGACTTTGGTTATCGGTTTGACCCGAGTTGACCAAAAGTCCACGCCTTAAGAAATCAATTAAAAGCCCATTGGACTTTAATTGAATTGACGTTGGACGTTAATCGGTCTTTGAGACGCGTTACGATTAAATTTGGAATTTAAATCGTAAAAGGTTTATTAAATAAAGTGCAATATTTAATTTGGAATTGAATAGTGAATTAGTATTAAATGCATGTTAAATTTGATTTAATGATGTTGTTTAATTTAATTCATGAATTCGTACTTTAAGTACTTATTCGCAAAAACGAGTTTGACTCGAACAAAATCAAATCGTTGTTTGAACATTGGATGATCACTTAATTATCAGATTAATTAATTTGATTATATTGATTGATAGCATGCTTATGTGTGTGAATACGTGGTTGTGTTGAATGAATAATGTATATCGGATGGATATTAGATGGGTGGGCAATTTTAGAAATTTTTGTAATAAATTCGATTTATTAAATTGGACCTGCGTGTCCAGCCTTATCACCTTCATTCTCTTTGTATTCTCTTCTCACCTATTCCCCTCCATGTAAAAGAGGTTTCTTTAGAAGTGTAGTGTAACGGGTAGAAGTAATACTAGTGCTAGCTTGAGTGAGAAAGGGAGAGATTTGATCTAGGATCAATGTGTAAAGTATCCATCCGCATATCATTATTATTTATTTTCATACTCGCTTTATTATGTATTTAGAATGCATGTTTAAGGGTGTATGATGATGAGACCTTAACAAAGATAATTAAATTGGTAGCCAATTTGCACGCGAAAAACCCTCGTTCTATATTAAGCGATTATCCTTCCATTGAATGATTCTTGTTCAAGATCCGATTGGCATTGGTTTGTTGGCCAAGTCAAGACCTTGTCAATTATGGATGTATTTGAATCATGAGGGTTTTGTTCCACATCGGTGTCTTGTCCAAGTTGTGATTTGTTGGCCAAAGTCAAGATCACTTCTTGTCCAACGACATTGATTACGAAACTTTCCTTGTCAATGGGTCCCGCTTAACTGGAGTCATTAGGTTTGTTGTGCCAAAGCCAAGGCCTAGATGATTCGGAGGATATGGTCAGGAAAATGTATTAGATACATTGGCGTAAATAATATGTTTAGGACTTGGATGTCCACCTAACCGGATCTAGGAATTGGATTAGATCCAATTGATCTGTGAGATCTACCTAGTTAAATAGCATACAACTTGTTGGCCAAAGTCAAGGTTGTATGTTATTTAATAGGATCCTAGCCCACTAGGAAACACGGTTTCCCGAGTACTCGACAGAGGGTTAGAGGCTCGACGAAAAATAGTGGGAGGTAAGTATTGAATTTGCAACAATCGTTCAATTACTCGCTAAACACGCTCATTTATATTTTACTCGTCGTATTAATCAAAAGTATTAGTTGGACTAATATTTTATGTTGTTTTAAAAATATATATATAGTTGGACTATATACAAACTTATTCAATATATAGTTGATTTTATAATTGGATTATAGTAATCAATATAATTGAATTAAAATGATAGTTGATTTTATAATTGGATTATAGTAATCAATATTAAATTATAGTTGATTAAATAATTGGATTATTGTAATCATTATAATAAATAGTACCTTATTAAAATTGATTAAATAGTTGGACTATTAAAATCAAGAAAGAATTGAAAGGTTGAATATTTAAAATATATAATCCTTGGGATTAATGTTTTAAATGATTTAATTTTCAATTGGGAATTAATAATAGGTTAATTTATTTGATAAAATAACTTATTATGACTAAGCCCATAATTAAGCAAATAGTAGAGCATAAAATCTTTGGAAGATTTATGTGATGATGACTTTAATGCTTAATTAATATACTTATAATAAATCTATCATTAGATTTAAAAGTATCAAAGTTTGCAATTGGGCATGTAGCACAAGGTGCACATCGTTTCGATATTTCGAAACCCAAGGCTTGGCCAAGGTTTGTGAAATATTGAAAAGGATAATTGACATATCCCGAAGTGACTACCATTTGGATATGGAAGACACGGAGGAATTAAAGAAAGGGCGAGGCTCTAACTTTAAAAAATATTTGTCAGAGTTATGTTCACTACTAGTATTGAAATTGGATTTTAAATACTAAGTGTGGTACATAAAATATATGAATTGATGTTCAAAATCCGCTATGAGCAGGATACTGACTTCAAACCGAGATTTCTCTGCGAATCGGAAACTGAACGAAAGTCGCTGTTTCGACTGTGGATACCTAAGTTTAGGAACTACCCTTTGGGTATGTACTTAAATTAGGAACTGTTATAATGTAACTAGTTTGACTAGAGACATTATCTCTATATCAGTGTTTAATCCGTTGCGGATAAAACCTTTATATTATAGAACACTAAGTGTTTTATTATATAAAGATGATACTGAGATAAAATACATTAGATGTAAATAACAGAATTTATATTTTGAATATAAAGAAAAATCTCAAACATATAAAATGAAAAATAAATAGCTCAAATTGATTTGATCAATAGAGACTTATTTGTGGCATTGTTGTCTAGGACACAATTAAAGAAGACTCGTATATCCACACTTTTGAAGAGTGGGTACTAGGACTGATTTGACTATTCAAATAAGGTCTGCGAATCTAGTTTGTTAGGTAAAGTACCTAAAATACTATTTACTTTGTAATAGTAAAAGTGCCACCTATCTGTCAGCCCTATTCATGGTGAAGTATATGGGCCCATATCTAGCTGGGCTAGATGTGAACATGAATATTTCGTGACCTTAACAGATGTAGCATCACGTTATGGTTTTGTGTTTCTTTTGAAGAATACAAATCGGAAACTTTAAAGTTTCGACATGAAGTAAACAAACAGATCGGCTATAGTATTATTCCACCACGGTAAGACCGTATTGGAAAATACTTAAGCAGTAAGTTTCATATATACATGAAAGAGTACGGTATTCTTTCATATGAGGACTCCTCTCAAGACACGTCTGTTAGACGGTGTGTCCGAACTAAAACCGAATTTTGTTGGACATGATTAGGTTTATCACGAGTCACTCTGAGCTACTATTTCCTTCTACAGGATATGTATTTACAGTGCAAAACTTATTTAGAATAAGGTTCCATGAAAATCTGTTTGACAGATGTCATATATGATATGAACAGGGAAGAAACGGGGTTTCTCATTCCTGATAATTTGGGTATGCCAGGCATAACGTTTGGATGATACCAAACTAAAAGACCCAAATTGGATAAGTGCCAATATAGGTTATCCTAATGGAAACCTTAAGTATAGTACTTGTAAATCTCACATGAGAACAATGTGATTGTTGCTCACCATGCGGTTTTCCTGAGAGGAATACCGATATGCAGTGGTCAGTGGGAGGATAGTGATACTCGATGAAAATCGGTGTAATACTGTTCAAGGCACGAAGTCCTTAATGGAACACAAACAGTTCATCAATAATGAATCTGTACCATTAATCTTCAAATACACAAGAACTTCGTAGATCGGATAAAGTCAGAAAACAACCTAGGGTATGGGTTTCTGATCTAACCTCATAAAGATGTCAATCTTATGGAGGTGTACCATCCGACTACGTTTTGAGGAAGTGATACGATGTGTCGACTCCTATTATGGCAAAGTGCCATGAATCCGAAATGGATTCCATGTATAACAACTATTTTGGATACTAGTTGTACCACAAGGCATTGTGCCTATTTGTACATTAAATGTCTTCAAGGAAGACATACATGGATGGCAACATACCTACGTACAAAGCTAGGCTTTTGACGGAAGGTATCGTTATCAACATCGTGTTAATAACGGTTCAACCTTTTGCTTGTTGCCATGGTAAATCCATTTTGAAGATGCTTGTTGATAACTGTATATTTCATTTATGAAATATGTCAGTTACAAATCAAAATCGCTTTCCTGAAAAGGAAACCTTTTGGAGAATGTTTATAACATTCTGACGATTTTGTATAACCGACAAACAAGGTTTGCGGATTATTCAATCCATGTTTGGATTGAAGCAAGCATAAAGTTCTTGTAACTGTCGTTTTGAAATAATCATAATGGTTTATGATTTGACTCAAAACAAATAATTCTTGTGTATATAAGGAGGTTAGTGGGAGCGCACTGACAGTTAAATTCCCATAAAGCAATTGGTGAAAGCTTGGCTTTCATAGATATTCTTTCATAGAAATTCTCCATAGAATTCTGGGGAGTAACAACCTTTATTCAAGGAATAAAGATCTACTGGGATAGATTTGGAGTTTTTAACACTCTCTGAGAAATTGTACATTTAAAATGTACTTGTATTGGTGTCTCATACGCTTCGAGCATATGGAGTCACAATCGGGTCAATCCAAGTGATAGTCACTGGATTGAAATTAAGAACATCTGTTAGTATCTCAGAGAACTAAAGATGCTGTCTTAAACTATGGAGAAGGAGAACTTGAAGTGACTGGGATCACTACAGCAAGTTTCCAAACAATTAAATACTACGGTACTATAAAGTTTGAATAACAGGACAGTGAGCTGGAAATCTTCCAAGCAAGATAACTGTTGCCGAATAAACAACAATGCGGATTATTGCTGCAGCTGAGGCAGCAATAGAAGTCTTTTGGATTGAAATAAATCTAATTAGATTAGATATAGTTCTGTTAGCAGCTGAGCTAGGCGTCAGCACATGCTAAGGAATTAAAGGTCTCATCGACGATCCAGATATATACTTCTATATCATCTGATTCGTTCGGATCATACATCGTGGCGATGTGATGATCGTATAAATCGCGTCAAACGATAATCAAACAAATCCGCTGAGGAAAACCTTTTCTCAGCAATTTGAGCGAACCATACATAGTTCGGGTGTTGGACACTTGAGTGACTCGCTATGTGCCAAGTGGGAGATTGTTGGATAATATGACCCATATCGTCACTATTTGCACAGATCATTGTGTTGTTGTAGCAAATTAACTATGTAATAAGGAAATTGCACTCTCATCATTTGTGATTAGATCACCATAGATATATAAATGAAGAGAGGTCCCTATGATTAGTTCCTGGATTGAGATGATATGAGACAGTATCAGTCCACGAAGGATTAATCATTAAATATCCCTAGCCGTAGTATTATCGAGACTGGACATCGATAATGCGGAATAGGCTAGTATTGCACTTGTGTGCGTTGTAAGGGCACAACGACATAGTTCTCATATATATAAGTATTGGATACTTATGCAAGTGCGATAGGAGGTCGTGTTTCACCGATGGTACGGGAAACAGCTTCGCTCTGGATAGACCCCGCGGAATCCCATTGGTAGTATGTCTGCGTGTCTATGGGAGGCCGCATCAGGGTAGGTGTATATGGTCTTAACCTGAGACTTGCATCGCTAGTACTTGCGACAATCGGTAAACTTTGGTTTTGGTGGTTGGGGGACCTTAACTCGTTCTGTGTTCACCTCTTCTGGGTTTATCAGGAATCGTAGTGCACTGGGTGTGATGTCAAGATGGAAGTGTCACTTCAGACATATGGAGTTGATGACCACGCAGGATACAGAACTAGTGCTCTATAAAAGGTTGCAACCGTCGGGACAATATGACTAGGTCAGTATTGCCCGATTTAAAGAGACTAGTTGCTTGATGTCCGATATATGTTTCGTACGGGGCAGACACATTTCCAGCCCCAGGCCTAACATGTGATCGTTCGATACTGGATCGATATACGCAATACAATACAATTGTATACTACGCTTGATACAGATCTTAATATTCTTAAAAGGATATGTCCGGAGAATTTGGTAGACATCGTGCTTTGCTAGGAGCCGACCATGTCTCGTAAATCGGTAGAACGTAGTACTTGGTACGTACGTGATTCAGGCACACCGACGACCGTATTTACTGCCTAATTATCCGGAGATCTCATGGGTCGCTTCCCGATAATGCACCGATGACGCATAACTCGCACTCATTAATAATCTGGGATTATATAGAAGAAAGAGAAAATTAATCTGGAATTAATTACGGAGATATTTTATCTCGGATAAAATATCATCTAAAGAGAGAGAACGATTAATTCGGAATTAATCGATTAAATTAATATATTCGATATATTAAACGAAATTAGATTTCGACGCTGAATTAAAATTAGATTTTAATTCGGGTGAACGGATTAATTTAGAATTAATTCGTTAGCGACGTGAATAGTGAATTCGCTAGGCGTAATCATTTAATTACGGCGCGACGGAAAAATAGTTAATTTGGAATTAACGAACCCGAGCCCGAGTGTGATTGCGAGCGCATTCGTATTTCGAATTCGAGTGCGGCGACACAAGTCACATCAAGCGTCAAATCAATCGTCACATCAAGCGTCAAATCAAAAGTCACTTTGAGTGATTGATTGATTGATTGATTGATTTGATTGATGGATTGATTGAATGACACACATCAAATCACTTTAATAAAGTGACATGTGATTAGTGATGGGTGTTGGTGGAATAGTGACTTGTGAAGACTTTTACCATTTACTTTATTTTATTAAATGTTTTGGTAATTGGTTTTAATATATTTTCTAGGAAAATATATAAGGCATTATTTTTGGTAAATACATCACAAGTCTTGACACTTTTTCCACCTTTCTCTCTCACCATTTCTCTTCTTCTCCTCACGCCATTTGAAGCATTTCTTCACTGGTTTCATACCGGTTTTGGCGTGGATAATAGGGAGGCAATGAGTGATTGTCATTCGATGAAATCAAGTGCTAGCACACTTGCGTCTATTGCGAAGGTGTTAGGGAGGTTCACCCATGAGGCGGGACTCATCCGTCGAAGTTTGGAGCTCCGAAATGAGGCTCGAATCAGCTCATTCCAGTGAGCAAACTGCTCAGTTCATGCGCACAAGGCAGTGAGCTTTCATGGCTTGAAACGTTTTCAAATCGACTCAACCGATCGATGTAAGTATTCCGCTACCTTCGTCGATGTATTTACACATTAATTTCATTGCTTGTTTGATCTTGGGACCTTAATAATAACCAACACTAGATACCATTGTCAGTCTCTAAAAAATACTTCCAAGATCCTAAACATGATTTGTGTGTGAATTAATCAAGTAAAAGTTGCGGAATGACTTACATTGATTTTGTGAGAAATTCGAAATTTCTTTGAATGGATGAAGCTCAAAGCTTTTGATTTGTTGTTTAACCCTTGGGTGAGTTTCCTTAACACATCATAAGACTCTCTAAGTGCTAGCTTTGAGAAAATTTGAAGCAAAAATTTTCCCTTCGAAGTTAGCAAGAATCGGCAATTGAGAGGAAATAGAGAAAAGTGAATAGTGAGTTCCAAAAGTTGCTTGTTGTGTGTGTTAATGAATCCAATTTATTAAGGCCAACAACTTCCATCAAATGTCTAAAGCTGATGTAACTCAAGTGGTCCCACCACTTTTAAATTCAAAATTTAAGTTGGCTTCACCAACACACAACTAGACTTGGGCCTGGGTTTGTTTAATTCTTTATTAAACGAATTTGTCGTCACGACATAATTAAATCCAATTTAATTAAATAATTATGCCTAGGAAAATTATTACGATAACCGCTTTCGAATTAATTCCAAATTAATTCGTTCACCCTAATTAAAATCTTAATTTAATTTCGTATTGAAATCCAATTTCAATTTATATATCCGATATATTTATTTTATCGATTAATTCTAAATTAATCGCATTCTCTCTTCTATACGAATTTAATCCCAGATTAATTCTTACTGTAATTAATCCCAGATTAATTTTCTCTCATAATTAATCCCAGATTAATTATATATGAGTCAAATGTCATTGGTGAATCTTTGGGAAGCGACCCAAGAGATACCTGGATATGTTGGCAGTAAATACGATCATCGGACCATCTTAATACGTGAGTACCCCATACCACATTCTCAACGATTTACAAGATATGGTTAGCTTCTAGCAAAACACCATGCGTACCAAATTCTCCAGAAATATTCATCGAGGAATATAATGTGGGACAATTATGACCCATAGCATCACTATTTGTACAGATCATGGTGTTGTTGTACAAATTAACTATGTGACAAAGGAAATTGCCCTTTTATCATTTGTAATTAGATTACCAAGATGTATAAATGATAGAAGGTCCATATGATTAGTTCCGGATTGAGATGATATGAGACAATATCAATCCATAAAGGTTTAATCATTAAATATCCCTAGTCATAGTATTATTGAGATTGGACATCGATAATACGTAAAAGACTGTTATTACACTTGTGCGCATTGTGGGAGTATAACGGCATAGTTCTCATATATTTTGGTATAGGATACTCATGCAAGTGTAATAGGAGGTTGTGTTTACCGATGGTACGGAAACAGCTTCTCTCTGGATAGACCCCTCGGAATTCCATTGGTAGTATGACTATGTGTCTATGGAAGTCCGAATCAGGGTAGGTGTATTGGTCTTAACCTGAGACTTGCACCGCTAATACTTGCGACAATCAATATACTTTGGTTTTGGTCGTCCAGGGCTTTAACAGGTTCTGTGTACGCCTCTTCTGGGTATATTGAGAATCGTAGTGTATTGGGTGTGATGTCAAGACGGAAGTGTCACTCCAGTCATAGTGGAGATGATGATCACGTATGATACGGAACTGGTGCTCTTTTATACTACAATCATCAGGATAATATGACTAGGTCATGATTATCCGATTATAAAGACTAGTTACCAGAGATCCGATATGTGCTTCGTACGGGGCAGACACAATTCCAGCCCCAGGCCTTGCACGTGACATCCGATACTGGATCGTAATACTTAATACTACGTATACTACGCCTGATATAGATCACTTATTCCTTTAAGAATATTTCTGGAGAATTGGGTAGGCACGGTGCTTTGCTAGAAGCCAACCATGTCTTGTAAATCGGTAAAAACATAGTATTAGGTACGTACGTGTTCGGATAGTCCGACTACCGGATTTACTGCCAACATATCCGGGGATCTCATGGGTCGCTTCCCGAAGATTCACCGATGACGTATGACTCGCACTTTATTAATCTGGGATTAATTGAAAGAGTGAGAAAATTAATCTAGGATTAATTACGGAGATATTTTATCTGGGATAAAATATTATTTAACGACAGAGAATGATTAATTTGGAATTAATCGATAAAATAATATATTCGATATATTATACGAAATTGGATTTCGATGCGGAATTAAAATTAGATTTCAATTCGGGCGAACGAGTTAATTTAGAATTAATTCGTCAGCAACGTGAATAGTAATTTTGCTAGGTAAAATTATTTAATTGAATTTGATTTAATTACGTCGCAATGGAAAATTCGTTAATTCTGAATTAGCAAACCCGAGCCCGGAAGTGTTTGCGGGCCCACTCGTATTTCGAATTCAAGTGCGGCCCATAAGTCACATCAAGCGTCAAATCATTAGTCATTCAAGTGATGAATGTCTTGTCACTTTGAGTGATGTGATGTCAGTCACTATTCATGAGTGATTGATGGTTGGAAGACTTAATTGCCTTATACCTTTTTGACTTGGGAAATTCAAATTTGGTATATCTTTTTTATTGATTTTGGAAATCAGCAACAAACACACAAACTCTTCTCCTCTCTCCCTCCTACCTCTCGGCCAAGGACCAATTATTTCTCTTTTTGCTTCTCAAAAACGAGAACAACAAGGAAGAAAATGGAAGATTTGTGGCAAATCTTTCCAATGCTAGCACATGAAGAGTCATCCATAGGTGATAGGGAAACAAACCTATAAGCATGGAATCACACATAAAGCTTGGAGCTTGGAGATTCAACAAGGAGGACAAAATTCCCTCATTGCCGAGAGCTCAAGGAATGAAGAAAAATTTTTGTTGTTCCTCGCATCGCAAAGCCGATCAATGTAAGTATGACTCTGCCATACTTCTTTTGAGTCTTCACACATGTTTCATTGCTTGAATTGATCTTGGGACTAATCTAGAAACCCAACATATAATATGTATCAGGCGTAGTAATATTATGTAATGTGTAATATGATCCAGTATCGGATGTCACATACTAGGCCTATGGCTGGCTCAGTGTCTGCCCCGTACGAAGCATATATCGGATCCCGTGTAACTAGTCTCTGTAATCGGAAAGTCATGACCTAGTCATACTTTCCCGATAGCTGAAACTTTTAAGAGTACTAGTTTCGTATCTTGTGTGACCACCATCTCCATATGACTGAAGAGATACTCTCAACTTGACATCACATCCAATACACTACGATTCTCAATAAACCCAATAGAGGCTTACACAGAATCTGTTAAAGTTGCAGACGACCAATATCAAAGTAATTTGATTGTCGCAAGTAATAGCGATGTAAGTCTCAGGTTAAAGATCACATACACCTACCCTGATTCGGATTCCCATAGACACATAGTCATACTACCAATGGGATTCCGATGGGATCTATCCAGAGCAAAAATGTTCCCGGTCCAACGGCTATTAGAACCTCTTATTACACTTGCATAAGTATCCAATACCTAAATATATGAGAATTATGTCGTTAAGCTTCCATAACGTGCACAAGTGTAATACTATTCTATTCCGCATTATCGATGTCTAGTCTCGATAATACTACGACTAGGGATATTTAATGATTAAACCGTTCGTGGATTAATATTTTCTCATATCTTATTAATCCGATTTAACCATATGGACTTTTATCATTATATATCCAAGTAATTTAATTACAATAATGATAAAATAGCAATTTCGTTTTGTCACATAGTTAATTTGTACAAAAACATAATGTTCTTTACAAATAGTGATGATATGGGTCATAATTGTCCAACAACATGGTACTCTACAGAACTCATATCAATGTAGAGACACACGTGCATGGTGTATAGAGATGATATTTTAAACGTATTAAGAAGTCTAGTTTAATTTCAAATCATATTTTATAACTCATATTCTAATTAAGTTTATCAAATATAGACACTCGACATGAGCCGCGATCCCCCTCAGCGACGTGAAGATGAGTTATTCAAACTTCAAACCTGTGAGTGGACTTTTATTTCCAAATTGAGATTTATTTATTTTTTTAATTCGAGACTTATTTTAAATGTCTTAGGGCGTTAGCCAAATTGATTTCCAGTTGTTTCATAAATGAGAAAAATTTTGAGATTTAAAATAATGAGATTTTATGATTTTTGGAGGCATGGGGAAAAACCCACCTCAATATGTAACTTATTGAATTGACGATCAGAGAACATTTTCACACGTAGTTCAGGACTAGGGATGATTGATGCCTCTAGATCCTAGTTCAGGGCTAGGGGGATGGTGATACATATCTTAATTTCAGGGTCAGATAGTAGCATAGATCAGCACTTCTGGCTCTATTTCAGTGGCTCGGGGGACAATGATACGTAACGCCCCAAGATCACTAGTTAGGCATATGGGGGGACGACGATACATAATACCCCCATGCGTAAGGTTTTCTACAACTTTCATAGATTTCAAACAAAAGATTTTTCAAAAATAGATTTCTCAAGGTTTGACAGGAAAAGAATCAGTTTTCAAGCTTATGGTTCAGAAAATGATTTAAACTTAAGATGATTTTACTCAATCATACTAATACAGTTTTCTCTGATTTTGTAGTTCCACTCACTAAGTTCAATAGGACTCATCCCCACTCTCTGGTTATTTTGCATTACCCATCTTTTGGTGTGCCTCGTACAACTTTTGGAGACATAATTCTGGAACAAGAGTTATGTTGTAGTCACTAGTTATGGGGTCCATCATACCAGATCTACATTCATATAGTGTAGGGTTTTATGGCGGAATATCGGTAACGTAGCAGAAACGCGGAAAATCAAAATTTTTCGATTTCAAAATTTTTCTTGGATCAATTAAATAAACTTATTTATTTAATTACCCAATTATCAAATTCTGAAAAATTACACAAGAAACCAAATTTCTTGTTAATTATCGAATTAGCCCAAAACTTTACAAATGGATCATTTTAGTCCAAAAATTGTCAAATATAATTTTGGATGATTCTAAATCAGTTCTAAAATTTTTTCAACATATCCAATACATCAAAATCAGATTGCAACAAAGATCCCAAATTTAAGCAAATCGCTGAGAGGTCCCCAAATTTTCGATTAATTACAATTTAGTCCATTTTGTTCAAAAAATGGCAAGATCAAATCCAATCAACCCAAAATTTTACATGCATCATATAAACTCCATTGTACATCACATATATGAAAAGCCCCAAATTTGGAGTGGGTTAAGAACCCTAATTTTTCAATTTCATCAAATTGAGCAATTTTACCAAATCTTTAAAATCCAACACTTTAATCCATTCAATGCTTCACCAAACAAGCCTCACCACTTTGAAATAACTCTAGAACAATTTTATGTCACCAAAGAGTGGCTTAATAACTCTAGAATGGCAACTTGATTTCCAAAGAATCAAAAGTAAGCCTTTGAAATCATTTCAAGCTTACTTACATGCACACATCTTTCATTCAAGTTCACAACAAATTAAACACAAACTATAAGAGTAGAGAGAAAATCAAAGCAACACAAAATGATGCCAAGCATGTTAGAAACAATTTCCATGTTGAATACTTTAAAGAAATACTTACAAAAACAAGATTTTTCCAAGACTTTTTCTTTAGGCCTTCAAGCTGGTCTCTCAACTTCTTTTATGTTTATTTTGTGTCTAATGAACTTGTTAAACCCTAAAAGATGAAATAAAATAATATATACCTCACACAAATGCCCTTGGTAGAATTTGGTGATGGTAAAATATCTAGATATTATTTTTTTTTTTGTTTCATTCAAGTTTCTTTAATCAACTTGCAACTTGAATCATTACATTTTTAATGAAATTCAACAAGTCAATAAAAAAAACTCAAAAAATATAACACTTATATTTATTTAAGGGCATGGCCGAAAATTACAATAAATGAAAGGAAATTGATATTTCAATTTTAACAATTTAAAATAAATATCCAAGGAAGTCAAATCCAATTTGACAACATTTTCCTTTAATGTAAAGTCAAACATTTACAATAATAATCATTTCCTAACTTTATTATTTCATAAGATATTTATATTTTAATTATATTAATTATTTGATAATTAAATAATTAATTAATTAAATACAAATATCTCAAATATGTGTATTATATTTACTTTAAATATCTCAAATACATATATAAATGATATATATCAAATACCTTTATTTGACAATTTATTAATGTGTATTTAATAATATCATATATTAAATACAAATACACATTAATTAGGAAATGACGGTTCAACCCACTTGTAAGTATTTTTTCGTTTAACAGTTAAAAGATTTATAAATAATCACCATTATTTATAATAGTCGCCCTAGTGTTCTACGAGTTATTTCATTAGTGAGACTCTATAGATTCAGGCATATCCATCACGAAATTTAATTTCGCGTCCATAGTTTACCCACCCGTAAATTATGACGATCACAGATAAACTCGCTGAATCATACAGGTCGAGGTCATTGCATACGTATAATCCATCCGTCACAAGTATCTAGATAATCCCAAAGATATAGATGTAAACGTCAAATCTCTATAGGTATTATCCCGTCGACGATTCTATTAGCAATCTATAAATAACATTCGGAAGTCACTTTCGAAGTATACTATGGCCATAGATTTAACTGATTACTAATCACATATGGACTACATATACTCTTTACACAGAACTGACGGATCCTATCTTGACACACACAGGATATCCTGAGGATCGGTCCACACCCAACGAACGGGCGGAGGTTTGATCTAAATAGATCGGTTACATGACTGCCATCTAAGTGTGGAGGATGTCTCATACATCCACAGTGGTATCTCAAGTCGAATGACCACTATGCTACTCAACCCGAGAAGATTCTTATTGACGTTGGTGTACCATCCATTAAGAATCTTCGGTGAGTCGTTCATTGTTTATCCACTATAAACACCTACACGTCTATAGGAGTCTCCCAGACTCATGGTTCATTGGGATAAACCATCGGACCAAGTCTCCATATACGACATGTACTAGTCTCAACAGATTTGACTAACCGACCTGTGTTAGTAAATCTTGACCAGGAACTTTATTTGATAATATACATTTAGCAGTAACACTTCCCAATGTCAATTACAAACTACATTTGTAACTGTGTATTGCATTATATATCATCGGGCCTTTTTCTAATATATACATATCACTAAACCACATTTAGTTTCAATCTAATCGTAATCAGATCGAGCAAGTATATAAGAACAAGAGGTGCTACAAAAAACAAGTAATATTATGGAAAATGAATTGATCGTATTCATGAATCAGACATAAATACGATGCGGATTGGCGCTCTGAGCACCAACCCCAACAATTTCTCCCACTTGCTATTGTGCTAATCCACGGTATCATATATACATCTCAATGTGTATCGTATACACATGGCCCTCAAAAGCTCACCTAGCACTTAAGAGGTAGGCAATAAGATGTAGGTCCGCTATAACATATTGAGTTTGTCAAACAAACTCCATCGTTTCCCATAGCCAGCATCATTCATATTTTGTAAAATCTAAACTATACATTAATATGACTCTGATGCTACATCAGTATTGTACTATAGCTACTGAGTTGTCCAAGTATTTAAGGATCCAATCGAAAATACTATGAAGACAACCGCAAGCACAACAGCAATACAAAACTTCTAGTTTATAAGGTCACTATAAAACTTCATAAGTCAATACTTCATAAGTTTCATCTAATTCCATTGAAAAAGTAGAATCCTCTGTGACACTCTCACTGCATCTTTTATGACTCTTTATGACGTAGACAATCTAGCGTCATAATTAGACCAAAAACTAATCTGACCCAAATGATTACAGACTAAATGCTATATGAATTAAGAAACTCGTTCTTCATATGTCAAAGATCACAAAGAACATGTTTCATGATACATCCTATGGTCTATAGGATATCAAAATAACTCATAACAATTACGATTAAATCAATATCTATAATCGCACATAATAAAGTATTCATTATGTCATCATCCCATGATACATAAGATTGATTAGACATTCTAATCAATATCTCTTTCGAAAAAGGAATCATCTTTTACGAAAGATGAATACTATATACAAGACATACATTAACTGTCAAACAGTTATACTAACTGTCATACAAATAGCCTTGTTGTGTCTTTTATTAGATCATATCTAATGCACAAATAATAGGAGTATCTCACAAGTCTCTTAGTTTTATATCTTATATAAAACTTTATTTCGAATATAACAGAGATTACTCCCACTGCTTTCACGGAGTAAATAAGACATAGGTAAACATTTTACCTCACAAACATCTCATTATTACCATAATAATGATAATTTCGTTAGGATGTATAACACTAGAAAGAAATTTTTACTCTCCCACTAACCCTTTTATCATTCATGTGTTCTCTATTCTTTGATAAAACCAGACAATCTGACTTATATCAAAATTAGAGAACACGGATTTTCGGAATACTCACCCGAGTCTACAATAGGCTTTATAAGCTAGTATACCAAACTGCAATCTCAGCAGAACATAAACTCTAGGGCCATTCCAGAATGTACTCTTCAAACAAAGAAATCACAACTGATCTCTTATCCGAATAAGCCATTCAAAAATGTCACTTTGTATTCTTTAGCTAAAATACACAATTCAATATCGACATTAACCGACAGATCTTAAATTGTTCAATTAGTGCGACTAGAGACAAGTTTTCTCAGAATCTATAATAGATTGTTGAGTATAACATTTCTCACTATCATACTGTAAAGGTCAAACCTTTAATCAGCTCACATTGCTTTTGTTGCGCAAACAATTAGCACATATTATGAACTATTCATAACGAAAGCCTAATCAAGTTCAAAACTTGATCGTAGTAAGCTATAAACAATCTTAGATCTATGGTTCAATGGTAATTTCTGAAACCGATATCAAATATCACTCTCACTATAAGTTATAGGATAATTTTCTTCGATAAGAAAACAAGAGAACCATTAAGGGATATCTATGTAGATTATCTGTCATGACTTAGAAACTAAATCATTAACCATCTTGATTTTTCAAGAAAATCAGAACAACAGTTCCTGATGGTTTAGACCAATCTAATAAAATCCTAGTCTAGTAGTATCTAGAACCTATTCTAGAATAACTGCAACCAAGAGTCAAGTCAGATAACATATCAAAATATGTGTGCAGTGAATAAAAGTTCAATTCTATTAAATTAATAGAATAAGGAAACAAACAAACGACAATTTCCATAATAATACACACTGCCTAAGTTATGGAATATTTTAAACTTAGCAGTGCCTCCCACTATTTTACGTAATACCGTTATCCCCAACGGAAAAAAGAGAATTCAATAATTAAATCGAATTCCATAATGGGAAGTGGGAATATATTTCGACTCACAGCAGAGGCACGATCTCGCCTACTTATTTATTAGATAGACAACTCATTTGTCAATCACTCAATAGTGACTCCTAGGTTCCTGTTCGTTTCTCGTTGTGACAGCTAGGGCACGTTCACAGGGAGGCGTACTAAGGTTAAACTCGCCAATGATAAACTTAAGCTACTTGCGTAACCGTGACAGCTAGGGCACGTTCAGGATTCCGCTTTTGCTTGAATTTATCTAGTATTTGATATACATCCGGCATAAATAAATCTCTATTGGCTACACCCTCACAGTAGAGGCACGGTCTCATATGTAGTCACGGAAAAATATTCATAAACCGTATTGACAAGACGGACCAAGAAACAAGTATTCCAAATACTAGTTACTTTAAAACCTTATTAAGCGGGGATATTCCATGAAGTGTCATACACTTTAAATTTAATCAAATTAAATTAAAGCATGCATGTATTAAGCAAATACAAGAATAAAAATTATAATTAAAGGGCCAATAATCAGACTCGCTCTGATACCATTTTGTAGGGGTTTTATGGCCGAATATCGGTAACGCAGCGAAAACGCGGAAAATCAAAATTTTCCGATTTCAAAAATTTTCTTGGATCAATTAAATAAACTTATTTATTTAATTACCCAATTATCAAATTCTGAAAAATTACACAAGAAACCAAATTTCATGGTAAATACTAAATTGGCCCAAAACTTTACAAATTGATCATTTTAGTCCAAAAATTGTCAAATACAATTTTGGATGATTCTAAATTAGTTCTAAAATGATTTTCAACATATCCAATACATCAAAATCAGATTGCAACAAAAATCCCAAACTTTAAGAAAATTACCGAGAGGTCCCAAATTTTCGGTTAATTATAATTTTGTCCCCGTTGTTCAAAATATGCCAACATCAAATCCAATCAACCCAAAATTTTACATGAATCATATACACTCCATAATACATCACATATATGAAAAGCCCTAAATTTGGAGTGGGTTAAGAACCCTAATTTTTCAATTTCATCAAATTGAGAAATTTTACCAAATCATTAAAATCCAACACTTTAATCCATTCAATGCTTCACCAAACAAGCCTCACCACTTTGAAATAACTCTAAAACAATTCTAGGTCACCAAGGAGTGGCTTAACAACTCTAGAATGGCAATTTGATTTCCAAAGAATCAAAAGTAAGACTTTGAAACCATTTCAAGCTTACTTACATGCACACATCTTTCATTCAAGTTCACAACAAATTAAACACAAACTATAAGAGTAGAGAGAATATCAAAGCAATAGAAAATGATGTCAAGCATGTTAGAAATAATTTCCATATTGAAGACTTTAAAGAAATACTTAGAAAAACAAGATTTTTCCAAGACTTTTTCTTTAGGCCTTCAAGCTTTTGTCTCAACTTCTTTTATGTTTATTTTGTGTCTAATGAACTTTTTAAACCCTAAAAGATGAAACAAAACAATATATACCTCACACAAATGCCATTGGCTGAATTTGGTGATGGTAAAATATCTAGATATTATTTTTTTTGTTTCATTAAAGTTTCTTTAATCAACTTGCAACTTGAATCATTACAACTTTAATGAAATTCAACAAGTCAATAAAAGCAACTCAAAAAATATAACACTTATATTTATTTAAGGGCATGGCCGAAAATTACAATAAATGAAAGGAAATTGATATTTCAGTTTTAACAATTTAAAATAAATATCCAAGGAAGTCTAATCCAATTCGACAACATTTTCCTTTAATGTAAAGTCAAACATTTACACTAATAATCAATTACTAACTTTATTATTTCATAAGATTTTTATATTTTAATTATATTAATTATTTAACAATTAAATAATTAATTAATTAATTATATACAAATATCTCAAATATATGTATTATATTTACTTTAAATATCTCAAATACATATATAAATGATATATGTCAAATACCTTTATTTGATAAATTATTAATGTGTATTTAAAAATATCATATATTAAATACAAATGTACATTAATTAGGAAATGACGGTTCGACCCATTTGCATGTATTTTTTCGTTTAACAGTTAAACGATTTATAAATAATCACCATTATTTATAATAGTCGTTGTAGGACACAGAAATTGACAACGCTGTTCTAGGCTCGCGGCCTAGTTGGGAGTACGAAATAACATGGAGTCGCCACCCGGTGTGAACCGGGACAAAGATTTAAGGCCGCACTCACCCCTCGCAAGGGAAGACCTTAAACCGTTGGGTTCGGAATGGTCCCTTACTTATGTCACTTGTGATGATATGATTTGTGCAATAAACTAACTGAATCTATTCAACATTCATGCTCAAGGGTAATCTACGCCTAAGTCTGCATGCATAATAATAGCAATGAGAACCTATGTCTAAGTTCGCATACTTCAAAGTAAGTTGTCATAACGGCAAACACGCAATATCGCACAATGAGCATATTGAGCCATTAAACCAAAATAAACAAATAACTATTTAAACATAATCATAAACTAAACAAAATGCCATGCATAAAATAACCTAATCATGCTTGAAAACAAACAATAAGCTAGACTACATCATGCTTTAAATAATAACTAAATAATCTACGAACTACATCATGCTCAAACACAAGTTTGGATGAGACGAAATACATGTCTCTTAAGTGGTACGTGGCGTTGTATCCCGAGTACAAACCGCACTACCGTCCATTCGGAGTCGGCTATGGAATTTACGTCCGGGTTTCCATCCTATATACCACAAAGGGAACACATATTCCGCTCATCCAACAATCACCACATGCCTCAAACGACTCTCATGCGATAATATTTTTAAAATAAACAAAATAAATGAAAGATAATAAATAAAAAGGTGCCCTAGGGTCTAACCTCTTTTTTCGTCTCAAGAAAGGGCGTTACACGTCGTTGGAAGGGTGACTGATCCACAACTCTTTTAGTTCACCAACTCAACATCTTTCCTCGCTGTTTTTCTGCTCGGGCTACTGTTTCTACTCTGTTTCGCTGCTGTTTGGTCGCTGCGTTTCAGGTCACTGTTTTAGGTGTGTTAAGGGACTGTTCTCGGCAGTTTCGGGGGCTGTTTTGGGCAGTTTCGGAGTCCAATTTTTGGGGACTATTTTGGGCAGTTTTTGATGTGGTTTTAGGACAGTTTCTGGGTGTGTTTTCTGGGTTTGGTTTTGTGGCTTATCTGTGAAGGTCAGTGTGCGTGGATATTCTGGGGGGGGCATGCGTTGGCTGAAGTTTGAATGTTAAAGGGGGGCAGATGGCTGGTTACGTGAGCTTGTGGTGCGTGGGGTTTCTCGTTAGTGGCTGTGCGTTTCTTGGCTGTTTGTGCGATGGAATTGAGTCTGTGGCTGTTTATTGTATGAGGGCTGAGCGTGGCTTAGGGGTCATTGTTGTGAAGGGCAGGTGTTGAGGCGTGATGTGGCTAGGCTTTGACATGCTGGGCGTTGAGGCAGGGGGGCTTGATGGCTTACGTGAGTGATGAGTTAGGTGAGGGACGTGTAAGGTGGCTTGTGTGAATTGCTATGGCTAGTGTGTGTAGGTGGCTTCGTATGTGGCAGTTTAGTGAGGGGCGGTGGTGGTTTTGTTAGTGGCTTAAGGGTTGTGCGATGAGCAAGGTCATGCGTGGGGTGAGGCTGCTTGTTAGATGGCAGCGTGATGGTGGGCTAGGTGGCAGAATGGGTGGAGAGCTATGTGGCGCTGTGATGTGGCTGTTAGGGCTTGTGTGCGTTTTTTAGTGTAGGTGCCGTGTGTGATTTGTGAGATGGGCGCTGATGGTGGTTAGGTGGCTTTCGTTAAAGGACTGGTGAGGGTTGCGTGTTGGCTAGGGTTGCGCTGAATGGGGCTGATGCGTGAGAGAAGAGATTGGGACGTGTTGAGGGCAGGCTGTGGGTGGCTTGTCTGTGTTGGCAGGCGTGAATTGTTTGTGGAGAGAGAGGGACCGAATTTTTTTTAGGCGTAAAGCAAGGCTTATTTTCTTTGTGTTTTTTGTGTGGATGAGCCAGGGTTTCTTTGTGTATGCCTGAGTCAGAGAGAGGAGAGAGGAGAGAGGAAGGTCCTTAGGGTTGGTTATGTTATTCTTTTATAGAGAGAGGGTAGGGTTAGGGTTTGCATGGCTTTTGGAAAATGAAAGAAATCATATAATTTAATTTGTGTTTAATTTCAATTATTTAAGGCAAGAAATTATTTAAATTTGGTGAGTGAATCATTTTTAAATTGGTGAGTGAATTATTAAATTATGAATGAATTTATTTTGATTTGATTTAACTTAATTTCATTAAATTTAAATTTAATTTAATTTGTGAATGTGATTTAATTTAATTTAATTTAAGTTTAATTTAATTTGTTTTAATTTGTGACATGTATTTTAAATGTTTTAATTATTTAATTTGTGAGATGTGATTTAATGGGTTTGGTATGTTTTAAAATAGAGCTCCAACAAGCGAACCCGAAGCGAAACAAGCGAGTTAAATCTGACAAAATACTAATTCCCAACTTTACCCTTCCAACGTCCGTTTCCCGCGGCTTTCACAACTAAAGAGGTAATGTCTCCATACGAGACTCATCATCGGGCTAATATGCAAAAATACAATGCCTACAGTCGCCCTAGTGCTCTACGAGTTTATTTCATTAGTGAGACTCTCTAGATTCAGGCATATCCGTCATGAAATCCAATTTCACATCAAAAGTTTACCCACCCGTAAATTATGACGATCACGGATAAACTCGCTGAATCATACAGGTCGAGGTCATTGCATACGTTTAATCCCTCCGTCATAGATATCCAGATAATCTCAGAGATATAGATGTAAACGTCAAATCTCTATAGGTATTATCCCGTCGACGATTCTATTAGCAATCTATAAATAATATTCAAAACTCACTTCTGAAATATACTATGGCCATAGGTTTAACTGATTGCTAATCACATATGGACTACCTATGTTATGTACACAGGACTGACGGATCCAATCTTGACACACACAGGATATCCTGAGGATTGGTCCACACCAACCGAACAGGCGAAGGTCTGATCTAAATAGATCGGTGACATGACTGCCATCTAAGTGTGGAGGATGTCTCATACATCCACAGGGGTATCTCAAGTCGAAGGACCACTATGCTACTCAACCCGAGAAGATTCTTATTGACATTGGTGTACCATCCATTAAGAATCTTCGGTGACATGTACTGGTCTCAATGAATTTGACTAACTGATTCGTGTTAGTAAATCTTGACCAGGAACTTTATTTGATAATATACATTTAGCAGTGACACTTCCCAATGTCAATTACAAACTACCTTTGTAACTGTGTACTGCATTATATATCTTCGGGCCTTTGTCTAATATATACATATCACTAAACCACATTTAGTTTCAATCTAATCGTAATCAGATCGAATACGTATATAAAAACAAGAGGTGATACCTTAAACAAGTCATATTATGGAAAAAGGAATTGATCGTATTCATGAATCAGACATAAATACGATGGGGATTGGCGCTCTGAGCACCAACCCCAACATATAGAATGTAGTTTTTTTGTGATTTTATTTGACTGTATGATAGATATAAGATGATAGTGTGTGTATGATGAGTATTCTCAGTATATGTACATATTTTTATGATTAAACATTTGATTTAGGTCTAAGATTGTGTGTGTGATAATTCATGTGATTGCATAGTATCATGGTAAAAGCGAGTTTTCTTTTGCTTACATTAGTGGCTTAGGTGACAGATCTATTTTCTGCTGGTAACATTCCCAGATTATGGATCTTACAAAGTTGGTATCAAAGCATGGTCTAGGGAGTCGATGACTACAGTGAAAGTGTAGCGGCGTCTTATATATGTAGTATACCCGGGGTACTACTTTATATAAAAGATTGTTTCTCTAGTAACCATTTTTTGAGGTATATCTAATTCTTATTAATTTCTTTTGATTATTTAAGAAGGGAATTTATGAGCTTGATCACTAGAGAAGTGAAGATTGGCCCTAGAAAGAGCCGAGTGTCGCGACGCCACTGGGCTAGCGTCGCGACGCATAATCAAAGCAGTGCCTCTGATTCAATTATGATATTAGAGAGTTGCGATGGCAATAGGCCGGTGTAGTGACGCGATTCAAACCACAGTGTAGGCACTGCATTTTTGCATATATGTCTCGATGATGAGTCTCACATGAAGACACTACCTCTTTAAAATGTGGAAGTCGCGGGAAACGGATGTCGGAAGAGAAGATTCAGACATTGACATCTTGTTGGATTTAATTCGCTTGTTTAGGTTCGGGTTCCCTTGTTGGACCTCTATTGTAAAACACAACCTTAGCCCAAATCCCCCACAATTCATACCACTCACGCCCATTACCAATGCAGCAGCCACTCACGCCATTAACCTTCATCCAGCCCCTGAAGTCAGCCCTGAACACGCCCATTACCCATGCAGCAGCCACTCACGCCATTATCCTTCATCCATCCCCTGAAGTCAGCCCTTGAACACGCCCGAATGCCTCTGAAGTCAGCCCATGAACATGCCCAAACCAGCCCCTGAAGTCAACCCCTGAACACGCCTGAATTCCCCTGAAGTTAGCCCCTGAACACGCCCAAACCATCCCCTGAAGTCAGCCCCTGAACACGCCCAAACCAGCCCCTGAAACACACCCAAATGCCCTTGAAAACTGCCTCTGATACATGCCCAATGAGTCCATTTATGCCCATCACCCTCCAAATTAAACAAAAACACATATTAAACATATGCTAAAAACAAGACAAATCACATTCCCTAATTAAAAGATACAAATCAAATCTCATCAAACGCTTTCCTAATTCGATTAAATTACATACCTAAATAAAAAAAATCAAATAAAATCAAATATATCATCTTCCTAATCAAATAAAATCATATCTAATCATTTTCCTAATTAAAAGATTTTTCCCTATCACACACTAATTAAAAATATATCCCATAATTACACAAATCCTTTCTCTTTTTCACACAAGGTAAACCCCAACCCTTTGCCTATAAAAATAACCCTAAACCCAACCTTGAAGCCCTAGTAACTCACGCCCAAAGCAATAAGAAACAGAGAAAATAATTCTCTCTTCTCCTCCTCACTACTATCACCAAAACATTCTCCCAAAACAGCAAAGGAACATCACCAAAACACCCCCTAAACAGTAAGCATCGTCACCGAATACACCCCTGAAATTGCCCCTCCATTCACCAAAAATCATAGCTCCAAACAGCCCTTGGATCACCGAAACATACCCCTGAAATAGTCCTTCCATTCACAAAAAATCACAGCTTAAAACATTCCATATAATCACCGAAAATCACCCCTGAAACACAGCCTAAATATCACCAAAAACACCCCCTAAAACACAGCCTCTGACCACCAAAAACACCCCATGAAACACAGCCTCTGATCACCAAAAATAGCCCCTGAAACACAGCCCCTCACCACCGAAAATAGACCCTGAAACAGAGCCTCTGACCACCGAAAACAGCCCCTAAAACATAGCCCCTAACCACTGCAAAACACCCCTGAAACACAGCCCCCTGACCACCGTAAAACATCTTGAAAACACGGCCTCAATTCCCGCCAAAAACAACACCAAAACTGCAGCCCAAACAGTGAAAACCGCAACCCCTAATACCATAAAAAAACGTAAAAACAGCCCCTTATTACCGTAAAGACAGTGACCAAAAAAATAACAAGAAACAACAGTGAAACAGAGTAAAACAGCAGCCCGAGCAGCGAGGTAACGAAGAGAAACAACGAACCAGTGAACCGGAGGAGTTGCGGAGCATCAACCCTTCCGAAAACCGCGTAGTGCACTTCCAAAAGATGACTTAAGAGGTTAGACTTGAGGGCACCCTTTTTTATTTATTCTCCTTTGTTTTTATTTATTTTCTTACTTTATTTCGCATGAGTATTGTGGATTGGTGTATGATATGACTTTCGGATGAATGGAATATGTGTTCTCTCTTACGGTATATAGGATGGAAACTCGGATGTAAATTCCGTAGCCGAATCTGAATGGACGGTAGTGCGGTCTGCACTCGGGATACAATGTCACGTACCGCTTGAGAGACACACATATTTCGTTTCATCCAACCTTATGTTTGAGAATGATTTAGTGGTTAGTATGTTATTTAGTTTCCGCATGTTACTTATTCATAAATCATAGGGTAATGCGCATGAGCAAACCAAGTTGGATTAAAGGTCCTCCACTTTGAGGGATAAAAAGCCTAAGGGCTACCTTTGCCATGACGTTTTGCCGCGCCGGACGAAGTGTGTTTGATTGAATGTGAAATTTGTTTAATCAGACATACGAAGTTCCATATTATGGTTGTCTTTATTTTCTATGCATTGTAATGTAATGCGCATGGGCAAATCAAGTTGGATTAAAGGTCATCCGCTTCGAGGGATGAAAAGCCTAAAGGGCTACCTTTGCCACGACGTTTTGCCGTCCCGGACAAAGTATGTTTGATCAAACGTGAGATACGCTCAATCGTGCACTCGAAGTCCTATATAGATGTGGGCATATGTCGCATCTCTTCCCTTTCATCCTTATTATCTATCTCATTTTCTACACCGCATCATTGCACATTTATTTCGATGTACAATTGCCTTTTTGATTACCTCTTTATGTCATGCACTTAATTGTCTCTCTTTATTATGCATGCTTGTACAATTATTATTTACTTGCGTTTCCGTATAATGTGTTTATGAAATTATATGCCTGCCGTTGTTCTGATTTGCCTTTATGCATGCAAACTTAGATATGAGCTATATTTTTCATGCATGTGAACTTAGAAATAGAATACTCTTGGAAATATATGTTGCGTAGATTCGATTAAATTATTGCACAAATCATTTCATTACAAGTGGCATAAGTAAGGGACCATTCCGAACCCAAAGGTATGAGGTCTTCCCTTGGGAGGGGTGAGTGCGGCCTTAAATCATTTTTCCGGTTCACATTGAGTGGCGAATCCATTTTTAGTTCTCCGGTTTAGTCCCCCGTGGGCTATTCCGTACTCCCGACCGGGCCGCGAGCCCGGAACAGTGTCGCTGAATTCTGTATCCTACACACAATTTCTATTTCGTTTCTATTTTATGGAAGTCATGACGCGTGCCTCCTAGCGTCACAATGCGGATAGGAGTCGTGAAGCTTGGCACCTAGTGTCGAAACGCGCAATAAGAGTTGCTCTCTGCCTCGACCTAGCACAAGTGGGCGTCGCAATGCAAAAAGGTTGGTGTCGTGACACGTGTCTATTTTTCTAAAATTTAGTTAGTCATTTCCATTTTATTCAAGATGGTTAGAGGGCACCCTATGGGACTCATATCAATGTAAAGACACACGTGCATGGCGTATAGTGATGATAGTTTAATTGAATTAAGAACTTTAGTTTAATTTCGAATCATATTTTATAACTCATATTCTAATTAAGTTTATCAAATATAGAAACTCGACATGAGCCGCGATCCCCCTCATCGACGTGAAGATGAGTTATTCAAACTTCAAACCTGTGAGTGGACATTTCTTTTCCAAGTTGAGATTTAATTATTGTTTTAATTCAAGACTTATTTTAAATATTTTAGGGCGTTAGCTAAATTGATTTCCAATTGTTTCATAAATGAGAAAAATTTCAAGATTTAAAAGCATGCGATTTATGATTTTTGGAGGCATGTGGGAAAACCCACCTTAGTATGTAACTTATGGAATTGACGGTCAAAGAACGTGTGCACATGTAGTTCAAGACTATTGATGATTGATGCCTCTATATCCTAGTTTAGGGCTAGGGGACGGTGATACGTAACGCCCCTATACCCTAGTTTCAGGGTCAGGTAGTAGCATGGATCAGCACCCATGGCTCTAGTTCAGTGGCTTGGGGGACGGCGATACATAACGCCCCAAGATCACTAGTTAGGCGTATGGGGGGATGGCGATACTTAAAGCCCCCATGCATCAGGTTTTCTATAACTTTCAGAGATTTCAAACAAAAGCTTTTTCAGAAATAGATTTCTCAAGGTTTGAAAGGAAAAGAATCAGTTTTCAAGCTTATGGTTCAGAAAATTATTTAAACTTATGGTGATTTTACTCAACCATACTAATACAGTTTTCTATGATTTTATAGTTCCACTCACTAAGTTCAATTGAACTCACCCCCACTCTTCGATTCTTTTGTAGGACCAATCTTTTGGTGAGCCATGTGCAACTTTTGAAGACATAATCCTAGAACAAGAGTTTTGTTGTAGTCACTAGTTATGGGCTCCATCATACAAGATCTACATTCATATAGAATGTAGTTTTTTTATGATTTCATTTTACTATATGAAAGATATATTATGATAGTGTTTATGAAGAGTATTTTTTGTATATGTACATATTTTTATGATTAAGCATTTGAGTTAGTTCTAAGATTGTGTGTGTAATAATTCATGTGATTGCTTATTACCATGGTAAAAGCGAGTTTTCTTTTGCATACATCAGTGGCTTAGGCAATAGTGGGATCTTTGTCTGCCAGTAGCATTCCCGGATTGGGGATGTTATAATGTTGGTATCAGAGCATGGTCCATGAGTCAGTGATTGCTGTGAGAGTGTAGCAGTGTCTTATATATGTAGTATGCTCGTGGTACTACCTTATATAAAAGGCTATTTCTCTAGTAACCTTGTTTTGAGGTATGTCTCATTCTGTTTAATTTCTTTAAATCCAATTGACCATTTTTCCTTCTTAATTTCTTAGATATCATGCCACCAAAGGGTAGGACTGGAATTAGAGGAAGACTTAGGCGTGATAGGGCACCCCAAGATGTAGACCCAGACTAGAGATCAGTAGCACCTCCCCCTAAGCCAGATTTGGGGCAGATAGTGGAGTCTGTACATGAGGGTGGTGTAGGAGAAGATAGTGCAGCACTATTGGTTCAGCCTAATGCTCCAGTAGCAACAAATTTATAGCAGATTCAGTAGTCAGTAGCAGCTCTTGCTCAGTTGATTATCCGTCAGTAGTAGCCTCTAGGTCAAGAGCCGAGAGCTGTAGAGCCCGCATTTCCTGTTCCACCTCCACCTGTAAGACTTTCAATGGCTCGCCGGACAGTAGTTCCTCCAAACAGACCAGATCCTACCACTTTCCAAGTAAGACCTTCCATTATACCTCATGAGCCAGCTTCAATGAAAGTTTAGGTTATGCAGCGAGATGAGCTGTTAGTGTCCTTACATGACTTTCGGAAGCACCTTCCCCACATTCTCGGGAGTAGAGTCATCCCCTGACACATGCGGCTTCATTGAGGAATCAAATCACATATGTACATCTTTGGAGTGTTCACCAGAGAGGTGGTGAGTTAGTTAGTTTTCAAATGAGGGATGTCACTAACACTTGGTTTATGTCCTTTCAGGATGGTCGGTGATGAGATGCTCCTCCATTGACATCGGTGAGTTTAGTACAGCTTTCCTATCTAGATTTTTACCATAAAGTATTAAAGATGCTAGAGCTTAAGAGTTTGAG
Organism: Zanthoxylum bungeanum; assembly: GCA_019454045.1. Taxonomy (NCBI): domain Eukaryota; kingdom Viridiplantae; phylum Streptophyta; class Magnoliopsida; order Sapindales; family Rutaceae; genus Zanthoxylum; species Zanthoxylum bungeanum. Next base: position 277,348 of record SKCR01031196.1, on the reverse strand, counting down.
CAGTTGATTCGGGGAGAACATATGATAGTTTCTGAGTATGATATAAGGTTTACTCGATTATCTCGTTATGCCCCACAATTAGTCAGCACATAAGAGATGAAGGTGAAGAGGTTTGTTAATGGGCTTCAGGATTACTTGTTTTTCTCCATTCACTTCACAAAAACTACTACCTATACTCAGGTTTTAGATGTTACCCTACGGTTAGAGAGAGACAATGAGAAATGGAATCTCGAAAGAGACTAAAATCAGAGGAAAAGGTTAGGTCACAGTAAATTAGCTCAAGTAGACAGTAGTAGATGTCAGCTCTGCCTACTACACGTAGAGATATGGGCTCAGTTTAAGGAGGTAAGGATCGCAGACCGACTCAGAGTGCCACCTCTCATGCAGTTTCTTCTCCCTCGGTGGCCCAACCAGGGCGAAGTCTTCCATTATGTTCAATTTACAGGCGGACTCATTCAGAGGCCTATCGATCTAGGAGTATAGGTAGTTATCGGTGTGGACAAATGGGCCATCTGAAGAGAAATTATCCAGTACCAGTAGATTAGTTGCCATCTTTGAGTACCGCTTCTTTTACACCATAGCCACAGCCTAACAGGAGTGTAGGAAGAGGAGAGTAGAGACCCATGGGTAGAGGATAGATAGTAGGAGGAAGGGGACATTGAATGGGTGATCAAGCCCAGACAACTTTCAGCAGAGCTCAGGGTAGGGTGTATACCCTCACACGCTAGGAGGCGCAACAATATAATATAGTCATAACAGGTATACTCATCACAGGTATACTATCGATTGGTTCTGTGCAAGCTAAAGTGTTTTTTGATTCAGGTGCTACACACTTTTTTGTGTCCCCATATTTTGTAACCAACTTAGGTAGAGATACTGAGCGTTTAATTCACCTATCATAATAGCTACCCCGGTAGGAGATCTGATAGAGCTTACGTATGGTATAAGGAGTTGTCTAGTGGTTATTGATGGTCATATTTATCATGCCAATCTGGTAGTATTGGGTATATTGGGCTTTGACGTCATCTTGGGGATGGATTGGTTAGCTAAACACCATTCAGTGTAGATTACCGGGAAAAGACTGTTACGTTGAATATTTTTGTCGATCAATGATGAGTGGTAAATGTATCACTATTTCCAACTCATTTGACCTAATATTTTATGTAGTTTCTTGATTTTTGTGAATATTTTGATGGTTTTGTGCTATTTTATAGATAAATAAAGTTTCAGGACTCTCTGAAATCAAATCATGGCCAAAAAAGTGAAAAACGGACAAAAAAGGCAAAACTGTCATTTGCGTGTCGGGACGTGCAGCCTGCGTCGTGACCGCTAACATGCGCCAAAGTCTGCTAACATGCGCCAGACATGTGGACCAATCAGAGAAGTTTTGCTAAAATACGTCGTCTGTTAACGTGCGTCGAATATGCTAACATGCGTCCGCCATGTGTCAACATCACAACAAATCATGCTAACGTGCACCAGACACCTATCATCATCACATGCTGTCGACTTTCATCATCACCACATCATCAATGAAGTCAGTATAATAATTCAGTTACTGCCACATTAGCGCCACGTCAGCATAATTAATGAGATAATAATTCAGCCATGCCACGTGTCATCATCTCCAGAAAAAGTCATGCCACGCGTCCAAGATCTACGGCATGTCGCGACGCAAGCACACTTTCAGAATTTTTCAGTCTTTTTCCTATAAATAGAGGCCGAAATTTCAGAATTGAATTCATACTTTCTTCTATGTAATTCCTTAAGAATACTAAGAATATTGTATCTTGTTTGTTTATTTACAGCTTTCAGTAATTAAATTTCGCATTTGCACATTCTTTTCTTTACTTTTCAGTCTTTAATTTATGCAATTTACTTTTACTTAACAGTACTTTTCTTCTTTACTTTTCAGTTTTTACTTTTCAGTAATGAAGGGGTAACTCCCCTACTATGGTAAAGGTAAACCTTTTACTACTAATATTTAGATTAATCTCCCTTAATTATAATATATAAACTATTTAAAACCTGACTTAATGAGGATACTGCTTTATTGGTCGGTTGGTAATTATTGAAATTGGTTTTAAACTTGACTAAACTGGATACCGCTTGATTGGTCGGTTGGTAATTAATTATTAATTTGATTTAATCAGGATACCGCCTAGATATCTAGTTGGTAATTATCACGCAAAGTTTATATATTATAATAAGGGAGATATCTAAAATAGTAGTGATAAAAGTGGATCCTTTAACCTCAACATTTTCTTTTATTGTACTTTTACATTTTTAATTTCCAGCATTTACTTTTTAGCATTTACTTTTCCGCATTTACTTTCTAGCATTTACTTTATTTAATTTCCAGCATTTACTTTATGTCTTTTGTTTTATTTAAGCTTTTACTAGCCGTAAATATGTGTCGTAACTAAGTCTGTTATCTGGGATTGTGATGAATTTCAATATCACCGGTTTATAAGGGGTTATTTTATAGTTTGGGTAATATAAAGGTTTACTTATTAAGTCTTAAGCTTAATACTTCTTGTTAACTGGCCACTAATAAGATTGATTTGGTAAACTTAAAATAAACTTGACAAAGAATTTTAGGTTTCAGCATTTGACTTAATAGCCCACGATCTTCCTTGAGGATAGATAACTATTTAATATATTTCATTACAGGATAGACATATACCTGTCGGGCGGGGGTAGCCATAATTGGAACTTAATCTTAATGAATTCAGGTAACTTGGTTGACATAGACATATGATTAATTGGGTTACACTGGGTATTTGCATCTGATCATCGATAGAGGCTTTTGCATAATTTCGTGTTCTAAGTTAGTAAACTAATATATTACACAAACGTAAAATAACCACTTCATCTTTAAAAAGATATTGGAATTATTCACAACCCTAGATAGTTTCTAAATATTGAATATTCTCAAACTACTTTCACGTTGTTTTATTTACTTGTTTTAAATTTAAAGTCACTATCCAAGTCACCATGCAATCAAACAATCAATACATTAGATACTCATAAAAATTTGGCTTCATAAATTAATAGATTAGGTATTAAGTCCTCGTGGGATCAATACTTTTTATACTACTTGAACGATACGTGCGCTTGCGTTATACGCGTGTGATTACGCAGCGGTCAATCAATCAATTAAAGTCTACCAGGGGATATGAGTGTAGCACCTCATAATTTAATATCAGCAATGCAGGCAATTAAGTTACTTCAGAGGAGAAACATGAGTTATTTGGCTTATATGACAGACAGTAGAGTAGAAAATAAAAGCTTTGAGCAGATCCTAGCGATAAGGGAGTATCTTGATGTTTTCCTAGAAGAGTTTCCAGGATTACTGCAAGATTGGGAGATTGAGTTTTGTATAGATGTAGTACCAAACACCCAGCCTATATCAATTCCCCCGTATAGGATTGCCCTTGCAGATCTTAAGGAATTAGAGGCACAGTTGCAAGATTTACTGGATAAGGGCTTTATCCGCTCTAGCGTGTCTCAGTGAGGTGCTCCAGTGTTATTTGTGAGGAAGAAGGATGAGACACTACAGTTGTGTATAGATTACATGCAGCTAAAGAAGTTTACCACCAAGAAGTATCCACTACTGAGGATCGATGACCTATTTGATTAGTTACAGGGTACACGGTGCTTTTCAAAAATTGATCTACGATCAGGTTATCACCAATTGAAGATTAGGAAAAGTGACATCTCGAAAACAAAGTTTCAGACTAGATATGGACATTATGGGTTTTTTGTAATATCATTTGGTTTGACCAATGCCCCCGCGGCTCTTATAGATTTGATGAATAACGTGATCAGACCCTTTCTAGATCGGTTTGGCATAGTTTTCATTGATGAAAGTATGGTGTACTCATGTAATGAGCAAGAGCTTGCAGAGCATTTGCATCGGGTGTTACAGACACTGAGAGAACATAAGTTGTATGCCAAGTTCTCGAAGTGTGAGTTTTGGTCGACTAGTGTGATATTTCTAGGGAATGCGGTATCCAATGAAGGGATTGGAGTAGATTTTAGAAGTCAGTATCCTGCTTATCAGCAGATTCTGCACACCAGTACAAATTTATGTACCACATTTAGTATCTAAAATCCAATTTTAATACTAGTATTGAACATGTTTATAACAAACATATTTGAAGTCGGAGCCTTGCACCATCTTCACTTCCTTCATGTCTGCCTTGTCCATACGGCAGTCACGCTTCAGTGACCCCGTTTGCCACAGTTTAGGCAGATATCTTGGGATATGTCATTTGTCTTCCTAGAAGATTATAATGATTTTGCCTTTGCCCCTTTTCCACACCCCAGAAGCCTTTGGCCAAGCCTTGGCCTTCTGGGATGTCGAAGTAAGATGCGCCTTGTGCTTCTTGCCCTATTGCAAACTCTGGCTTTGTCTCATTGAGTATAGCCATTAACTCTCCAAGGATTTTCTATTGCAATTTGTACTTTAAGATCTAAGGATAGATCTATGAAGATCCTTCAATTTCAATATCATACTATAAGGATCTAATCCTTAGTTCTGACTAAGAAATTAAGGAGTCTTTGCGGCAAGCATAACGGATTAAGCACTAAAGTTATCCATCACATGAATATTCCAAATATCACGTTCTAATATTTTCTCAACTCCGGGCATAGGCTCAAGACGTCACTCTATCAAATAAAGAAACTTCTCGGTCCCCAGGACTATCCTGAGATTTTTATTCCCATTTGAAAATTAAAGCCTTAAAGACATTTTCACCCAGGATTATGTTTTAAACACTAATCTTTCAATTATCTTTATTCTAATAGTCTAACTATCAAATCAATGATTTTAGGTACTATTTATTATAATGATTACTATAGTTTAACTATATAATCAACTATAATTTAATTGGTTTAAATTCAAATATATTGATTACTATAATCCAATTATATAATCAACTATAATTGAAGTAGTTTGAATATAGTCCAACTGTTTAATTTAAAACAACAATTAAATATTAGTCCAACTAATAAATAATTACGTATTTACGAAAAATTGAAATGAGCGCGTATGACAAGTAACTAAACGAATATTGCAAATTTAATACTTGTCTCCCACTATTTTTCAGCGAGCCTCTAACCCTCTGTGGAGGACTCGGGAAACCTTGTTTCCTAGTGGGCTAAGATCCCGTTAAATAACACACAATCTTGACTTTGGCCAACAAATTGTATGATAATTAACTAGGTAGATCTCTAAGATCAATCGGATCTCATCCAATTCCTAGATCCAGCAGGTAGACATCCAAGTCCGAAACATATATCTTATATATGCAAATATATCCAATATATTCCCTAACCTTTTTCCTCTGAATCAATTAAGCCTTGGCTTTTGCACAACAAACTTAGTGATCCCAGTTAAGCGGAACCCATTGACTTTGGAAAGCTTCGTAATCGATGTCGATGGACAGGAAGTGATCTTGACTTTGGCCAACAAATCACAACTTGGAAAAGACACCGATATGGAACAAAGCCTTCATGATTCAAACACATCCGCGACGGACAAAGGTCTTGACTTTGGCCAACAAACCAGTGCCAATCTTGGATCTTGAGTAAGAATCACTCAATGGAAGGAAAAAACGCTTAATATATTTTTAGGATTTTTTCGCGTAATTGGCAACCAATTAATTATCTTTGTTAAGGTCTCATCATCATACACCCTTAAACATGCATTCTAAAAACATAATAAGGAGTGTATAAATAAAATAATAATGATATGCGGATGGATACTTAAAACATTGTTCCTAAAACAAATCTCTTCATTTCCTCTCTCCCGCTAGCATAATATTTACTTCTACCCGATTACATATCACTTCTAAAGAAACGTCATTTACATTGAGGGGAATAGGTGAGAAGAGAAATACACAGAGTGAAGAGGTAATAGGCTGGACACGCAGGTCCAATTTAATAAATTCTAAATTTATTACAACAATTTCCAAAATTCCCCTCACCCATCTAATATCCATCCGATATACATTATCCATACATCGCATCCATGTATTCACACAAAACATGTTATCAATCAATCTAATCCAATTAATTAATCTGAAATTAATGACCATCCAATGTTCAAACATCGATTTGATTTTACGCGAGTCCGACTCGTTTTACGAATAAATACTCAAAGTACGAATTCTTGAATTATATTAAACTACAACATCAAATCCAATTCAATTTGTATTTAAAACTAATTCTTTATTTAATTCTAAATTAAATAATTACACTTTTTAATGTGCCTTTACGACTTAGATTTAAAATCTAATCGTTACGGGTCTCAAAGCCCAATTAACATCCAATGTCAATTTAATTAAAGTCCAATGGGCTTTCAATTAATTTCTTAAGGCATGGACTTTTGGTCAATATGGGTCAAACCCAAATACCAAAGCCCATTAAAGGAATCACCCTTATTTGCCAAGAAACTAATTTAGGCCCATTAGGCCCAATTAAAATTAAAGGTCCATTAAGTCATATTTGGACTTTATGGATATGGTTTTGGGCCCAATTGAATCCAACCAATTAGCCTAAACCAAACTTGGCCCAACCAAGCCCATTAAGCCCAAATACAACTTTTAAAAGCCCAATTTCAAATTTGGCCCAATTAATTAAATTAAAAAATTCCAAATTTCACAATTCAATTAATCTAAGTGTTTAGCCATAATTAATTAACCAAATTAACATTTCCAAAACACTAATTTACTCAATTAATTATGCTTATCATCATCAACTTATATCCAACACAATTGAATCAAAAAATCAATCATTTTCCATGCTATCACTCACGGCAATTGTAGAGTTTTATGTCTGATTCCGAATTCAATCAAATTAAATCCTAAATCAACATTTCCCAAATGATTTCAACTCATCCAATGATCAAAATCAAAAAACACCATGACTTAGGGCAACACTCAAAGTTTCGGCCAAGCCTATATTTTGGGGAAAAATTGATCCAATCCATTTTTCACAAAATTGATCACAAACAACTCCAAGTCATCCATATACAAGCATGCTCAAACAAGTAATTTAGTCAAAACATGCTCAAATCCAATTTACCCAAATTTTACCCTAAGTATATTTCATGCTCAAAATGGCTCAAGATACCATTGTTAGGTTTCTAGGTTAGTCCCAAGATCAATTCAAGCATAAAAACATGTGTGAATACTCAAAAGAAGTATGGCAGAATCATACTTACATTGATCGGCTTTTGCGATGCGAGGAACAACAAAAATCTTCAAGCTTTTCCTCCATGAAGCTCACGGTTTTTTGCCTCCATTTTTGTTCTTCAAGCTCCAAGCTTGGTGTGCATTCCATGCCCATGGGTGGGTTTCCCTATCACCTTCGTAAGACTCTTAATGTGTGCTAGCACCTCGGAAAAATTTGCCACAAATTCTTCCTTTGCTTCATCTTATTCTCGGCAATCAAGAACAATTTGAGAGAAAATTTGGCCCAAGGCCGAGAGTTAGAAGAGAGAAGAAGAAGTTGTGATAAGTTGGTTTGATTTCCAAAAACAATAAAAGATATACCAAATTCAAAAAATGGTACATGGCATTTAAGCCATCCAACCACCACCATCAATCACTCAAAAGTGACTAGACATCACATCACTCAAAGTGATGTGACTTCCATCACTTGATTGACTAGTGCTTTGACGCTTGATGTGACTTGTGGACATCACATCACTTAAACACTCCCGAGCTCGGGTTCGTTAATTCCGAATTAACGAATTTTCCGTTGCGACGTAATTAAATCAAATTTAATTAAATAATTATGCCTAGCAAAATTACTATTCACGTCGCTAACGAATTAATTCTAAATTAACTCGTTCGTCCGAATTAAAATCTAATTTTAATTTCGCGTCGAAATCCAATTTCGTATAATATATCGAATATATTATTTTATCGATTAATTCCAAATTAATCGTTCTCTCTCTTTCAATAATATTTTATCCCAGATAAAATATCTCCGTAATTAATCCTAAATTAATTTTCTCTCTCTTTTAATTAATCACAGATTAATAAAGTGTGAGTCATATGTCATCGGTGAATCTTCGGGAAGCGACCCATGAGATCCCCGGATATGTTGGCAGTAAATCCGGTCGTCGGACTATCCGAACACGTACGTACCTAGTACTACGTTTTTACCGATTTACAAGACATGGTTGGCTTCTAGCAAAGCACCGTGCCTACCCAATTCTCCAGAAATATTCTTAAAGGAATATGTGATCTTTATCAGGCGTAGTATACATAGTATTGCGTATTACGATCCATTATCGGATGTCAGGTGCAATGGCTGGGGTTGGAATTGTGTTTGCCCCGTACGAAGCACATATCGGATCTCTGGTAACTAATCTCTATATTCGGATAAACATGACCTAGTCATAATATCCCGATAGTTGCTGTTGGATAATATGACCCATAGCGTCACTATTTGTACAGATCATAGTGTTGTTGTACAAATTAACTATGTGACAAGGAAATTGTACTCTCATCATTTGTGATTAGATCACCTTAGATATATAAATGAAGAGAGGTCCATATGATTAGTTCCTGGATTGAGATGATATGAGACAGTATTAGTCCACGAAGGATTAATCATTAAATATCCCTAGTCGTAGTATTATCGAGACTGGACATCGATAATGCGGAATAGGCTAGTATTGCACTTGTGCGCGTTGTGAGGGCACAACATCATAGTTCTCATATATTTGGGTATTGGATACTCATGCAAGTGCGATAGGAGGTTGTGTTTCACCGATGGTACGGGAAACAGCTTCGCTCTGGATAGACCCCTCAGAATCCCATTGGTATTATGACTATGTGTCTATGGGAGTCCGACATCAGGGTAGGTGTGTATGGTCTTAACTTGAGACTTGCACCGCTAATGCTTACGACAATCAATATACTTTAGTTGAGGTCGTCTAGGACTCTAACTGGTTCTGTGTACGCCAATGCTGGGTATATTGAGAATCGTAGAGTATTGGGTGTGATGTCAAGACGGAAGTATCACTCCAGTCATAGTGGAGATGATGTCACGCAGGAACGGTATTAGTGCTCTTAAGTGCTGGCCGGCCATCGGGATATTATGACAAGGTCATGTATATCCGATTATAGAGACTAGTTACCAGACATCCGACATGTGCTTCGGACGGGGCAGACACTTATCCAGCCCCAGCCCTAGCACGTGACTATCCGATACTGGGCCGATATACATAATACTTGGTATACTACGCTTGATATAGATCTTAAATATTCTTAGATGAATATGACCGGAGAATTGGGTAGACTTCGTGCTTTGCTAGAAGCCGATCTTGTCTCGTAAATCGGTAGAACGTAGTACTTGGTACATACGTGATTCGGATACTCCGACGACCGTATTTACTGCCGACTTATCCGGGGATCTCATGGGTCGCTTCCCGATAATGCACCGATGACGCATAACTCGCACTCATTAATAATCTGGGATTATATAGAAGAGAGAGAAAATTAATCTAGGATTAATTACGGAGATATTTTATCTAGGATAAAATATCGTCTAAAGAGAGAGAATGATTAATTTGGAATTAATCGGTAAATTAATATATTCAATATATTAAACGAAATTAGATTTCGACGCGGAATTAAAATTAGATTTTAATTCGGGCGAACGAATTAATTTAGAATTAATTCGTTAGCGACGTGAATAGTGAATTCGCTAGGCGTAATCATTTAATTACGACGCAACGGAAAAATCGCTAATTGGGAATTAGCGAACCCGAGCCCGAGTGTGATTGCGAGCGCATTCGTATTTGGAATGCGAGTGCGGCGACGCAAGTCACATCAAGCGTCAAATTATTCGTCACATCAAGCGTCAAATCAAAAGTCACTTTGAGTGATGTGATTGATTGATGTGATTGAGTTGATTGATTGATAGACACACATCAAGTCACTTTGATAAAGTGACATTGAATAGTGATGGGTGTTGTTGGAATAGTGTTGGTGGTTGAGAGAGCCATTACCATTTATTTTATTTGATATTTTAAATGGTAAATGCTTTGTATTTTTTGGAAAATATATAAAGCATTTTTGGTAATTCAATTAACAAGTCAACCATTACACAACTCCACCAAATCTTATCTCTTTCTCACGCCCAAGGGGCTGTTATCTCTTCTCCAACACAGCTCACTGCCGTGAGCTTTAAGGGGAGCAATGAGTGGGTTTTTTGTTTCAAAAACGCAAGTGCTAGCACACTTACGAGACTTGCGAAGGTGTTAGGGACGTTCACCCATGAGTCGGGATTCGTTTGACGCAATCTTGGAGCTCATTTTCGCAGCTCAAAATTCTGATTTGGAGGGCAGTGAACTGCCACCAGTGGCGCCCTTGGCAGTGGGCTTTTTAGGCTTCATTCGTCTTCAAATCGTCTCAACCGATCGATGTGAGTATTCCGCTACCTCCTTTGATGTGTTCACACATGTATTTCATGTCTTGTTTGATCTTGGGACCTAGATATAAACCTAACAGTTGCAGCATAAAAGAGCACAAGTTCCGTATCCTACGTGATCATTATCTCCACTATGACTGGAGTTATACTTCCATCTCGACATCACACCCAATACACTACGATTCTCAATATATTAAGAAGAGGCGTACACATAACTTGTTAAAGCCCTGGACGAAAAAAACCAAAGTATATTGATTGTCGCAAGTATTAGCGGTGCAAGTCTCAGGTTAAGACCAAATACACCTACCCTGATTCAGACTTCCATAGACACATAGTCATACTACCAATGGAATTCTGAGGGGTATATCCAGAGCGAAGCTGTTTCCGTACCATCGGTAAACACAACCTCCTATTACACTTGCATGAGTATCCAATACCCAAATATATGAGAACTATGCCGTTATGTTCCCACAACGCGCACAAGTGTAATACTAGTCTATTCCGCATTATCGATGTCCAATCTCGATAATACTACGACTAGGGATATTTAATGATTAAACCTCGTGGATTGATACTGTCTCATATCATCTCAATCCGGAACTAATCATATGGACCTTTTATCATTTATTCATCTTGGTAATCTAATTACAAATGATAAAAGAGCAATTTCCTTTGCCACTTAGTTAATTTGTACAACAACACCATGATCTGTACAAATAGTGATGGTATGGGTCATAATTATCCAACAATTGGTTGCTCTATGCCTCGACCTAGCCAGGTGGGCATCGCGATGCGTAAAGGTTGGCGACGCAACACGTGTCTATTTTGCTCAAATTTAGTTTGCCATTCACATTTTATTCAAAAAGGTTGGAACGCACCCTATGAGACTCATATCAATGTAGAGACACACGTGCATGGCGTATAGAGATGATATTTTAACCGAATTAAGAAGCCTGGTTTAATTTCGAATTATATTTTATAACTCATATTCTATTTAATTTTATCAAATTTAGATACTCGACAGGAGTCGCGATCCCTCTCATCGACGTGAAGATGAGTTATTCAAACTTCAAACCTGTGAGTGGACTTTTCTTTCCATGTTGAGATTTATTTATTGCTTTAATTCGAGACTTATTTTAAATATTTTAGGGCGTTATCCAAATTGATTTCAAGTTTTTTCATAAATGAGAAAAATTTCAAGATTTAAAAGCATGTGATTTTATGATTTTGGAGGCATGGGGAAAAACCCACCTCAATATGTAATTTATGGAATTGATGGTCAGAGAATGTGTGCACACGTAGTTCAGGACTATGGGTGATTGATGCCTCTAGATCCTAGTTCAGGGCTAGAGGGATGGTGATATGTAACGCCCATATACCCTAGTTTCAGGGTCAGGTAGTAGCATGGATCAGCATGCATGCCTCTAGTTCAGTGGCTTGGGGGACGGTGATATGTAACGCTCCAAGATCACTAGTTAGGCATATGGTGGGACGGCGATACGTAACGCCCCCATGCGTCAGGTTTTCTACAGCTTTAATAGATTTCAAACAAAAGCTTTTTCAGAAATAGATTTCTCAAGATTTGAAAGGAAAAGAATCATTTTTCAAGCTTATGGTTCAGAAAATGATTTAAACTTAAGATGATTTTACTCAACCATACTAATACAGTTTTCTCTGATTTTATAGTTCCACTTATTGAGTTCAATAGAACTCCCCCCTCACTCTCCGACTTTTTTGCAGGACCCGTCTTTTGGTGAGCCACGTGGAACTTTTGGAGATATAATCCTGGAAGAAGAGTTATGCTGCAGTCACTAGTTATGGGGTCTATCATACCTGATCTACATTCACATAGAATGTAGTTTTTTTTGTGATTTCATTTTGTTGTCTGACAGATTTATGATGGTGTGTATATGACGAGTATTTTCAGTATATGTACATATTTTTATGATTAAGCATTTGAGTTAGTTCTTAGATTGTGTGTTTGATAATTCATGTGATTGCATAGTATCATGGTAAAAGCGAGTTTTCTTTTGCATACGTTACTGGTTTAGGCAATAATGGGATTTGTTGCCTGCCGGTAACATTCCCGGATTGGGGATGTTACAAGAAGCATCTATAATTCCTATCTTCTCGGAATCCAAACTTGATATTGACCCAAAATGGACACCATCCGTAGGGGCCGAAAATAAAACCGTTTTGTGGCACCTTTTGAATCTCATATTTTCGGACTAATAAAGGAGATCGTGGGATATATTGTCGTATATCCCTCTCCTACTCACTATTTTAAAATTAACGGTTTCTACTTAAAATATCTAATATTTTAATTCACTAGTGTCTACAAGTTTATGCGCGGCTAAAACATAACTCAACTTTACACTAGTGTAATATTAGTGATATATCCAATTTTAACTCTTAAAATTTTATTCACTAGTCCCAACTAATATTTTACTTAATGAAACTTATTTAATTGAGTTTACTTTAGTGATCTAATTAATTTTAACTCTTAAAATATTAGCTCACTAATAAGTTTAAAATTAAAAATTCAAATAAAAGACAAACTTTTTAATTAAACTATTTAATTAATATAAGCGTCTTATAAATTCCAATGGTACGTGGAATTGTGTCACGAGTGCAGACCACACTACTGTCCATTTGGAATCGACTATGGAATTTACGTCCGGGTTTCCATCTGATATACCAAGAGAAAATATAATGCACTTATAAAAGCTCATATATATATATATATATATATATATATATTAAATTTGAATTTTCAATTTTTTAAACAATTAATCCAATTAATTTATTTTCGTGCATGTCATATTCCAATTTAACCTTTTTAAATTTCATAAAATCAAATTTTTTAACTAGAATATTCATGCATCTATTACATATTATGGCATGTGAAAATGCAAAAGTAGACACCCTAAAATATATGACATGTTATTCAAACATTTCGAATTAAATATACATATATCATAAAAAATAAAATTACATTGATCAGACTTTTATTTTTCTTATACTAATATAACTAGATAAAATTTATCAAGGCATCCATTGGTCTTCAAATCTTAATCCATGGATTGAGAAAAACTCCTTATGAAGTAGTTGACGGCATCGGCTCTGCAATTTGCAAAAAAATTGATACAACTCAAAAATTACATAAAACTTATTTACAACACTTTGTAAAAAATAAACATTCATTACATGAGCATAAAATTTACGCCTACTCATCAAAACTTGTAAAAATATTTATATCACATATAAATAAATAAAAAAAATAGAAACTTTTTAATAAAAACAAGAATGATTAAGAATATTTTTCAACCTCGCTCTAGATACCAATTGTATGAAATAATTGCATGTGCGGCGGAAGCATGTTAGGCATCGAAACCTTCATTTGCCCCTTCTTAGCCGAAACTGTCCATCCACTTTGGAATTATTTTTTCTTCTTTTTTGATGATTTTTCCAGCCTCGAATAGCCCCAAATAGCAGCCCAAAAACTAGACTGTTTTGCATATCGAAAACCCCTTTTACGCTCACACAGCTCACTGTTTTGTGTTGGCTATTCACTGATTTTTCTACAACAATTCAAGGTATTTTTGGCACTCTGAACCAGCCATGAAGTGTCCACAAATTATCCCTTAAAATTCGGAAAGCGGTACAATTAAATCCCAACTCAAAACACTCCCCAAAAAGAAGAAATAAGTGGCAGCAGTGAACAGAATTTTCTGCTCACTACCGTGAGAATAAAAGGAGGAAGAGTGAAGTCTTCGATTTGATTTCCAATGATTCTTCCTTATTATGACTCTTAACCAACAAACACAATGATCGATTTGATTCACCAATCAAATCTCTAAACGCTTTAGAGATTAAGATTATCACACACTAATTTTTTTATTTGTTCTTCTTTCTTTTTCTTTCAACTCTTTAGTGAAAATAAGAACAATAGTGGCTAGGGTTTATCAAAGTGAGAGTATCTCAAAATAAAATCATATTTTCTTTTTTATACTTAGGATTTAGGTTGCCATGAAAGAAAATGTAACTACCAATTTTAAATAATGAGTTTCTAAAATCAAATTTTAAACTTACTAATTCAAAATCAATATTAAAATATATAACATAATTTTACATTTATAAAATCTTAAATATTAAATAATTATCTTATAATCATTTACTTAAAAAAAATTATATTAAATATAATATAAGGTTACATGTGTGACAAATATATTATTAATCACATTAATAATAATACATGTGAGTTTATAATTAGACTATACAATTATATTTAATTTGCTACAATATTTCGAGCTAGCACGGGGACCGAATGGACATATAATTCCAAGCTCCAATAATCGAACAATATTAATTAAACTCTTTAATTAAATATTCCGAATTATTAATTTTAAGTTATTTTAATAAAACCCAAAACTAGACTCTCGTTACTGTAGATATATTATATAAGCCGAATTACATCGGTGTCCATCGATATTGTCATTTCATACGGATTAACCATTCACGAGTATCTCATAATTAGAGCTGGAACAAAATATTCGCCATACCCCTCTAAGTGTTTCAACCTTAACTACAATTGATTCTCTAATGAACGATTTATTCATAACCATTATGAATATTAATCTTTCTATTCGTAATAAAAAGACTTGAGCGCACTAATCGTTCAAGTACATAATTAACCCCCAGGGAAGATACTCATATACTTCTCGTAAGAAAAAGTGAATTTCATATAACAAAACCATATCCCCAAAATACATAGCTATTATTCAAGATTTATATACCAACCTCATAGTTGTAAATCAAAGGACATGGTCTGCCATGTAGGAGTTCATAGTACACTCGGGATTTAGATCAATCCAAATATGACCATCAGGTAGATTGAAATGAATTTATTTATTTAATGGATATTACAAGAAATTCATTTCTATCTAGGTCAATTACTATATGATCACATTATATAAGGTGCCTCCATTTTCATGTCACCACATGGACGATCCCGAATCAAGGTCGTCATACATTTATAGAATGGACCGCAGTTATAGATAAACTGTAAACAAAGTACCATTTTATTTGCTCTCTATGGACTATTTTAGATTACTTATTTCAGATTTAAATCCTCATGTGTATGACACTCATACACTAAGTTTGAAGGCACAAAAGTAATCAAGGGTAAATTGGATAATTTACATCATACGATTTAAATCAAAATAATTGATAAATGAACAATGCATCTTTTATTTTATGATAAATAATTCCATTTACTTATTAAATGAAGCTCTAAGGCATATATCACAATATTGTGATGCAACGGCGGCGACATGAGGGGGCTATTGTCAAGTATGTATTGCAGCAATGTCAGACTATATCTTTGAAATCAGGAGGGGATTATTAGGGTTACCCTTCGAAGCAGCAACCAACATTTCAAAACCCAGGTTTCCTGGCTTATAAGGAAACTTCATGTTGGCCTTCTTCAGATATAGGTCCTTGCTTCATTAAGTACATTTCTTCGTCTCTTGGATTTTTTTTAAGTTCACCCAGTCCTGGTCATCAGGAGGGATGATTTTAGATACAACACTAGACTAAGTGGGATAGAGATTCAAACCCCTGATAGGTACCTGCTTGTCCATAAATCTCTTATAAAAATGGGTTTGTGATGGGCAAACCACCCATGATCATTCTCTTGAAACAGAGACGAAAGGTCACCAGCATATAGATGGGAAAAATAAGAACCACAATGCATCAAAGTCTAAAGGGCATCATTGTTTACCACCATATTGATATGAAGTGCCTTATTCTCCATTGGGACCAGGAATCGATGCAAGAATTTGACCATTTCTCTGGATAGTTCAGGGCAAGGGGGAATGTATGCAAAGCCAAAAGCTAGAAATAAAGAGAAACATGTTAGACTTTAGGATTGACAAAAAAAGCCTAAAATTCAGACTCAGAAACATGAGCTAACAAAATACTTTGATTATTGACGATCGCAAAGGAAAGATGACACGGTCGACGACGTCGGTCTACCAGTTACTAGTCATCATTAGCAGACCCTTAGAGGACCAATCCTTATCTGATGTAGGCAACCCTATAAATATAATTGTTGATGTACAAGGTGCAAAGGTGTACCTATCAGTTACTACAATTGATAATTCTAACTTTATTTAGAAAATAAATAATAAATATTTAACTAGATATATAATATATAAAAATATTTAGATATGGGGAACTAATACGATAGAGATTCTAGAGTCCGACTTCACCTAGCTATCCCGTATGTATTTGTCATGCCAATTAACTTGTTCAGTTGCATTGTTCATAAGTTAAGAATCCTAAGTATTCACTCATTCTCTCGAGTATCAGTGAAAATATTATCAACTAAAGATTTTGATATTCCTATAAAAATCTAGTAATTAACAACTCATTACGTCTTGTGATTCTACGTTAACGACTTCAAAGGAACTATATATTCTCCCGAACTCTATAGAATCCTAGGTTATATTTACTAGATCTATTCAAAATTTCCTCTCTCGAGTGATAGATTCTAAACATGCATCATCTTAATTTGTGGCTAGCAAACAAGAAGCATTAAACTCAAAAGAATATAAATAAACTGAATAAAACTTCATAACAATATTGACAAATAATACAAACATTCAAACATCGATTACATCATTCTCCAGAATTAAGGAGTTAGTTCATGACGAAAGATAAAAACAATAAAAGTATGTCATGAATCTAATGGAAATCATTACAGTTCTAAGAAAGAAACAAGAAGATAAAACCCGAATTGAATCCATTCTTCCTCGAACGTCACCGCCTTCATCTTCTTTTGTCGCTCTTCAATCCTCCTCCTTGGATCTCTCTAAAAATAAGTATTTTGTGTGTTGTGATGTGTATTAGCCTCCTCATTTTGCTTTGGATGAACTAATGTATTTATAATAGAGCATTGGGATCATTGTGCATGAAAAAACCCTAAATTTAGTGTTTTTGGACTCCATGCAGCGCCGCGGAGCCTGGACTTCGGCACTGCGGACGTGCAGGTGCCGCGACACCTAGAAGTTGGGCGCCACGGTGCCAGTGAATTCTTTTCACTGGTTTATGTGTCTTACGTCTATGCTCTTCCCAAGTGCGTCTGATGCATCCGTGTGGTCCCAAAACACGTTTAAATACCCCAAGATCCATGTATTAATGCCTCCTACAAATAAAAAATAAAAGAACTATAAAATACATTAAATGATACGAAATCTAACAAAATAATAAGTTAAGAATGCATGAATAAGTGGGTATAAACCACACTTATCAAACACCCCCAAACTTAAGATTTTGCTAGTCCCGAGCAAAAGGTAAAATAAAAACTAATTAAAAAAATAAATAATAAGTAACAAAATTAACTAGGCCACTTTCGTAGGGATCACGATTTCATTTTACGTATTTAACAGGCCTTTAAACCCCTAGGCGGCCATAATGGACGAGTTATAATCTCGTGAGAGCTTATAGCGACGACACCCACAAACGTCATTCACAAACATTCATGCAAAAATAATAAAAGAAATAAAAAGAAAATAAAATAATCCCGATAGTTACGCATAAAATTGTCCTCAAAGAATGCTTATTAATGAAATCAGAGAACCTTCAAAGTGCTCAAAGCAACTTAAATCATAGTTACGCATAAAATTGTCCTCAAAGAATGCTTATTAATGAAATCAGAGAACCTTCAAAGTGCTCAAAGCAACTTAAATCCAAGTTCTTGAATAAATTATCTAAGCTAGACACACAGTGTGTGTAAAGGTTCATTCACAGCTCGACTTATAAGTAAGCTAACTAAATGATTTCGCCTAAAAAATTGAGATCCAATGGGTCAAAACAACCTAGATATCTCAAAAGTATTATGCATTTGCCTTTCTTTGCTCAGTATGGTAGGATTTTTCATCTTTAAGGTAGCATTTCTCCTCATGGTGGTCCTAACACTCGTCCATGGGTAGCTTCACACTTATCGGTTATAGGTGGTTTCTTTTTCTTATCATACCATACATCTTAATAATAGCATATTGAGATAGACATCTAAGCAAATGGTCATTAATCGGCAAACAATTTCTTCAACTAGTCACTTTGGCAACTACTTAAGTTCTTACTACTAAAAACCTATTATTAAGTGCTTACGAGTCTAACCTAGATCATCTACTCAAGGCATCAGATAAAAATCAATTGAGACTTATAGTTTCTAAAATTTCATTTAAAGCAAACAAATTCATCCTTAGACTTATGCTTTACTATCAAAGAATAAAAACAAAAAATAATTATTTTTTATTTTTTTTTAAAAAAAATATAGCAAGAACTTTTACTACATGCACACCCCCCCCCCAAACTTAAAATTTGCATTGTTTTCAATGTAAGATAAACATAAAGAAATAAAATTAAGGAATAACACAACCGTTCATGGAGTTGATCAAGCTCTTGCTGGTCAGAATTTAGTTGTGCGGGCTTTGTGTGTCTCGTGCTACCTGCATAAATAGCATGCAAAACGAATAAATAAACAAATAGCACACAATAAATAAAAAAATTAAGAATAAAGAAAATACTAATAAAACAAATGCAAGGGTTGCCTCCCCGTTAGAGCTAATTTTAACGTCTTCAGTCAGACGCAACCACCCAAATGGTCATGGTAGCTTCTTCTTTTGTATCCACTGCTGCTTTGACATGAAAAATATAGTTTGGCAGGCTATGGCAGTTTATCCAAATACCCCTTACTGTTGCTTGGTCATGGAGGAAGTAATTTGCCTAATCTGTGTTACTAAGGACATCATTATTGCCCCGATATTTTCCATGTGTGTCTCAATATTGTTTAGCCTTGGCTCAATCTTCTCAAACCTCGCTGAAGTATTAGCAACAAACGTGCTCATGAAATCTTCCAAGGAAGATTTCTGCTCAGCGTTTTGATAAGCAAAGCCCGATGAAGGTTGCAAAGCATTCTCTGTATTAGCATATGACATGTTTGGATGATAACAGTTGGGGATAGGATTGCCTCTATAGCTGTTGAAGTTCCGATTGTTCATGATCGGCGTGATCACACACGTATAACGCAAGCACATGTATCATTCAAGTAGTAGAAAATATATCGATCCCAAGAGGACTTAATACCTATGTTATTAATTTATTAAGCTAAATGTCTACGAGTATCTAATTGATTGATTGTTGGTTGGACGATAATTTTTATCTAAAACAAGTAAATAAAATAGTGCGAAAGTAAACTTAAGGAAAAATCAATATTATAAAACTACTATCTAGGGTTGTGAATCCTTCCAATATCTTTTAAAGATGAAGTGATTATCTTATGTTTGTGCAATAAATCAGTTTATTAACCTGGAAGATGAAGTTTTGCAAAAACCTCTTCTGATGGTCATGTAACATCCCGCCGATGCCAGGATACTACCAGCAGGAGACAGGCTAATCTCGCCTCCATAAGCCTCTGACTCTGACGAAAATTCGACATGACCTCTACTAAAAGTCATCCAACCTGGATCAAAGTCCAGCACCTCAATACAACTTATAGGGCCCAACACACAAGCTAACACTAAAATAATCAATTCAAGACATAATACGACTGGGCTCCATGCCCGAAAATGCGTATAAATAAAAAATTTTACAAACTTAAACTCTGTACAACAACTCAATCTTATTCAACTTAAAACTCTTTACAACCACACTTAGATCCCCCCAAGACCTGGTGACTGGCTGACTGCAGCACTGCTATCCGGCTCCTCAAGCTCTGATGTATCTGGTTGACCGATCTGGTCACTAACCTGCAAAACTCAAACACTGTTGGGTTATGAGTCATAATGATTCAGTAAGTAACTATGATCATTCCTTGAGCGTCAAACACATGCAAAATTTGAGTTTCGTTTCTGTAATCATTCTGGCTTTCTATGTGGCCATACAAACATGTAATAAGTCTGAATTAATTACCTAACTTCTAACCATTTAGCAAAACACAATCTGTATTACTGATCACAAACATACTTTAACTTCTCTTTGTTATTTTCATTTACCAACATTCATAATATATAAATCAAGCCTCTATATCACTAATAATCATATCAAAACCCATCACGCTTTTGCTGCGCTAATCTAATTTCTCTTTACTTTCTTGTACACTCATAGCTTATTTGGACTAAGTGATTACCATAACATTCTTTCTGTAACTTTCTTGAAATATCATCAAATCGGTAATATAAAACATTATTTATATTAAAGATTCACATATAATCATCAACAACTCATACATGCATATGGAATCATGTTATCATGCGTTAACGCTTTACAAAATATTTATTCTATGTAAACATACAATACGTATATACACACATATATAGTCATGCTATTATGTATTAATGTCAACTATGTGCCCCTCAAATGATAACCAGAATGTATGACTTATATGCATAATTTTTAAATTAAACTCTATTACATCATGCCATGCTTTTAGAAAATGCCTCTTTTTTTTTAAGAAAAAAAAATCTTTCTAAAATTCCTTTCTGAAAACTCGGTTGAAAACGTTTCCTGAAAACTCTTTTCTGAAGCTTGTTATAAAACTTGTCTTTCTAAAACTTGTTTTTCAGGAAACTGTTTCTAAAAACTACTCATCTGTAAACTGTTTCTGAAAACCGAAGTCACTATCTGAAATCTGTATCTTTGAAAACTGTTTTAGAACATTTCAAACTCTTTTTCTGAAAAACTGATATCTGAGTGTCTGCTGAAAAACTGACGCAAGAGGGAGTTACGTATTGCCGTCCCCCATACGCCCTAGAGCCAGATATGCAAACCCATGACATTGGGGCGTTACGTATTGCCGTCCCCCAAAGCATGCCATACCTGCCCTGAAACTGGTGGTCTTGGGGCGTTACGTATCGCCGTCCCCCAAGCCACAAACTGGAGCTGGGGGTGCGGATCTATGCTACCACCCAAGCTCAAACTGGGGTCTAGGGGCGTTACGTATCGTCGTCCCCCTAGCCCATCTGGAGGATCTGAGAGCGTCCCCTCAGTCCTCAACATGTGCACATGTCTCTAAATCCGTCAATTCCAAAGTATCGGTCAATTCCAACTGAATCTCAAGTTACATACTGGGGTGAGTTTTTCCCTCATGCCCCGAAAACATAAAACCATATTATGTTTCTCAAAGCTGTAAGAAAACATTCGTTGAAATACATTTCTTTCGAAAGGATACATTTAAAGCTTTTTCTTTTAAAATTCTTTGAATCTCAAAATCATTCTTAATTTCAGCTCAATTATGAAAATCATGATGCACAAACATGCATATGTATTTCTTATACTTACACTAAACACAGCCATGCTATGCTTCCTTATGTACTTATATTTGGGTTATCATATAACTACATTTGTATGTTCATGCATAACTATAATTTAATGACATATGCATTCTATTACTTGTATGCTTTCATTCAAGTTATTTTATGTTCTATATTATTATACTATCCTCACATACTTTGCCTATACTACAGTTGCCCAATTATATTGTAAATTGTCACAACTTGATAAGTACATACAGTCTGATATGCATTTTGTATACCTAAAATATTATATTAATACTTTAAAAAAATTAGGTGTTATCATTATAAGAACTTTCTCCTGCAGCTTACTCATATCATTATTCATAGGTATAATTATATATTGATTTGCCCTTGCATATTCTCACAACATTAAAACCCACGTATATTTTATCATTTCATAAAGCTATATACATTGTCACTTTCACAATTCTTTTCACAATTCTTTTTCATCTACTACTATTATGATTTCAAAGCGCATATAATAAATACTAATAGAATTCTAAATTCTTCAAACTAAAACAGTCCATTACTCGCAGCACAACTGGGCAATTTTTGCCCTTCTCCGTTCACGGCATTACTGGGCAGTTTTGCCCTTATTTACTTCTTAAACTCCACTTGTTATACACCTCAATTTCACCTCATTCTGTCTAACCCTTCATGAAAACTTACATTGCTCTAATCCCCCACTAACATTTTACTACTGTCGAAACCACTAACCAATTTATCCCAATATATATATATATATATATATACTAAAGTAAAACATGTTTCCCTTTATCACAGCCCTGGACAATCGGCCAAGCAACCCCAAATTCATGCTTTTTGAATTCTTGATAAATCAATGTTTGATTTATTTTAATACAGCCATTATATGCATAAATAAATGCCCTAACATGCTTAATCTTGTAGATTATAACACACCCACGTTTAGACAACCATGAGATCGAAAACGAATAGGAGAAATTCATGCTAAATTATTGAACTTATAAGAGAAAGGAGTTAGAGACTTAGCTTGATCAAAGCTTGAGAAAGCACAAATCTCCCTCATTTTCTTCTTCTTCTTCCTCCTTCGATCATCTATTTCTCTCTGTCTCTTCTCTGGATCGCTACTTCTTTTATCTATCTCTCTCGATCCCTCTCCTTTGTTCTTCCTTCTTCATCTTCTTTTTCAACCCTCTCCTTTGTTCTTTCGGCCTTCCACCCTTCCCGGCCTGTCTTTTTTTTTTTCTATTTATTTTCTCTCGGTCTCTCTCTCCCTCGAGCTTTCTCCCACTCTCTCGATTTTTCTTCCCTCTTTTTTCTGGTTTCGTCTCTGTGTGTGGCAAAAGGTGAGTGTGTGATTTGTTCATCACGTGTGTGTTTTAAATTAAGTGTGTGTATATTAATGTTCCACGTGTCACTTTTCTTTCCTTTTGTTCTTTGCATGTGTACATTTACTAATTAACTATGTATATATGCTTAATATATAAGTGTGTTACACGTGTATATGCAATAAAAATATCTAAGTCCATTAATATTGATTTATTGAATTTCGATACAACCCCTTTAGTTTGATTATTATCTATCTTATAATCAACCTCTTGAAAAAGTCCCTAACTTACAAAAAAAAAATGAATTTCGGGTTCGGAAGCGACCCTTAATGCGAAAATAAAATCGTCACAAAATGTTAAAATAACCCGGGATGTTACATTCACCCCTCCTTATATAGGATTCGTCCTCGAATCCTGACCTGGGCATACTGAAACCAAACAAAAAACAAAGACCGATATGGCCTAAACAAAACATGTACTTGCTGAGATAGTCGAATAACCAGCAGCTGCAATCATCGACACTCTATAAACCTCTGCTCTAATACCATCTTTGTAACATCCCGCCTATGCCAGGATACTACTGGCATGAGACATGCTAATCCCGCCTCCATAAGCCTACGACTCTGACGAAAATTCGGCATGACCTCTACTAAAAGTCATCCAACCTGGATCAAAGTCCAGCACCTCAATACAACTTATAGGGCCCAACACACAAGCTAACACTAAAATAATCAATTCAAGACATAATACCACTGGGCTCCATGCCCGAAAATGCGTATAAATAAAAAATTTTACAAACTTAAACTCTCTATAACAACTCAATCTTATTCAACTTAAAACTCTTTACAACCACAATTAGATCCCCCCAAGACCTGGTGACTGGCTGACTGCAGCACTGCTATCCGGCTCCTCAAGCTCTGATGTATCTGGTTGACCGATCTGGTCACTAACCTGCAAAACTCAAACACTGCTGGGTTATGAGTCATAATGATTCAGTAAGTAACTATGATCATTCCTTGAGCGTCAAACACATGCAAAATTTGAGTTTCGTTTCTGTAATCATTCTGGCTTTCTATGTGGCCATACAAACATGTAATAAGTCTGAATTAATTACCTAACTTCTAACCATTTAGCAAAACACAATCTGTATTACTGATCACAAACATACTTTAACTTCTCTTTGTTATTTTCATTTACCAACATTCATAATATATAAATCAAGCCTCTATATCACTAATAATCATATCAAAACCCATCACGCTTTTACTGCGCTAATCTAATTTCTCTTTACTTTCTTGTACACTCATAGCTTATTTGGACTAAGTGATTACCATAACATTCTTTCTGTAACTTTCTTGAAATATCATCATATCGGTAATATAAAACATTATTTATATTAAAGATTCACATATAATCATCAACAACTCATACATGCATATGGAATCATGTTATCATGCGTTAACGCTTTACAAAATATTTATTCTATGTAAACATACAATACGTATATACACACATATATAGTCATGCTATTATGTATTAATGTCAACTATATGCCCCTCAAATGATAACCAGAATGTATGACTTATATGCATAATTTTTAAATTAAACTCTATTACATCATGCCATGCTTTTAGAAAATGCCTCTTTTTTTAAGAAAAAAAAATCTTTCTAAAATTCCTTTCTGAAAACTCGGTTGAAAATGTTTCCTTAAAACTCTTTTCTGAAGCTTGTTATAAAACTTGTCTTTCTAAAACTTGTTTTTCTGGAAACTGTTTCTAAAAACTACTCATCTGTAAACTGTTTCTGAAAACCGAAGTCACTATCTGAAATCTGTATCTTTGAAAACTGTTTTAGAACATTTCAAACTCTTTTTCTGAAAAACTGATATCTGAGTGTCTGCTGAAAAACTGACGCAAGAGGGCGTTACGTATCGCCGTCCCCCCATACGCCCTAGAGCCAGATATGCAAACCCATGACATTGGGGCGTTACGTATCGCCGTCCCCCAAAGCATGCCATACCTGCCCTGAAACTGGTGGTCTTGGGGCGTTACGTATCGCCGTCCACCAAGCCACAAACTGGAGCTGGGGGTGCGGATCTATGCTACCACCCAAGCTCAAACTGGGGTCTAGGGGCGTTACGTATCGTCGTCCCCCTAGCCCATCTGGAGGATCTGAGAGCGTCCCCTCAGTCCTCAACATGTGCACATGTCTCTAAATCCGTCAATTCCAAAGTATCGGTCAATTCCAACTGAATCTCAAGTTACATACTGGGGTGAGTTTTTCCCTCATGGCCCGAAAACATAAAATCATATTCTGTTTCTCAAAGTTGTAAGAAAACAAGAAGCAATAAGACTAAGACTCAATAAATAAACCAATTTATTACCCTAGGCATATAATAATCAATTTATAAACCGGTGATATTAGAATTCATCACAACCCTAGATGATGTATTTAGTTGCAACACATACCTAGGATTACTAAACACTTGAATAAACAAAACATCATAAAAATTAACTTGAAGATAAATAAAAGTAAAATTACAATAATGAAAGAAAATGCTGGGGTTAGAGGATCCACTTTTAATATTTCAAATTTAGAAATCTCCCTTATTGTCAATGTTTACCGATTAATTAAATATATTTAACCATACCATAAAGGCATAAATTCCATTTGTCTCAATTAAGTCTAACTGACCATATAGGCGGTAACAAGGTGTAGACATTGCATTTTTGCATGAAGCCCAATGATGAGCCTCGTATAGAGGCACTATCCGATAAGTCGCGGAAGTCGCAGGAAACGGACATCGGAAGTAAAAATTCAAAAATCAATACCTTGCCAGATTTCATTCGTTTGCTTAGTCTTGGTATCTGCTCGATTGGTCTCTGTTTATCTGTTAGACTCAGCCCAAAGAAAACCCACGCACCCATCCAAAGCCCATTTCGCCCAAGCCCAATCCAAAAAAAATTAAAACATTTAAAACACATGTCACAAATTAAATTAAATCTAATCTAATCAAATAAATTAAATCAAATCCAATTAAAATAAAAACAAATCCCATTCCTAAATTAAATAAATCAACTTCCTAATTTAAATAAATCACATGCCTAAATTAAATAAATCAGATCAAATCACCTTCCTAAATTAAACAAATCTCTTTCCTAAACTAAATAAATCACCTTCCTAAATTGAAGAAATATTTTCCTTATAACAAACTAATTAAATCTTCCCCATGATCACACAATCTCCATTTCCTACCCATACAAAGACAACCCTAACCCACTCTTATAAAAAGACACACAAACCAAACCTTAAGAGAGAGAACTCATTCACGGCAATAACAAAAAAAAACCCTAACTCATGAAACAGACACAAAAAAAACAAACACATGATCTCCACTCTCTCTCCTCTCCCTTGACTCCTCACGGCTCTCTCTCTCTGCCACAACCAGAAAAGAATAAACCCTAATTTGGTCTTTCTCAATCTTCACGCTCATCTCCCTCTCTCCTCCCTCATCACGAGACATTCACAAAGAAGAAAACAAAGAAAGAAAAACCCTAATGGACTCGTCCTCCCTCTCTCTGTAAAACAAAAAACGAAGACCCAAGGTTCCCTCATCTTCAAACCCTAATACCTTCACGTCCATTCTCTCTCTGACTTCGCTCTTCTCTCTCAGTTTTTCTTACGAACCAAAGCCACAAAACGCACGTATTTCCCTCTCTCAGACAGCCAGCAATAAGGCACCTCAATCAACACTGAACCGACATAAATAAAGGCAAGCCCCTCTCTTCTCTCTCAAGGGGACACATATGAAACACTCAACCTTTTTTATCTTTGACTTTCCTCATGGTCCTCTACTCTCTCATTTGCCTATGATCCACACGTCAAAGCCACACTAAATCAAAAGCAGCCCCTACACTCCACCGACAACCACAAAACCAACGGCATCTTACCCTCCATTAAGATCACGTACACAGGCCACGTTTAAAGCCACTGACCGTAACAATAAAAAAACAAATGGCCACGCCACACAGCAGCCCTTTTGACCAAGCCAACGAATTGCCAGCTAACCGCACACATGCCCCTTACTCGCACAGACCACACGTCCTTTCTTCATATAACGAACACAACCCTAACACCCCCTGAACCAAATACGAAACAGCCCCCCTCCACGTGAACAAAACAGAAGCCAAAACCAATAAGCAAACAGCCCCATGAACTGACCAAAATTACATCGAAACAGTGCCCAAATAACCCCTAAAATAATCCCGAAAATAACCCCTGAAAATAATCCAAAACAGTCTCCCAAAACAGTGAACAAAACCGCAGAAAATAGCCTGAAAACTGTGAACAAAAATAGAGAAAACAGCGAGTGAAAACAGCGAACAAACAACAGCCCAAAATAGCAAGGCGACGAAGGAAAACATTGAACCAGCAAATCGGAAAAGTTACGGAGCATTAACCCTTCCGAAAGCCACATAACGCATTTCCAAGAGGCGACTTAAAAGGTAAGACTTGAGGACACAATTTTATTTATTCTCGTTCATCTTTTAATTATATATTAGTATTTCTTCGCATGCGTATTATTGGTTCATGTATGTTATTGTTGTGGGATGAATGATTTTCTGCTATCTCTCGTGGTATATCGGATGGAAACCCAGACGTAAATTCCGTAGCAGAATCCGAATGGACGGCAGTGCGGTCTGAACTTGGGATACAATTCCACGTACTACTTGAAAAACAAACATATTTCATTTTATCTAATCTTGTATTAATCTATGGTTCATTAGAAATAGCACGTTATTTCCATGCATGATTTAGTTATTTCTTTCGCATTAGGAGCTTAATTATATCTCTTCAATGTTTATGTTTAGACAATTATTATTTATTTATGTTTCCGCATTTATCAATTTAATATGTTCATGAAATTGTGTGCTTGCCGTTATGTCGATTTACTTTATGCATGCAAACTTAGATGTAGGTTTTACTCCCATGTATGCAAACTTAGATATAGGTTGTATGCAAACTTAGATATAGGTTATTCTTGCATGTGTATGTTGCGTAGACTTGGTTACATTATTGCGTGAATCCGTTTATTACAAGTGGCATAAGTAAGGGACCATTCCGAACCCAACGGTTTGAGGTATTCCCTTGCGAGGGGTGAGTGCGGTCTTAAATCATTTTCCAGTTCACACTGGTTGGTGACTCCATTTATTCTCTGGTTTAGTCCCCCACGGGCTAATCCGTACTCCCGACCAGGCCGCGAGCCTGGAACAGCATCACCGATTTCTGTGTCCTAATTTCTGGCGACTCCACTGGGGATAGAGAATCGGCCCCGAAATAATGTCTTGTAATGTTTATGATTTTCGCTTTTGTTAACTGTGTCTGCAAGTGGGTTGGGTCCAAGGGGTTTAACCAAATGCATTATTAGATATAGGTAATGGTTTGGTGTCTCCCTTCATTCACTACCTTTCTATAGCTGAAATGAAAAGTTGTGAAGGCACATAAATAATCATTTACTCAAAGCTTACCGTGATGGACTAATTTGGAGGATCTATTGTTTATTCTTGTCACCAAGGCAATAAGATCCTAAGAGGCAAGGGTATTTAAGAGAGTTCGCTCCACCCTCCCTTTGGGGAATCTTCAATAAGGAATCCATTTGACAGTCATTCGTGTATCATCACTCGTTGGCACGTACCGTAGCGTATAAAAAAAGGTGCGCTCACTTGGTCGCTCGAACCCTTGAGTGGGGAGACCTAGTTGTGGGCAACTCTTCGCCGGCGAGAGCCTTTGTCTACACTCCTATAAACCCGCATGTAAACCATAGTTGTATGACCTATAGAAGCCACCCCTTTTATGCTTTTAATAACCACATGCATATTATATTTCATGCATCGCACGCATTTCATGCATCTCATGCATACACGCATCATGTTAACCCCTGTGTCTTAAAAGCCATCATAGATATCCGTTGGGTTAGAAAAAGAAGACTTGTCAAGAAGAGTTTAGCAAACATGAATATCGCGGAAAAGGAAACCAAGGAGCAGAAAAATTTACGGCAAGGATAGAAAGACCATTGTGAAAAAAAAAAAGAAAAAAAAAAGAAAAAAAAAAGAAAAAAAAAAGAAAAAAAAAAAAAAAAAAAGAAAAATTGCTTGTTTTTAATCCTTAATAGTTAGGCATAAGTCTGATGATGAAAATGATTACTTTAGGGTGAAATCTTAGAAACGATAAACTCTTGATGTGCTTTTATCTGATACTTTTGGCAATTGATCTATGTTAGACTCGTAAGCACTTGATTATGGTTCTTAGCAGTGAAAACCTGAGTAGTTGGCAAGGTGACTAGTTGAAGAAATTGTAGGTCGATGAATGACCGTTCGCCTAAATGTCTATCCTGATTTGCTTGTGTTATGATGTGTGGTATGGTTGAAAATAAAAGAAAAGTCTCTAAGGAAAAGAATTAAACCACCTATAACCGATAAGCGTGAAGCTACCTATGGGCGAGTATTAGGACCACCATGAGGAGAAATGCTACCTTAAAAGGTAGGTGTGTTGAAAAAAAAAGTTCAAAATGAAAAGAAAAAATAAAGAGACAAAAGAGAAAGAAAACAATACCACATTGAGCAAAGAAAAGCAACTGCAGGGCATAATTGAGACATCTAGGTTGGTGTGACCCATCAATCCCAATTTTTTGACGAAATCATTGAGTTACCTTACCTGGGGATGAATCTGCAAAGGAACCTTTGCACACACACACTTTGAGTCTCGCTTAGATCATTTATTCAAAGACTTGGATTTGAGTTGCATTGAATGTTTTGAAGATCTCTTGTTTCAATACTGGGCATTCTTTGAGGACAATAATATATATAACTATTAGGACTATTTCGTAGCATGTGATATAGTATGATGATATGGAATGCCACATCATGTAGTCCAGCTTGACCTAGTGCAAACAGTAGAGAGCATAAAATTAAGCCAAGTCTGGGGGTGACCAGTCTACCACCCCGCGAATAAGGGATATACCGAGAACTTGAGCCATGAGACAAAAGAGAACTGAACAATCACCAGAAAAGAACTGGCAGAAGGAAATTATAATCAGACCCATGGGGCGACCAGAGACATTTGTAGGCAAATGACACCAAGGAGGACACGAAAGGCCTAACCTATCGGATTATGAAATACATTCATGCATACATACATACACGTCACATGCACGCAATTTTTTGTTTTGTTTTTGTTCGCAGATTTTAAAGAAAAGGAAAAAAGCGACAAAGACAAACAGTTTCGGGAATGAATCCCAGAGTCGAGGCCGACATTGTTAATGGTATTGGTAATGACTCCCAGGGTCGAGGCCCACATCATCAGAAGTATGGGGAATGAATCCCAGGGTCGAGGCCCACATTATCAGCAGCATCGGGAATGAATCCCAGGGTCGAGGCCCACATTATCAGCAGTTTCGGGAATGAATCCCAGGGTTGAGGCCCACATCATCAGCAGTATTGCGAATGAATCCCAGGGTCGAGGCCCACATTATCAGCAGCATCGGGAATGAATCTCAGGGTCGAGGCCCACATTATCAGCAGTTTTGGGAATGAATCGCAGGGTCGAGGCCCACATTATCAGCAGTTTCGGGAATGAATCCCAGGGTCGAGGCCCACATTATCAGCAGCATCGGGAATGATTCTCAGGGTCGAGGCCCACATTATCAGTAGTTTCGGGAATGAATCGCAGGGTCGAGGCCCACATTATCAGCAGTTTCAGGAATGAATCCCATGGTCGAGGCCCACATTATCTGCAGTTTTAGGAATGAATCCCATGGTCGAGGCCCACATTATCAGCAATTTTGGGAATGAATCTCAGGATCGAGGCCCACATTATCAACAGTTTCGGGAATGAATCTCAGGGTCGAGGCATTCATAATCAGTACAATTCGGGAACAAAGCCCACATTCAGCATAGTTCGGGAACTAAACCCACTTGGTGGTTCGGGAACAAGACCCAGAGGTCAAAGTGCCTCGCCATCAACACAACTCAAATCGGGAACAAAGCCCACATTCAGTACAGCTCGGGAACAAAGCCCACACTCAGCAAAGATCAGGAACAAAGCCCAGGGAACAAAGCCCACATTCAGTACAGCTCGGGAACAAAGCCCACACTCAGCATAGATCGGAAACAAAGCCCATATTCAGTATAGCTCGGGAACAAAGCCCACAGTCAACACAGTTCAGGAACAAAGCCCAGGGAACAAAGCCCACTCTTTACACAATTCGGGAACAAAGCCCACAGGTGGTTCGGGAACAAAGCCCAGGGGTCAAAAGCACCTCGCCATCACATTCAACACAGTTTGGGAACAAAGCCCACTCTCTACACAGCTCGGGAACAAAGCCCACAGTCAGCTCAATTCGGGAACAAAGCCCACAAGTGGTTCGAGAACAAAGCCCAGGGGTCAAAAGCATATCGCCATCATATTCAACACAGTTCGAGAACAAAGCCCACTTGTTGGCACTGCATTTTTGCATATAAGTCCCGATGATGAGTCTCATATGGAGGCACTACCTATTTAAGTCACAAAAGTCGCGGGAAACGCACGTCGAAAGGGAAATTCCGAAATCAATGTCTTGTTGGACCTAATTTGTTTGCTTAGCTGTGGGTTCGTTCGTTGGACCTCTATTTTAAAACTTATCCTTGACCCAAAATCCCCGTAAGCCACACATCCTTGGCCCAAAACCCCCGCAATCCACACCAAGCCCAAAAAAACCCCAAACCCACGCCCAAATGACCTAATTCACGCCCATCAGCTTTCCAAAATAACAAAATCACACATTAAACACATGCTAAAATCAAGACAAATCACCTTCCCAAATTAAAAGATTCAAATCAAATCTCATCAAACACTTTCCTAATTCAATTAAATCATATCCTTAATCAAAAGAGAAGAAATCAAATCAAATTAAATCACATCCCTAATTAAATAGATTTTTCCTTATAGCACACTAATTAGAAGATATCCCCATAATTACACAATATCTTTTCCCTATTCGCATAAGGTAAACCTTAACCCTTGACTATAAAAAAAAGCCTAAACCAACACATTGAAGGCCTAGCTCATTCACGCCTAAAGCATAGAAAATAGTCCCTCATTGCCGTGAACTGTAGTCCAGAAAAATCCCTCACACAGCCGTACACCTGCAACCTAAAATAGCCATCCATCACCGCAAAACAACCTAAAATAACCCTGCATCACCAAAAATTATAGCCCAGAAACACCCTCTTTATCACCGAAAATCACAGCCTTGAAACCCCTTCAATTACCGTAAAACACACCCTGAAAATCAACCTTCAATTATCGCAAACAGCAGCCCAAATCACTTCTAAATTACACCTTTAAATAGTCCAAAAATAGCAGCAAAAACAGCAGAAATAGCAGCCCAAAATAGAGGAAACTGCAGCCCAAAATAGAGGAAACTGCAGCCCAAAACAGCCAGGAAACAAAGGAAAATAACGAACTAGTGAACCAGAGGAGTTGCGGAGCATTAACCCTTCCGACGGTCACATAACGCACTTCCAAGAGACGACTTAAGAGGTTAAACCTGAGGGCACCTTTTTTATTTATTCCCATTCTTTTGTTATTATTTCTTCGCATGTGTATTGTGGATTCATGAATGTTGTGGCCATGGGATGAATGAAATATGTGTTATCTCTTGTGGTATATCAGATGGAAACCCAGACGTAAATTTCGTAGCCGAATCCGAATGGACAGTAATGTGGTCTGTACTTGGGAAACAACTCCACGCACTTGAGAGACACATATTTCGTTTCATCCAATCTTATTTTTATTCTTGATTTAATCGTTTAGTATGTTATTTTCCTTTATGCATGATTTAGTTGTTTAGTGTCTTCTTTTTTATGCATGATTTAAGTGTTTATGTGATTAGAGATATTGTTTGTGTGATTCTGTTCGAACGTGTTATCAAACGCTATATGAACATATACATTCTGCCTCATCCCGTTCGAACGCGTTATCAAATGCTACTCGAATGCGTGCATTCTGTTTACCCTTCGAACGCTACATGCATGCGCACGCACTGGACATATTCCTTCATCATATTTTGCATGTTTGTTTCCTTAGTTATTTCTTTCCCCATAATATGCTTAGTTAACTCGTTTTAATGTTTATGCTTTTACCGTCATTGTTTATTTACCTTTCCTCATTTATTTGTTTAGTATGTTCATGAAATTGTGTGCTTACCGTTATTTCGACTCACTTTTATGCATGCAAACTTAGATATAGGTAGTATGCAAACTTAGATATATGTAGTATGCAAACTTAGATGTAGGTTGTTGTTGCGTAGACTTGGTTAGATTATTACACAAATCCATTCATTACAAGTGGCATAAGTAAGGGACCATTCCGAACCCAATGGTTTAAGGTCTTCCCTTGTGAGGGGTGAGTGCGGCCTTAAATCATTTTCCCAGTTCACACTGGGTGGTGACTCCATGTTATTTCTCCGGTTTAGTTCCCCCATGGGCTACTCCGTACTCCCAACTAGGCCGCGAGCCTAGAATAGGGTCGCCAAGTTCTGTGTCCTACAGTCTGGCGACTCCACTGGGGATAGAGAATCGGCCCCGAAATAATGTCTTGTAATGATTGTGATTTGTGCTTTAGTTAACCGTGTCTATAGTGGGTTGATGGGGTTTAATCAATGGCATTATTAAGGCTAGGTAATGGTTTGGTGTCTTCCTTCATTCACTACCTTTTTATAAGGAAAAGCTGTGAAGGCACCTAGATAATCATGTACTCGTAGCTTACTGTGATGGACTAATTTGGAGGACCTATTGGTTATTCCTGTCACCAAAGCGATAAAAGCCTAAGAGGCTTGGGTATTTAAGAGAGTTCGCTCCACCCTCCCTCGAGGAAATCTACAACGGGAAATCCATTTGACAGTCAGTCACGCACCATAACTAATTGGCACGTACCTTAGTGTATAAAAAAGGTACGCTCACTTGGTCGTTTGGACCCTAAAGTGGGGAGACCTAGTTGTGGGCAATCCTTCACCAGCGGGAGCCTTTGTCTATACCCCCATAAACCCGCATATGAACTATAGTCGTAGTACCAATATAAACTATTCCTTTATGCTTGTGTTTAGGACCATCATAATTTGGATTCAGTTGGACTTTTTGTCATGAGATATAGGCTGGTTGGGCCATTTAAACTGGGACGAGTCCGTGCTTTATGACAATTGGGCCAAAAGCCTCTAAAATACCGATGAGCCACTTTATGTTTAGGCCTCGTATCATTTGAAGTTATTTAGCCATGTTATCGCAAAAGTGTAAACCTGTTGGGCTTTTTCAACTGGGACAAGTTTGCACCTCGTAATAGTATGATTGAATGCTCTAAAATGGTAATGGGCCGACTTATACATTCCATGCATCGCACGCATATATGTTAACTTGTAGTTTTAAAAGACATCATAGATACCCGTTGGGTTAGGGAAGAGGGCAGACTCACCAAAAGACCACTAGCCAACATGAGCGAATCAGTTAACGAGGGATCTCGTATGGATCAACTGGAAACCAGTCTCACTAAGATTACCGAGCAGTTGTAAGTTTTGACCAATGTTGTGGCCAGTTTGACTGTACCCCGTATGGCCGATAATAGGAAGTTTGGCAACCAGAATAGAAAGACCATTGGGGAACTTTCAAGGACCAAGCCCACTTCTTCTGAGGTCGCCCCTGTCAGAAACAGACGATTCTCCAATTTTGGTAGACCTTTTTCGGAGGTGTTTGAAGAGCTGAAAAGGCAAGGACTCCTAAACCCCTTAGAACCTAAACCACTTCCAAACCATGTGCCCTGCTACCTTGACTTAAACCTATATTGTTACCTCCACCAGCAAAAAGGCCATGACACTGACAAATGCACCCGCCTTAGGCATGAAATCCAAGACCTCATTGATGCCCATAAAATACCTGACCCGGAAAAAAGAACAACTCAACACACACAGAAACCCACCACCCACCTACATGATCAACTCCGGCCTACCCGACAGCCTTGTCCACCAAACTCAAAACCACCAAACTTCCCGCACGGGGATACGGGGCAACAGTAGTGAAGATGAAATAGAGCAGAGGGAGGATTTCAGGGAAAACTTCTCGGACTGTGATAGGAAGGAGGTGGCAAAAAGGGGAAGTAAATGGGAAAAAGAACTACTGCAGTTGTAGAATCTGATGTTCGAAGAAAGCAATAAGACGGGGGAAGACGAAGTTACAAATTATGGAGATGTTTGTTTTCCTGATCTTATTCAATTGTGATCCCACATTGATTAATAATAAAGACATTGATTCTGCCTACTTGTTCGAGTCTTTTCCTCAATAGTTAAGCATGAGTCTGATGATGAAATTGTTTGTTTCATGGTGAAACCTTAGAAACAATAAGTGCGAGATGTACTCTCATCCGATATTTTGAGTAGTTGATCTTGACTAGACTGGCGAGCACTTAATTAGAGGGTCTTAGCAGTGGAAGCCTAAGTAGTCGGTGGGATAACTAGTTGAAGAGATGGCGGATCGATGAATGACCGTTTGCCTAGATGTCCATCCTGGTTTACTTATGTTACGATATATGATATGGTTGGAAACGAAGAAAAAGTCTTTGAAAAGAAAAGGAAAAAATAGACCACTTATAACCGATAAGCGTGAAGTTACCCATGGGCGATTATTAGGACCACCATGAGGAGAAATGCTACCTTAAAGGGTAGGTGTGTCGGAAAAAAAGAAAGAGAAAGAAATAAAAGAGAAAAAGAAGAAGAAAAGAGAAGAAGAAAAAGAAAAGAAAGAAAAGAAGTTCAAAATGAAAAGCAAGAAAAGAAAGAGACAAAAGAAAAGAAAACCATATTATGTTGAGTACGAGGAAGTAATCATAGAGTATGATCAAGACATATAGGTTGGTTAGACCCACTGATCCAATTCTCCAAGATAAAATCATCGAGTTGGCTTACTTAAGGATTAAGGTGCGAAATAACCTTGGCACACACACACTTTGAGTCTGGTTCAGATCATTTATTCAAACGCTCGGATTTGAGTTGCCTCGAGTACTTTGAAGGTTCTCTGGTTTCAACACTGGGCATCCTTTGAGGGCAATGATATGTATGACTATTGTGACTATTTCGTAAGAGGCAGTACAGTATGTTGGTATGGAAACGTCACATCACATGACCTACTTTGACCTAATATAAGTAGCAAAGAGCAAAAAACTGAGCCAAGTCTGGGGGTGACCAGTCTACCACCTCGCAAATAAGGGATATACCGAGAACTCGAGCCATGAGATAAAAGAAGACTGAGCAATCACCACAGAGAACTGACAAAAGGAAACTGTAAGCATGCCCATGGGCGACCAAAGACGTTAGTGGGCAAAGGGCGCCAGAGAGCACAAGGAAGACCTAACCTAACGGAATAGGAAACTCATCCATGCATGCATGCATACATGTGACGTACTTGTATTCTTTTGGTGTTTTGTTTTTATTCGCAGGTGTTGAAGAAAATGAAAAGGCAGCAAAGGACAGAAAGATGAACCGAGACTGGGGGCGACCAGTCTACCATTTCTCATGTAGCTCGGTTAAAAAATGAGCCATCTCTCACCAAGTAACGGTTCAAAAATGAGCCATCTTTCATCAAGTAACGGTTCAAAAATGAGCCACCTCTCACCAAGTAACGGTTCAAAAATGAGACAACTCTCATCCAGTAACGGTTCAAAAATGAGCCAACTCTCATCCAGTAATGGTTCAAAAATGAGCGACCTCTCATCCAGTAATGGTTCAAAAATGAGCCACCTCTCATCAAGTAACGGTTCAAAAATGAGCCATCTCTCATCAAGTAACGGTTCGGAAATGGACCACCATCACATCAGCGATGCCTCAAAATAAGGTTTAGCATGCAGAAAATGGCGCTCCAAAAATAGAGCACAGTTCAAAAATGGACCACCATCACATCAGTGATGCCTCAAAATAAGGTTTAGCATGCCGAAAATGGCACTCCAAAAATGGAGCACAGTTCAAAAATGGACCACCATCACATCAGCGACGCCTCAAAATGAGGTTTAGCACACCGAAAATGGCGCTCCAAAAATGGAGCACAGTTAAAAAATGGACAACCATCACATCAGCGACGCCTCAAAATGAGGTTTAGCATGCCAAAAATGGTGCTCCAAAAATGGAGCACATTTCGAAAATGGACCACCTCTCATCAGTTCAGTTCGGTAGTGATTCCTAGAGATCACACCATCTTGCAGGGATGAACCTCAGAGGTCGCAACAACTCACCACATCATCAACTCAGTTCGAAGCAGCAGGCAAGTCAGGTGGCAGCTGGCGAGCCAGATAAGTAAAAATGCATTGCATAACTTTGATAGGATTGTCACTGTCACACACTGCACAAGTCCTATCAAAGTGGGGGCTACTGTAGGCACTGTATTTTTGCATATAAGTCCCGATGATGAGTCTCATATGGAGGCACTACCTATTTAAGTCACGGAAGTCACGGGAAATAGACGTCGGAAGGGAAATTCAGAAATCAATATCTTGTTGGACTTAATTCGTTTGCTTAGCTGTGGGTTCGTTTGTTGGACCTATGTTTTAAAACTTATCCTTAACCCAAAATCCCCGCAAGCCACACATCATTGGCCCCATCAAATCAAATTAAATCACATCCCTAATTAAATAGATTTTTCCTTATAGAACACTAATTAGAAGATATCCCCATAATTACACAATATCCTTTCCCTATTCGCATAAGGTAAACCCCAACCATTGCCTATAAAAAGAAGCCTAAACCAACATATTTAAGGCCTAGCTCATTCACGCCCAAAGCATAGAAAAATAGTCCCTCATTGCCGTGAACTGTAGTCCAGAAAAATCCCTCACACAGCCGCACACCTACAACCTAAAATAGCCCTCCATCACCGTAAAATAACAACCTAAAATAGCCCTGCATCACTGAAAATCACAGCCCAGAAATACCCCATCCATCACCGAAAATCACAGCCCTAAAACCCCTTCAATTATCGCAAACACACCCTGAAAATCAGCCTTCAATTACTGCAAACAGCAGCCCAAATCACTTCTAAATTACACTTTTAAATAGTCCAAAAACAGCA
The DNA here is from genome assembly GCA_019454045.1 of Zanthoxylum bungeanum. Classification (NCBI taxonomy): domain Eukaryota; kingdom Viridiplantae; phylum Streptophyta; class Magnoliopsida; order Sapindales; family Rutaceae; genus Zanthoxylum; species Zanthoxylum bungeanum. Next base: position 239,086 of record SKCR01031196.1, on the reverse strand, counting down.
GCAAAAATAGCAGAAACAGCAGCCCAAAACAGAGGAAACTGCAGCCCAAAATAGCGTAGCAACGAAGGAAAACAACGAACCAGTGACCCAGAGGAGTTGTGGAGCATTAACCCTTCCGAAGGTCGCATAACGCACTTCTAAGAGACGACTTAAGAGGTTAGACCTGAGGGCACCTTTTTTATTTATTCTCGTTCTTTTGTTATTATTTCTTCGCATGTGTATTGTGGATTCATGAATGTTGTGGCCATGTGATGAATGAAATATGTGTTATCTCTTGTGGTATATCAGATAGAAATCCAGACGTAAATTCCGTAGCCGAATCCGAATGGACGGTAATGCGGTATGTACTTGGGAAACAACTCCACTTACCACTTGAGAGACGCACATATTTCGTTTCATCCAATCTTATGTTTATTCTTGATTTAATCATTTAGTATGTTATTTTCCTTTATGCATGATTTAGTTGTTTAATATCTTCTTTCTTACGCATGATTTATGTGTTTATGTGATTAGAGATATTATTTTTGTGATTCTGTTCAAACGCGTTATCAAATGCTATATGAACGTATGCATTCTACCTTTTCCCGTTCGAACGTGTTATCAAACACTACTCGAACGCGTGCATTTTGTTTACCGTTCAAACGCGTGCATTTTGTTTACCGTTCGAACGCGTTTACAAACGCGCACGCACTAGACATATTCCTTCATCATATTTTGCATGTTTGTTTCCTTAGTTATTTCTTTCCCCATCATATGCTTAGTTAGCTCGTTTTAATGTTTATGTTTTTACCGTCATTGTTTATTTACCTTTCCGTATTTATTTATTTAATATGTTCATGAAATTGTGTGCTTACCGTTATTTGGACTTACTTTTATGCATGCAAACTTAGATATAGGTAGTATGCAAACTTAGATATAGGTAGTATGCAAACATAGATGTAGGTTGTTGTTGCATAGACTTGGTTAGATTATTGCACAAATCCATTCATTACAAGTGGCATAAGTAAGAGACCATTCCGAACCCAACGATTTGAGGTCTTCCCTTGCGAGGGGTGAGTGCGACCTTAAATCATTTTCCCAGTTCACACTGGGTGGCGACTCCATGTTATTTCTCCGGTTTAGTTCCCCCGTGGGCTACTCCGTACTCCCAACTAGGCCGCGAGCCTAGAACAACGTCATCAAGTTTTGTGTCATACACCACTCTCTGCACAAGTTTAGGAATAAATCCCACTCTCTGCACAGTTCGGGAACAAAGCCCACAGGTGGTTCGGGAACAAAGACCAGGGCTCGAAAGCACCTCGCCATCAAATTCAACACAATTTAGGGAACAAGACCCTCCACTCAATTCAGGGAACAAGACCCTCAACTCAATTCAGGGAACAAGACCCTCAACTCAATTCGGGAACAAGACCCATAATTCAAATCGGGAACAAAACCCACAACTCAATTCAGGGAAAAAGACCGTCAACTCAATTCGGGAACAAGACCCACAATTCAAATCGGGAACAAAACCCACAACTCAATTCAGGGAACAAGACCCTCAACTCAATTCGGGAATAAGACCCGCAACTCAATTTGGGAATAAGACCCACAATCGGGAACAAGACCCGCAATTCAATTTGGGAACAAGACCCACAATCGGGAACAAGACCCGTAATTCAATTTGGGAACAAGACCCACAATTGAGAACAAGACCCGCAATTCAATTTGGGAACAAGACCCACAATCGGGAATAAGACCCGTAATTCAATTTGGGAACAAGACCCACCATTGAGAAAAAGACCCGCAATTCAATTTGGGAACAAGACCCACAGTCGGGAACAAGACCCGCAATTCAATTTGGGAACAAGACCAACAATCAGGGAACAAGACTCGCAATTCAATTTGGGAACAAGACCCACAGGCGGGAACAAGACCCGCAACTCAATTTGGGAACAAGACCCACAATCGGGAACAAGCCCTGCAATTCAATTTGGGAACAAAACCCACAATCATGAACAAGACCCGTAATTCAATTTGGGAAAAAGACCCACAATCGAGAACAAGACCCACAACTTAATTAGGGAACAAGACCCTCAGCTCTCTTCGGGGACAAAACCCACTCGGTAGTTCGGGAACAAGACACAGGGGTCACAGCACCTCGCCATCAATCTCAACTAAATTCAGGGAACAATACCCTAATCTCAAATCGGGAACAAGACCCGCATCACAATTCGGGAACAAGACCCTCATCTCAACTCAATAATGGTTCGGGAATGGACCACCTCAAGTAACGGTTCGGGAATGAACCACCTCACATCAGCTCAGTTTGGTAATAAATCCTAGAGATCATAGCATCTTGCATGGATGAACCTTATGTAGGGGTTTTAGGGGGTAAATCCGGTAACGCAGCGGAAGCGGTGGAAAATCTAATTTTCCGATTTCAAAACTTTTTCTCGGATTAATTAAATAAACATATTTATTTAATTATCCAATAATCAAATTATGAAATAAAATTCAAATGAATCATATTCAAGTGAATTTACCAAATTGCCCTTATATTGGTATTTTGTCCATTTTAGTCCGAAATTGATCTAATCAATTTTGAATGATTCTAAATCATTTCTAAGATGAACTTAGCATGTTCAAAACATCAAAAAACCAAAAGCACCAAAAATCCCCAAAATCTAATCCTTGGCCGAGAGCCTCACAAAGGGGGCATTTTGTGCCTTTTGTCATTTCATGCTTCAAAATACATCTAAATGTAATCCAATCAACATGAAACTTTATATGCATCATATACACATCCAAATGCACAACATATATGAAAATCCCCAAATTTGGAATTGGTCATGAACCCTAATTTTTCAATTTCATCAAATTGGACAAATTAGACCAAATTGGTTAAATCCAACACTTCAATCATCTTTATTCCATCCAATCAAAGTCTCAACACAATGAAACAACTCAAGATAAAATCTAGGTCATCTAAGAGTGGGTCAACATCTCTAGATTAGAAACAAGGTTTCCAAAACCACAAAAGAACACTTATTACTACATTAGCTATAAGCTTCCTTCATCACACATGCTCTACACTTTCATCAAAACTTCCATCATCAAAAACACAAAGAATAAAGAAATAAATAACCTAAGAACATCATATGTTAAAGCCTAGATCCTAAGGAACATTTTCCTTTCTAATAGTAAGTTGGAAAAACTTACTAAAAATCAAGCTTTCTTTGGTTTCTTCTTTCTTTCTCACAAGCTTCCTTTGGTTTCCATTAATGGAGTTTTCTTTTAAAGTGTATTAGGTTAAGAATGGAATGAAATGAAAAACAATATATACTTAGACAACATTTGCCTTGGCCGAAATTACCTAGCCAAATACAAGTTTTTGCAATTTCAATTTCATTTCACTTTACATTTGGTCAACTTGCATAAATATCCAAATAACACTTTATTAGATATTTAATTAAGTCAACAAATGCAACTAAGAAAATTATAACTCTTATATTTAAGTGTTATGGCCGAATTTAATGAAAAATAAAGGAAAAATATATTTTCATTTTCAAACAATTTTGAACAAATATCTTAAGAAGTCAAAATCAATTTGACAATCTTTTCCTTTAATGTATAAGTCAACAATTGCAACTCATAATCATTTCCTAACTTTATCATTTGGTGATATATTTATATTTTAATTATATTAATCATTTAACAATTAAATAATTAAATAATTAATTAAATACAAATATATCAAATATATGTATTATATTTACCTTAAATATCTCAAATACATATATTAATGATATATGTCAAATACCTTTATTTGACTATTTATTAATGTGTATTTAATAATATCATATATTAAATACAAATACACATTAATTAGGAAATGACGGTTCGGCCCGTTCGCATGTACTTTTCGTTTAACGATTAAACGATTTATAAATAATCATCATTATTCATAAATGTTGCTCTATTGCTCTACGAGTATGTTTCATTATTGAGACTCTCTAGATTCAGGTATATCCGTCACGAAATCCAATTTCGTGTCCATAATCTATCCACCCGTAGATTATGAAGATCACAGATAAACTAGCTGAATCATGCAGGTCGAGGTCATTGCATATGTATAATCTCTCCGTCACAGGTATCCGGATAATCCCAGAGATATAGATGTAAACGTCAAATCTCTTTAGGTATTATCTCGTCGACGTATCAATTAACAATCTTTAAATAACACTCGGAACTTACTTCCGATGTATACTGTGGCCACAGATTTAACAGACTGCTAATTATATATGGACTACCTATGCTCTGTACACAGAACTGACGGATCCTATCTTGACACACACAGGATATCCTGAGGATCGATCTATACCCAACGAACAGGCGGAGGTCTGATCTAAATAGATCGGTGACGTGACTGCCATCTAAGTGTGGAGGATGTCTCATACATCCACAGTGGTGTCTCAAGTCGAAGGACCACTATGCTACTCAACCCGAGAAGATTCTTATTGATGTTGGTGTACCATCCATTAAGAATCTTCGGTGAGCCGTTCAATGTTTATACACTATAAACACCTACATGTCTATATGAGTCTCCATAGACTCATGGTTCATTGGGATAAACCATCGGACCAAGTCTCGATATACGACATGTACTGGTCTCAACGGATTTGACTAACCGACCCGTGTTAGCAAATCTTGACCAGTAACTATGTTTGATAATATACATATAGAAGTGACACTTCCCAATGTCAATTACAAACTAACTTTGTAACTGTGTACTGCATTATATATTATCGGGCCTTTGTCTAATATATACATATCACTAAACCACATTTAGTTTCAATCTAATCGTAATCAGATCGAATACGTATATAAAAACAAGAGGTGCAACCATAAATAAGTAATATTATGGAATAAGGGGATGTTCGTATTCATGAGTCAGACATAAATACGGTCCGGATTGACGCTCTGAGCACCAACCCCAACACCTTAGGGGTCGCAACACCTCACAACCAGATCAACTCAGCTTGAAACATCTCAGAACAATAGTAAGTTAGGTAGCAGCTGGCGAGCCAGGTAAGTAAAAATGCATGCATAACTTTGATAGGATTGTCACTGTCACACACTGCACAAGTCCCATCAAAGTGGGGGCGATTGTAGACACTGCATTTTTGCATGAAGCCCAATGATGAGTCTCGTATGGAGGCACTACCCGATAAGTCGCGGAAGTCGCGGGAAACGAACGTCGGAAGAAGTTTTCAAAAATCAATACCTTGCCAGATTTCATTCGTTTGCTTAGTCTCGGGATCTGCTCGATTGTTCTCTGTTTTAACTGTTAGACTCGGCCAAAAAAAAAACCACTGCACCCATCCAAAGCCCATTTCGCCCAAGCCCAATCCAAAAATAATTAAAACATTTAAAACACATGTCACAAATTAAATTAAATCTAATCAAATCAAATAAATTAAATCAAATCCAATTAAAATAAAAACAAATCTCATTCCTAAATTAAATAATTCTCCTTCCTAATTTAAATAAATCACATGCCTAAATTAAATAAATCAAATCAAATCACCCTCCTAAATTAAAAAAATCCATTTCCTAAACTTAATAAATCACCTTCCTAAATTGAAGAAATATTTTCCTTATAACAAACTAATTAAATCTTCCCCATGATCACACAATCTCCATTTCCTACCCATACAAGGACAATCCTAACCCACTCTTATAAAAAGACACACAAACCAAACCTTAAGAGAGAGAGCTCATTCACGGCAATAACAAAAAAAAACCCTAACTCACGAAACAGACACAAAAAAACAAACACATGATCTCCACTCTCTCTCCTCTCCCTTGACTCCTCACGGCTCTCTCTCTCGGCCACAACCAGAAAAGAATAAACCCTAATTTGGTCATTCTCAAACTTCACGCTCATCTCCCTCTCTCCTCCCTCATCACGAGACATTCACAAAGAAGAAAACAAAGAAAGACAAACCCTAATGGACTCGTCCTCCCTCTCTCTGTAAAAGAAAAAACGAAGACCCAAGCTTCCCTCATCTTCAAACCCTAATACCTTCACGTCAATTCTCTCTCTGACTTCTCTCTTCTCTCTCAATTTTTCCTACGAACCAAAGCCACAAAACGCACGTACTTCCCTCTCTCAGACAGCCAGCAATAAGGCACCTCAATCAACACTGAACCGACACAAATAAAGGCAAGCCCCTCTCTCCTCTCTCAAGGGAACACATATGAAACACTTACCCTTTTTTCTCTTTGACTTTCCTCATGGTCCTATACTCTCTCATCTGCCTATGATCCACACGTCAAAGCCACACTAAATCAAAAGCAGCCCCTACACTCCACCGACAACCACAAAACCAACGGCATCTTACCCTCCATTAAGATCACGCACACAGGCCACGTTTAAAGCCACTGACCGTAACAATAAAAAAACAAATGGCCACGCCACACAGTAGCCCTTTTGACCAAGCCAACGAACTGCCAGCTAACCGCACACATGCCCCTTACTCGCACAGACCACACATCATTTCTTCATACAACGAACACAACCCTAACACCCCCTGAACCAAATACGAAACAGCCCCCTCCACGTGAACAAAACAGAAGCCAAAACCAGTAAGCAAACAGCCCCATGAACTGACTAAAAATACTTCGAAACAGTGCCCAAATAATCCCTAAATCAATCCCGAAAATAACCCCTGAAAATAATCCAAAACAGTCTCCCAAAATAGTGAACAAAATCGCAGAAAATAGCCTGAAAAAAGTGAATAAAAATAGAGAAAACAGCGAACAAACAGCAGCCCAAAACAGCAAGGCGATGAAGGAAAACATTGAACCAGCAAATCGGAAAAGTTACGGAGCATTAACCCTTCTGACAGCCGCATAACGCACTTCAAGAGGCGGCTTAAAAGGTAAGACCTGAAGGCACCCTTTTATTTATTCTCGTTCATCTTTTAATTACTTATTAGTATTTCTTTGCATGCGTATTGTTGGTTCATGTATGTTATTGTTGTGGGATGAATGATTTTGTTCTATCTCTCGTGGTATATCGGATCGAAATCCAGACATAAATTCCGTAGCCGAATCCGAATGGACGGTAGTGCGGTCTGAACTTCGGATACTATTCCACGTACTACTTGAGAAACACACATATTTCATTTTATCTAATCTTGTATTTATGTATGGTTCATTAGAAATAGCACGTTATTTCCATGCATGATTTAGTTATTTCTTTCGCATTAGGAGCTTAATTATATCTCTTCAATGTTTATGTTTAGACAATTATTGTTTATTTATGTTTCCGCATTTATCAATTTAATATGTTCATGAAATTATGTGCTTGCTGTTATGTCGATTTACTTTTATGCATGCAAACTTAGATGTAGGTTTTACTCCTATGTATGCAAACTTAGATATAGGTTATTCTTGCATGTGTATGTTGCGTAGACTTGGTTACATTATTGCGTGAATTCGTTCATTACAAGTGGCATAAGTAAGGGACCATTCCGAACCCAACGGTTTAAGGTCTTCCCTTGCGAGGGGTGAGTGCGGCCTTAAATCATTTCCCAGTTCACACTGGCTGGCGACTCCATTTATTCTCCGGTTTAGTCCCCCACGGGCTACTCCATACTCCCGACCAGGCCGCGAGCTTGGAACAGCGTCGCCGATTTGTGTGTCCTACATAAGGTTAATGCATAAACCGATCATATAGGTGGAAACTACGTCTGAAATGTAAAACCGACCATATAGGCGGTAAATAAGGTTGTCACCTAAACCAGCCATATAGGCGGTAACTAATTAATACAAATTTTAATTAAAATAAGAGAGATTAATCAAATTTATTGTATTAAAAGTCTCACTTTTTCACCACAGCAGAATGAGATTACCTGCTCATGCTGTAAATGAAAACACACAAAATTTTATTAATTAAATAAAAATAAAATACAAGAAAACTTAAATAAATATACAAAACACTTTCCTTTAGGTTTTCATGGAGAAATTCCTCCAAAGAAAGCATGAAAAATTTACAAAGTTTAGCTTGGTATTTATAGGCAAATCTAAAGGCTTCCACCAATTTCTCCACCAGTTGCTCCACCAAACATGTCACCAAACAAGACATCAAACATGGCACCAAACATGGCACCAAATCTTCAACCAAACATGCAAGCATGTTTGGTGGATGTTTGACAATTTTTAATTTTTTTATTTTGAAAATGACTTAAATAATTACACATAACACACTTCTGAATGTTTTATCAATTTCGATTATGGCAACTTCAGAATTCGAAATTATTATGAACTTCAAAGTTGTAGATTTTGTGTCTTCTTTAATCTAGAACTTGAATCACCTCAATCCGATATCGGAGTAAGAAGTTATGGCCAAAATACGAGATAGAATTTCCGAAATTGTACTTCACTAGAACGCCATTTCAAGTTTCCAATCTCCAAAATAAAAATGTCAAGTCCAGTTTTTGCCCTTATTTGTTCCATATTTCATCTTGATTGGTTCCATTGAGTCCCAATTTTATTTTATCTACAAAATAAACTAAAACACATCAAAACGTTCATAAAACTCGAGAAACTATACAAAATATTAAGTAAAAGGGGCAGTAAATAATGATATATTTTTCGCTCATCACACCCCCAAACCTAACATTTTGCTAGTCCTCGAGCAAAGCAACAAAATAAAATAAAGTAAACAACTGAAACTAAATAAAACTAAGCCACTTTAGTATGGATCGCAGTTTCATTTAGCGTATACAACAAGCCTTTAAACCCCTAGGTGTCCCTAGTGGACGAGTTGTAGTCTCGTGAGGGCTTACAGTAACGATACCCACAAACGTCAATCAAATGCACACAAAAGTAAAAAGGTCTAAAGAAATAAGTTTGTGACTAAACAATGGAATCTCTTGTTGGACAATTATGACCCATAGCATCACTATTTGTACAGATCATGGTGTTGTTATACAAATTAACTATGTGACAAAGGAAATTGCCCTTTTATCATTTGTAATTAGATTACCAAGATGTATAAATGATAGAGGGTCCATATGATTAGTTCCAGTTTGAGATGATATTAGACAATATCAATCCATAAAGGTTTAATCATTAAACATCCCTAGTCAGAGTATTATCGAGATTGAATATCGATAATACGTAAAAGACTAGTATTACACTTGTGCGCGTTGTGAGAGCATAACGACATAGTTGTCATATATTTGGGTATAGGATACTCATGCAAGTGTAATAGGAGGTTGTGTTTACCGATGGTACGGAAATAGCTTCGCTCTGGATAGACCCCTCGGAATTCCATTGGTAGTATGACTATGTGTCTATGGAAGTCCGAATCAGGGTAGGTGTATTTGGTCTTAACCTAAGGCTTGCACCGCTAATACCTGCGACAATCAATATAATTTGGTTTTGGTCATCCAGGGCTTTAACAGGTTCTGTGTACGCCTCTTCTGGGTATATTGAGAATCGTAATGTATTGGGTGTGATGTCAAGACGGAAGTATCACTCCAGTCATAGTGGAGATGATGATCACGTATGATACGGAACTGGCGCTCTTATATGTTGCAGCTATTGGGATATTATGACTAGGTCATGTTTATCCGATTATAGAGACTAGTTACCATAGATCTGATATGTGCTTCGTACGAGGCAGACATAATTCAAGCCCCAGGCCTTACACGTGACATCCGATACTGGATCGAAATATGCAATACTACGTATACTATGCCTGATATAGATCACATATTCCTATAAGAATATTTCTGGAGAATTGGGTAGGCACGGTGCTTTGCTAGAAGCCAACCATGTCTTGTAAATCGGAATAAACGTAGTACTATGTACGTACGTGTTCGGATAGTCCGACGATCGGATTTACTGCCAACATATCCGGGGATCTCATGGGTCGCTTCCCGAAGATTCACCGATGACGTATGACTCGCACTTTATTAATCTGGGATTAATTATAAGAGAGAGAAAATTAATCTAGGATTAATTACGGAGATATTTTATCTGGGATAAAATATTATTTAGAGTGAGAGAAAGATTAATCTGGAATTAATCGATAAAATAATATATTCGATATATTATACGAAATTAGATTTCGACGTGGAATTAAAATTAGATTTTAATTCGGGCGAATGAGTTAATTTAGAATTAATTCGTTAGCGACGTGAATAGTAATTTTGCTAGGCATAATTATTTAATTAAATTTGATTTAATTACGTCGCAATGGAAAATTCTTTAATTCGGAATTAGCGAACCCGCGCCCGGGAGTGTTTGCGGGCGCACTCGCATTTTGAATCAAGTGCTGCCCATAAGTCACATCAAGCGTCAAATCATTAGTCACTTTGATTGATGTGATGTCTTGTCACTTTGAGTGATGTGACAACTAGTCATTTGTGAGTGATTGATGGTAGTGGTTGTAGGCTTAAATGCCTTGCACTTTTGGAAAGTCAACAAGTGTATTAGATTTTTGAAATCTAAAAACACAACACACTTAACACATCTTTCTCTCCTCTCCTCTCTATCTCTCTCGGCCAAGGGCCACTTTTTTCTTCTCCAAAATCTGCAAATGTCGAGAACACAAGGAGAAGCAAAGTGAATTTTGTGGCAAAATTTCCAAGGTGCTAGCACACATTCGGGGTCTTGCGAAGGTGATAGGGAAACCCACCCGTGGGCATGGAATCATAACACAAAGCTTGGAGCTTGGAGGACATCCATGGCCGAATTTTTGGAGCACAAAATGGAGCAATTGCCGAGAGCTCAAGGAGCCAAAAGTCTTGTTGTTCCTCACATCGCATATAAGTATGATTCCGCCATATTTCATTGTTTTATTCGCAAATGTTTCTTGCTTGAAATCGATCTTGGGACTAAGTAGAAACCCAACAATGGTATCAGAGCCATTTTGAGCATGAAATTGAATTAGGGTAAAATTGGGAAAAATTGATTTGAGCATGTTTGAGTGAAATTGATTGTTTGAGTATGCTTAAATTATGATAACATGGTGTTATGCATGATCAATTTGATGAAAATTGGATTGGATCAAATTTTGCCCCATTTCATGGCTTGGCCGAAAGTTGGACTGCCCTATGTCATGGTGATTTTTTGATTTTCGATTCATTGGATGAGTTGAAATCATTTTGGAAATGTTGATTTGAGATTTAATTGTATTGAATTTCGAATTGGACAAATAATCCCTAATTGCCGTGGACTTGTAAGCATGAAAATGATTGATTTTTTTGATTCAAATGTGTTGGACATGTGTTGATGATAATTAGCATAATTAATTGAGTAAATTGGTGTTTTGGAAATATTAATTTGGTTAATTAATTATGGCATACACTTTGGTTAATTTAATTATGAAATTTGGAAATTTGAAATTAAATTAATTGGGCTTAAATTTGGAATTGGGCTTGTAAAGTTGTAATTGGGCTTAATAGGCTTGGTTGGGCCAAGTATGGTTTAATCTAATTGGTTGGATCCAATTGGGCCCAAAACCATATCCATAAAGTCCAATTATGACTTAATGGACCTTTAATATTAATTGGGCCTAATGGGCCTAAATTGGTTTCTTGGTAAAAAATTGTGATTCCTTAAATGGGCTTTGGTATTTGAGTTTGACCCATATTGACCAAAAGTCCATGCCTTAAGAAATTAATTAAAAGCCCATTGGACTTTAATTAAATTAACATTGGATGTTAATCGGGCTTTGAGACCCATAACGATTAGATTTAGAATCTAAGTCGTAAAGGTACATTAAAAGTGTAATTATTTAATTTGGAATTAAATAAATGAATTAGTATTAAATGCAAATTAAATTGGATTTAATGTTGTAGTTTAATTTAATTCAAGAATTCGTACTTTGAGTACTTATTCGTAAAACGAGTTGGACTCGCACAAAATCAAATCGTTGTTTGAACATTGGATGGTCATTAATTATCAGATTAATTAATTGGATTAGATTGATTGATAACATGCTTGTGTGAATACATGGATGCGATGTATGAATAATGTATATCAGATGGATATTAGATGGGTGAGGGCAATTTTGGAAATTGATGTAATAAATTTAGAATTTATTAATTGGACCTGCGTGTCCAGCCTATTACCTCTTGACTCTGTGTATTTCTCTTCTCACCTACTCCCTTCAATGTAAATGAGGTTTCTTTAGAAGTGTTATGTAATCGGGTAGAAGTAATACTTGTGCTAGCGGGGGAGAGTAAAAGGGAGAGATTTGTTCTAGGAATAATGTTTAAGTATCCATCCGCATATCATTATTATTTTATTTATATGCGCCTTATTATGTGTTTAGAATGCATGTTTAAGGGTGTATGATGATGAGACCTTAATAAAGATAATTAATTGGTTGCCAATAACGCGAAAAACCCTCAACACATATTAAGCGTTTTTCCTTCCATTGAGTATTCTTACTCAAGATCCAAGACTGGCACTGGTTTGATGGCCAAAGTCAAGACCTTTGTCCGTCGCGGATGTGTTTGAATCATGAAGGCTTTGTTCCATATCGGTGTCTTGTCCAAGTTGTGATTTGTTGGCCAAAGTCAAGATCACTTCTTGTCCATCGACATTGATTACGAAGCTTTCCATGGTCAATGGGTTGCGCTTAACTGGGATCACTAAGTTTGTTGTGCCAAAGCCAAAGCTTAGTTGATTCAGAGGAAAAAGGTTAGGCAATATATTGGATATATTGGCATATATAAGATATATGTTTCGGACTTGGATGTCCACCTACTGGATCTAGGAATTGGATGGGATCCAATTGATATTAGAGATCTACCTAGTTAATTATCATACAATTTGTTGGCCAAAGTCAAGATTGTGTGTTATTTAACGGGATCCTAGCCCAATAGGAAACAAGGTTTCCCGAGTACTCCACAGAGGGTTAGAGGCTCGCCGAAAAATAGTGGGAGGCAAGTATTAAATTTGCAATATTCGTTTAGTTACTTGCCAATACGCGCTCATTTCATTTTTCATCAATAAATTAATATATTAGTTGGACTAATATTTAATCGTTCTTTTAATTAAACAGTTGGACTGTATTCAAACTATTTCAATTAATAGTTGATTTTATAATTGGATTATAGTAATCAAAATAATTGAATTTAACCATTTAAATTATAGTTGATTATATAGTTAGACTATAATAATTATTATAATAAATAGTACCTAAAATCGTTGATTTGATAGTTAGACTATTAGAATCAAGATAATTGAAAGATTAGTGTTTAAAACATAATCCTGGGTGAAAATGTCTTTAAACGACTTTAATTTTTAAATTGGGAATAAAAATCTCAGGATAGTCCTGGGGACCGAGAAGTTACTTTATTTGATAGAGTGACGTCTTGAGCCTAAGCCCGGAGTTGAGAAAATAGTAGAACATGATATTTGGAATATTCACGTGATGATAAACTTAGTGCTTAATCCGTTATGCTTGCCGCAAAGACTCTTTAATTTCTTAGTCAGAACTAAGGATTAGATCCTTATAGTATGATATTGAAATTGAAGGATCTTCATAGATCTATCCTTAGATCTTAGAAGTACAAATTGCAATAGAAAACTCTTGGAGAGTTAATGGCTATGCTCAAGGAGACAAAGCTAGAGTTTGCAATAGGCAAGAAGCGCAAGACACATCTTACTTCGACGTCCCAAAAGACCAAGGCTTGGCCAAAGGCTTCAGGGGTGTGGAAAAGGGCAAAGGCAAAGTCATTATAATCTTCTGGGAAGACAAAGGACATATCCCAAGATGTCTGCCTAAACTGTGGCAAACAGGATCACTGGAAGCGTGACTGCCGTATGGACAAGGCAGACGTGAAGGAAGTGATGACGGGGCAAGGTTCCGACTTCAAATATGTTTGTCATAAACATGTTCACTACTAGTATTAAAATTAGATTTTAGATACTAGATGTGGTACATAAATATGTACTGATGTGCAGTATCTGCTGATTAGCAGGACACTGACTTCAGTTGAGATTGATCTGTGAATCGGAAACGGGACGACAGTCGCTGTTTTAACCGTAGAAACCTAAGTTTAGGAACTACCCTTCGGGTGTGTACTTAAATTAGGAAACTGTTATAATGTAACTAGTTTGACTAGAAACATTATATCTATATCAGGGTTTAACCCATTGCAGGTATACCTTTATATTCTAGAACACTAAAGTGTTTTATTTTATAAAGATGATATTGAGATAAACACATTAGATGTGAATAACAGAATTTATATTTAGAATATAAATGAATCTCACACATAATACATGACAAACAAATAACTCAAACTGAATTAATCAGTTGAGACTTAATTGTGGCATTGTTGTCTGAGACACAATTAAACAAGACTCGTATATCCACACTTTTGAAAAGTCGGTACTAGGACAGATTTGACTCTACTCAAATAATGTCTACGAATCTAGTTTATTGGGCAAAGTGCCTAAAACACATTTTACTTGGTAAAAGGGCAAATGCCACCGATCTGTTAGCCATCGTTCATAGTGACTTAAGTGGGCCCATGTCTAGCTAGGTTAGATATGGATATGAATGTTTCGTGACCTTTACGAATGTGGCATCGTGTTATGGTTATGTGTTTCTTTTGAAACACGAATCAGAAACTTTTGATTAATTCAAAGAGTTTCGACACGAAGTATACAAACAGATCGGCTAAAGTATTAAACACCATGATTGGACCATGATGAAAATACTTAAGCAATAAGTTTCTCATATACTTGAAAGAGTATAGTATTCTTTCAATGAGGACTCCTCCCGGAACACGTCAATTTGACGGTGTGTCCGAACAGAGATACCGAATTTTGTTGGACATGATAAGGTTAATCATGAGTCGCTCTGAGCTACCATTTCCTTCAAAGGATAAGCATTAGACAATGCAAAATTTATTTTGAATAAGGTTCCATAAAATCTGTTTGACAGACTTCATATTAGATATGAACATGAAAGAAACCGGGTTTTCTGATTCCTGAAGATTTGGGTATGCTAGGCATATGTTTGGATGATACCAAACTAAAACCTAAATCGGATAAGTGCCTAAGTTGAGGGTTATCCTAGGGAAACCAAAGTATAGTACTTATACAACTCACAAGAGAACAATGTAATTGTTGCTCGCCATGCGGTTTTCCTAAGAGGAATACCTATATACAGTGGTAAGTGGGAGGAAAGTAAAACTCGATGAAAATCGGAGTAATACTATTCCAGGCAACGATTCCTTAATGGAACACAAATAGTTCATCAGGGATGAAACTATACCAATAATCTTCGAATACACAAGAACCACGTAAGTTGGAGAGAGTCATAAAAGAACCTGGGAGGTTTGGGTTTCTGATCTCACCTCATAAAGATGTCAATCTCATTGAGGAATACGAACTAACTACGTATGAGGAAGTGATACAAGGTATCGACTCCCTATTATGGAAAAGTGCCATAAAGTTCGAAATGGATTCCATGTATATCAACTAAGTTTAGATACTAGTTGCTGTACCAGAAGGCATTGTGCCTATTGGTACTATATAAGTCTTCAAGGAAGACGTACATGGAAGGCAACATACTAACGTACTAAGCTAGGCTTGTAGCGAAAATGTATCGTTATCAACATTGTGTCGATTACGACGGAACCTTTTACTCATTGCCATGGTTAAATCCATTTGGATAATGCTTGCTAAAGCTGCATGTTTCATTCATGAAATATGACAGCTGAATGCCAAAATCTCTTTCCTTGATGGAAACCTTTTGGAGGATGTTTATAACATCCTGACGGTTTTTTCGTACCAAAATTAGTAAACTAGGTTTGCACGTTAATTCGATCCATGGATGGATTGAAGCAAGCACCGCATTCTTGGAACAATCGTTTTGATGTAATCATAATGGTATATGATTTAATTCAAAACGAAAATGATTCTTGTGTATATAAGGAGGTTAGTGGGAGCGCACTGACAGTCATTGTCCTAAATAATGATGATATGTCATTTCTTGGAAATGATATTCCATAATACAAACGTTGAAAGCTTGGCTTTCAAAAAAATTCTCCGTATAATTATTGGGAGAGACAACCTTTATTCTAGGATTAAGGATATACTGGGATAGATCTAAAGGTTTTTTGCACTCTCCGAGAAACCGTACATTGAAATAAATGTACACGACCTGGTGTCTCATATGCTTTAAGCATATGGAGTCACAATCACGCCAATCCAAATGATAGTCACTGGATTGATGTTAAGAACATCCTTAAGTATCTTAGATGAACTAAGGATGATGTCTTATACTATGGAGAAGGAGAACTTGAAGTGACTGGGTTCACCGTTGCAAGTTTCCTAACCGATAATAACGACTATAAGTCACAATAACGGTACTATATAGTTTGAATAACGGAACAGTGAGCTGGAAATCTTCCAAGCAAGATACTGTTACCGAAAACAACAAAAGTGGATTATTGCTGCAGCTGAGGCAGCAATATAAGCTTTTTGGATCGATAATAATCCTAATCAGATTAGGAGTAATTCTGTTAGCAGCTGAGCTAGGCTACATCATAGGATAAAGAATTAATGGTCTCATCAACGATCCAAATATATACTTCAAATATTCATCTGATTCGTTCGGATCATACATCGTGGCGATGTGATGATTGAATAAATCGCATCAGATGATAGTCATGCAAATCCGCTGACGAAAGCCTTTTCTCAGCAGAAGTTTGAGCGAACCATACATAGTTCGGGTGTAGGACACTTGAGTGATTGGTTGTAGGCCAAGTGGGAGATTGTTGGACAATTATGACCTATAGCATCACTATTTGAACAGATCATGGTGTTGTTGTACAAATTAACTATGTGACAAAGTAAATTGCCCTTTTATCATTTGTAATTAGATTACCAGGATGTATAAATGATAGAAGGTCCATATGATTAGTTCTGGATTGAGATGATATGAGACAGTATCAATCCATAAAGGTTTAATCATTAAATATCCCTAGTCAGAGTATTATCGAGATTGGATATCGATAATGCGTAAAAGACTAGTATTACACTTGTGCGCGTTGTGGGAGTATAACGGTATAGTTCTCATATATTTGGGTATAGGATACTCATGCAAGTGTAATATGAGGTTGTGTTTACCGATGGTATGGAAACAACTTCGCTCTGGATAGACCCCTCAGAATTCCATTGGTTGTATGACTATGTGTCTAATGAAGTCCGAATCAGGGTAGGTGTATTTGGTCTTAATCTGAGACTTGCATCGCTAATACTTGCGAAAATCAATATACTTTGGTTTTGGTCATCCAGGGCTTTAACAGGTTCTATGTACGCCTCTTCTGGGTATATTGAGAATCGTAGTGTTTTGGGTGTGATGTCAAGACGGAAGTATCACTCCAGTCACAGTGGAGATGATGATCACGTAGGATATGGAACTGGTGCTCTTATATGCTGCAGCTATCGGGATATTATGACTAGGTCATGTTTATCTGATTATAGAGACTAGTTACCAGAGATCCGATATGTGCTTCGTACGGGGCAGACATAATTCCAGCCCCAGGCCTTGCACGTGGCATCTGATACTGGATCGAAATACGCAATACTATGTATACTACGCCTGATATAGATCACATATTCCTATAAGAATATTTCTGGAGAATTGGGTAGGCACGGTGCTTTTCTAGAAGCCAACCATCTCTTGTAAATCGGAATAAACATAGTACTAGGTACGTACGTGTTCGGATAGTCCGACGACCGGATTTACTGCCAACATATCCGGGGATCTCATGGGTCGCTTCCCGAAGATTCACCGATGACGTATGACTCGCACTTTATTAATATGGAATTAATTATAAGAGAGAGAAAATTAATCTGGGATTAATTACGAAGATATTTTATCTCGGATAAAATATTATTTAGAGTGAGAGAATGATTAATTTGGAATTAATCGATAAAATAATTTATTCGATATATTATACGAAATTGGATTTCGACGCGGAATTAAAATTAGATTTTAATTCGGGCGAACTAGTTAATTTAGAATTAATTCATTAGAGACGTTAATAGTAATTTTGCTAGGCATAATTAATTAATTAAATTTGATTTAATTACGTCGCAACGGAAAATTCTTTAATTCAAAATTAGCGAACCCGAACCCGGGAGTGTTTGTGGGTGCACTCGTATTTTGAATCAAGTGCGGCCCACAAGTCACATCAAGCGTCAAATCATTAGTCACTTTGATTGATGTGATGTCTAGTCACTTTGAGTGATGTGACAACTAGTCATTTGTGAGTGATTGATGGTAGTGGTTGTAGGCTTAAATGCCTTGTACTTTTGGAAAGTCAACAAGTGTATCAGATTTTTGAAATCTAAAAACACAACACACTTAACACATCTTTCTCTCCTCTCCTCTCTATCTCTCTCGGCCAAGGGCCATATTTTTCTTCTCCAAAATCTGCAAATGCCGAGAACACAAGGAGAAGCAAAGGGAATTTTATGGCAAAATTTCCAAGGTGCTAGCACACATTCGGGGTCTTGCGAAGGTGATAGGGAAACCCACCCGTGGGCATGAAATCATAACACAAAGCTTGGAGCTTGGAGGACATCAATGGCCGAATTTTTGGAGCACAAAATGGAGCAATTGCCGAGAGCTCAAGGAGCCAAAAGTCTTATTGTTCCTCGCATCGCATAACCGATCAATGTAAGTATGATTCCGCCATATTTCATTGGTGTATTCGCACATGTTTCTTGCTTGAAATCGATCTTGGGACTAACTAGAAACCCAACAACTCTTATCCAAGTTAATAGTTGTTTTCTTTCTTTCTAAATTACCAAATAAGTAAATTCTCCGATTACATTTACCATTCTTTATATACACAACCAACAAGGTATTAATCAAATCATTGTGCCCACAAAATTCATAAGTGTAGTTGAAAAGAGAGTAATAATTTTGTCCTAAAGTTATATTAGAATTCACACATTTTTTGGCAATGGATTTTTTATTTTTTTATTTTTATTTACAACATCTTCAATCGATATAGCGAGCTTTTGGCCAGTGACTCCCAAGCCAGTTGACTTTAGGGCACTAGGTGTTACAACACCTCTACGGACTTAATTACTTGGAACTCAGATGTTTTTTTTACAACATCTTCAAACCATGTAGCGAGCTTTGGTCTAGTGACTCCCAAGCCAGTTGGCTTTAGGGCACTAGGTGTTAAAACACCCTTACGGACTTAAATCATTGGCTGTTTTGGTAGTGAAGAGGATATCTTTTACAGGTTTTGAAACAAACCCATTTCTCCGGGCATCATCAAGAAACACACAAAGAAAGTCCTAAAATCCATCAATATTAAACAGTCCAAGTGGTTTCTGGAGTATGTTCAAGTTCGCCCAAGATATTATTGTAAAAATTTCCCCCATCGTGTCTAAGCCACCTGGCAAAGCAATAAAAGCATCAGCACGATTAATCATTTCAACCAGTCGTTCAGACATACCTGGCACGATGTATTCATCTCCATTTGATGGTCCAATAAGAATTGCCTCTTCCAAAGGTTTTAAGATGATTCCCAAAACTTGACTGTCTCCTTCATGTACGGCCCTTGAAACATACCCCATTAGTCCAAGATTGCCACAACCATATACTAGGTGCATATTCCTTTCAGCTATGACTCGACCCAATTCTCGTGCTGCCGCTACGAATTCTGGTTTAGAACCAGCACTAGTACCGCAAAACACACAAATGTTTACAACTCATCTTCTTGAAGTTGCTTCCATTTTTTATGTATTTTTTTTCTCAAGTCTGGATGCCTTCAAGAGTGCAATGATGAGTTGAATTTATAGAACCTGAAATATGGTGAGTAATAATAGCACTACTACCTGCCAAATGATAATTATTAGCTAAACAGTAAAATATATCATGAAAGTCAAAAAGTCTAGATCCTGTCGGAGAAAATAAAAGAAAATAATAAAATAAATCAAAATTATTAGATAAATACAATGAGATAATAATTTTTACAATAAGTAACGGCTTGAATGACGTCTATGCATCAGGGACAAGCTTCCCATCCAATTTTCTTGTAAATTGGCAAACATGGTCTTTTAGAGTCAGATTCCCGGGACTTTAATGTTGTCTTTCTTTTTGGAATTGTGCATGTAACATGTGAATTGTGTGATGCACATATCCACTGGGATGCGTCTCAAGAGTCAATGATATGTCATCCAAAGACTCCTTACTCAAGCCATCCCTAATGAATTTAATTTTTTCTTCATTATTATCGGACACAATTCCTAAAGAACGACAATGAGTATTACTTGTCATGCGTGCTCATTTATAGCAAACACCTAGTCTTTTAGCTATTCTTTTCTTAGCATAGGTGCTTCTTTCCAAACCAGGCAGATATGAAATAAAAGAGTCAGAGGACTCACCTGCCAATCGGACCCGTGCTTCAATAATCCAATTTATGTCATTAGGAATACCTTTGAACATCAGAAATGTAATTTGTTCCATGTGATCTTTGTAGACTTTCATTAGAGAGTTTTGAGGGAGAGAAGTAAATTATTTGTGAAGATTTGCGAGAATGTCTTCCATCCTGAAATGTGACTTAACCTACAAAAATTAAACAAAAAAAATTAAACACAACAAATCTGAATATATACACAATTTGTATGGGTTGCCTCCCTGCTAGCGCTAAGTTTAATGTCGTCAGCTAGACATGATTGCCCGAACGTTAGGCTGGATCTAAAAGTGCGACACTTTTTGTTTTTGTCGCTCAAATGATTCTCTCCAGTATCGCATGACACGCTGGCTGTTAACTTTGAATGTGTTTGTGGGAACACAAACTAGGCGACGCATGCTGTCCCGGGCTCGCTGCCCGGTTGGGAGTACGAAGTAGTCCGCGGGGAACTAACCGGAGAATAATGGAGTCGCCACCCGGTGTGAACCGGGACAAGGATTTAAGGCCGCACTCACCCCTCGCAAGGGAAGACCTCAAACCGTTGGGTTCGGAATGGTCCCTTACTTATGCCACTTGTAATAAAATGATTTGTGCAATAATTTAATCGAATCTAGAAACATACATTCCCAATGGTATTCTATTTCACATGCATAAATCAAAAGAGTGCATATGTAACACATCTTCATATTTGCATACAACCTATTTGCATACAATCTATGTCCAAATTTGCATACAACCTATTTGCATATAATCTATGTCCGAATTTGCATGCATAAGGATAAATTGACATACGGAAAGCATACAATTTCATGTAACATTCATGAATACAGAAACGCAAATAAATCATAGTGATACTAGCATGCGATATCAAAATGACGGCAGATATGCAATTTCACATGGATAGACACATAAGTGCAAACAAATAACATTCATATAAGCATGCATATTAAGGAAAGGCAATTAAACGCATAATGAGAATAAATAACTAAAGAGGCAATTATGAACATGGAATAGACGTGCAATGATGTGATACAGAAAATGATATCTAAGATTGACACAAACACATATGTGGGCATTTTTCCAAGTGGTACGTGGAATTGTATCCCAAGTACAGACCGCATTACCGTCCATTCGAAATCGGCTACAGAATTTATATATGGGTTTCCATCCGATATACCACGAGAAATAATACCCGAATGCTGTCATAACATGGATACACAAGTTATAATAGATCGAGCCAAGACAAAGATAGATGATGCAATCAATAGATGAAGGACGCGGCAAATATCGTGGTAAAGGTAGCCTTTTAGGCTTTCCGTCCCCCAAATGGAGAACCTTTTAGTCCAACACAATAAGCCCATGCGCTTTTCATTACAATGCGTACAAAGATAAAGATAACTATATGGAACTTCGTATACTCGATTGAACATATATTACATTCAACCGAATATACATCAACCAGCGCGGCAAAGCATCGTGGTAATGGATTTTAACCCCTCAGAATAAGGGACCTTTAATCCAACTTACTAAGCCCATGCGCTCGATCACATCATACACATAAACAATAAAGACAATAATATCAGACTTCGTATACCCGATTGAACACATCTTACATTCAACCGAGTATACATCGATCGGCGCGGCAAATCATCGTGATAAAGGGTTTTAACCCCTCAAAATAGGGGACCTTTAATCCAACTTACTAAGCCCATGCGCTCGATCATATCATGCATATAAAAATAAAGACAATAATATCGAACTTCATATACCCGATTGAACACATCATACATTCAACAGAGTATACATCGATCGGCGCGACAAGCATCGTGATAAAGGGTTTTAACCCCTCAAAATAGAGGACCTTTAATCCAACTTACTAAGCCCATGCGCTCGATCACATCATGCATATAAAAATAAAGACAATAACATCGGACTTCGTACACTCGATTGAACACATCTTACATTCAACCGAATATACATCGATCGGCGCGGCAAAGCATCATGGTAAAGGATTTTAACCCCTCAGAATATGGGACCTTTAATCCAACTTACTAAGCCCATGCGCTCGATCACATCATTACATATAAAAATAAAGACAATAATATCGGACTTCGTATACCCGATTGAACACATCTTACATTCAACCGACTATACGTCGATCGGTGCGGCAAAGCATCGTGGTAAAGGATTTTAACCCCTCAGAATAGGGGACCTTTAATCCAACTTACTAAGCCCATGCGCTCGATCACATCATTACATAAACAAATAACATGCGGAAGTCAAGTAACGAATGACAAACAAATCAAAACAACATAAAACAAAATATGCGCCGTTTACTCAAGTGGTACGTGGAGTTGTATCCCGAGTACAGATTATACTACCGTCTATTCGGAATCCGCTATGAAATTTATGTCCGGGTTTCCATCCTATATACCACGAGAGGCGACACATTTTTCAGTTTATTCAAGGGCCACAACATACATCATTTTACAATATATGCATATTTATCTACTCAAGGGCCACAACATGCATTTTAATATAGTAATCATGCGAACAAAACTCAATAAATAATGAAGATAAAACTGAAAACAAGTGTGAAAAATACCCTCAGATCTAACCTTTTAGCCGTCGGAAGGGCTATCACTCCGCAACTCTTCCGATTTACTGGATTAATGTCTTAGCTCACTGTTTTACTGTTTTGGTCACTGTTTTCACTCCGTTTTGCTGCTGTTTCCTCACGGTTTTCTGGTCACTGTGTTTGATAATTTAGGCTACTGTTTTGGCTCGATTTTGGGACTGTTTTGGGGTATTTCAGTGAAGGGTTAAGAGGACTTTATTTAGGTTATTTTAGGGACTATTTTTGTAGTATTTGGGTGCTTTTTTATGGACCGTTCTGGGAGGGTTTGTTGGGTGATTATTTTGGTCGGTACTAGGCAGTTTTTTAGAGGCTTTTTTGGTGGTTAAAAGAGCTGATTTGGGGGCTGATCTTCACTGTTTTTTGGTTGATTATTTTCTGGTTCAGGGGGCTCTCGGCTTTGAAGGTTTATTTGTTGTTTATTTACTTTGTGGAGGGCCATGTGAAGGGTATGTGGATTAGGGCTGCTAGGTGAATTCGGTTTGTGCTAGTTTCACGTTAAAGGGTGAATGCAAGAGGGTAATGGGGGACGGTTTCAAGGCAGTTAGCGTGAGGGAATATGGTATGTGTTTGGCGTGGGCTTTGGGTCAGGTGGTGTTTGAAGGTATTGGCGTGTGGGATATGCCGAGGTGTGAGGAGGCTGTTCGGTTTATGGTGCGTGAAGGCTGTTTGGGTTCAGGGTGTGTGAAGGCTGTTGTTGTGAGGCTTTGAATGTTTGGTTGATAAGCTGTTTGAATCAGGGTGCATTTGCGATGTGGGAGATAATGAATGCATGTGCTGGGCGTGAAGTGTGAAGGTAGTCTAGGCCATGTGCGTGTATTTGGAGCTGATGAATGGCCTGGCTAGGGTGGCTACGTGGGCTGTGTTTGTTGTGAATGGTTTATGAGGGCTGATTACGTGAAAGTGTGGCTGTTATGGAGATGGTGCTGTGTCGCTGCTTGTGTCGTTTGGGAGTGGTTCGCCGTATGGGTTCTTGAGGAGGGTTGTTTAATGGCAATGGGCGTGAGTGGACGTTGAGGGAAAGGGCCGTAGAGGGGCTTCGAAGGCAGTGAATGGAGTTGTTAGCAGTCTTTAGTCGGTTGTTTGAATGAAGGTTTTAGAGGCAATGGTTGATGATCAGCGTTTAGTTTAGGGTTTATCATTTTGAATTTGTGGGAAATAGATAAGAGAGAGGCTTCAAGGACCGAGAGCTTTAGGGTTTCATTGTTTTATGTAAGGTGAGAGGAGTGAGCTGCCGTGAGTGGGAGAGAGGATTAGGGTTGCAATTTGTTGTTGTTTTTATAGTGAGAGATTTGGATTAGGGTTTGCATGCATTTGTTAAGGAAAGAAATCAACAGTGAAAACAGCAGAAATAGTAGATCAGTGAAAATAGTGGAACGATAACCCTTCAGGCACTGTGAAACGCACTCCCGGAATGCGACTAAAAAGGTAAGACCTGAGGGCACCCTTTGTTATATTTTATTTTGTTGTTCCGGACACGGCGTACTCGGTTGACGTGGAATACGTCCAACCGGGTATGCGAGGTCCTATATTGAAAATGGTCGAGTTCCTGGGCCACATGTTTATTTTATGTTATGAGAATTTACTTTTGAAGCATACAAACTAAGATATAGGATTTATCTTTATAAATGCAAATTAGAATAGGTTATTTTGGCCAATATGTATGTTGATTAGACTTGGTTAAAATTGCACAAATCCATTCATTATAAGTGACATAAGTAAGGGACCATTCCGAACCCAACGGTTTGAGGTCTTCCCTTGCGAGGGGTGAGTGCGGCCTTATATCATTTTCCCGGTTCATACCGGGTAGCGACTCCATTATTCTCTGGTTTAGTCCCCCGCGGGCTACTCCGTACTCCTAACTAGGCCCTGAGTCTAGAACAGCATGCGTCGCCCAGTTTCTGTGTCATACAGTCTGGCGACTCCACTGGGGATAGAGAATCGGCCCCGAAATAATGTCTTGTAATGTTTGTGATTTGTGCTTTAAATTAACCATGTCTACTGTGGGCTTAGAGAGTTTAATCAAAGGTGTTATTAAAGCTAGGTGATGGTTTGGTGTCTTCCTTCACTCACTACCTTTCTATAAGGAACAGCTGTGAAGGCACTTAAATAATCATTCACCCGTAGCTCATTGTGATAGACTAATTTGGAGGACTCGTTGTTTATTCCTGACACCAAGCGATAAGAGCCTAAGAGGCTAGGGTATTTAAGAGAGCCTCGCTCCACCCTCCCTCTGGAGAATCTACAACGGGAAATCCATTTGACAGTCAGTCACACACCATAACTCGTTGGCACGTACCGTAAGGTATAAAAAGGGTGCGCTCACTTGGTCGCTCGAACCCTTGAGTGGGGAGTCCTAGTTGTGAGCAAACCTTCGTCAGCGAGAGCCTTTGTTTACATTCTTTTAAACCTGCATGTGAACCCTAGTTGTATGACCCATAGAAATCATTTCTTTTATGCTTGTGTTTGGGACCATCGTTATTTGGATTCAATTGGACTTTTTGTCAAGAGACATAAACTTGTTGGGCCATTTAAACAGGGACAAGTTCATGTCCTTTGACAATTAGGCCAAAAGCTTCTAAAATGCCCATGGGACATTTTGTGTTTAGGCCTCTTATTATTTGAAGTCGTTTAGCCATGTTATCGCAAAAGTATAAACTTGTTGGGCCTTTTCAACTGGGACAAGTTTGCACTGTGCAATAGTGTGATTGAATACTTTAAAATGATAATGGGCCAATTAGTGTAAATTCTTTCATGAGCTTATTTATTTCATACATTAATACTCATCTCACGCATATCATGCATACATGCATCATGCTAACCCTTGTGTTAAAAAAGCCATAATAGATATTCGTTGGGTTAAGAAAAAGAAGTTAGAGTATTCCTTGGGAAAATTCAATACATCAGTCGGTTCATCGCCAAGTTGAGGAAGACAAGCCAGTGAAATAGAATGAGCAATGTCAGGAAGCCTTCGACAAGATCAGTGAATATTTGGTGAAACCGCCTATCTTGAAACCTCCAAGACTGGGAAAACCCTTGGAACTATATTTATCAATTGAACCCGAAGTGCTGGGGGCGATGATGGTACAAACGGATGAGACGGGGGTGGAGCATGCAGTCTACTACCTCAATAAGTGGTACTATGATATTCAGGAATACTTGGAACGCAGAGAACTCCCAGAAGAAGCAAGCAGAAAAGACAGAATGGCAATTCGGAAATTGGGAAACAGGGCAGCGAAACTGTCAGACTTGGAAAGGAATGAGTTCACCAAGCCAATTAATGTTGTACTTTACCTGAGGAAGAGAATACCGAGCAGTCACCAAGGGAATTGGCAGAAAACCTAACCCAACGGGATAGGAAACATATCCATGCATGCATACACATAACGTACTTGCAATTCTTGTGTTTGTCATATGTTTGCAGGTTTTAAACAGAAGGGAATAACTAGCAGGAGGAAACACATGGCGCCAAGGAGCACAATGAGGGTCTAACCCATCATGAACAGGGAGGACCTCTACACTTTCATACGTATACATTACATGCACACGTCTTTATTCTGTTGTTTTGTATTCGCAGGTTTTAAAGAAGAAAAAAGAAAAAGAAAACGGCAAAGATCAAAAGGTGACACAAGCACTGAGGATGACATTGAAGCCACCTTGACAGATGGATTTCGGTCATGTCTGGCTGAAGACGATGAATTTAACAGGGAGGCCACCCATCCACTTTGTTACGATTTCTATTTTCATGCTTTGTGTATACATGTTGTAGAGTCTTTAATTTTTTGTGTTATTTTTGTAGGTAAAAGCAATGACAGAGCATTTTAAGACAGAGGGAATGGTGCTCGGCAATCACAAAGATGGGATATTCACAGTGGCATCATGGGCGCACTTGAACGTTCATCGGAAGCCCATTGGACTACTTAATGTTGCGCATTTCTTCGATTTTCTGTTTATGTTTCTCGCGGAAGCCAAGAGACATGAGTTCATCACCAAATTTGTGGGAGATATTTTCTTGACTGCGACAAAGGCCGAAGAGTTGATAGACCAGATCCTAGCTTTTGAACCGAAGCTCGACCCCATCCTCTCCAAATTAGACTGGACAGATAGTGATCGTGGCAAGAAGCGCAAATTGGACATTGATCTTAATCAGTGATGTTTCCTGCTAACCAGGTATTACAGACATGAGACATATTTGAAAGTTTGTGCTTTAATTGTAAAAAAAAAAAATATGAAAAAATGAAAAAAAATGAGAGAGAAGTCGTTGATGGTTAGACATATGTCCGGTGATGACATTGTATGCTGTAGGGGGAAACCCTAGAAACGATAAGTGCGAGACATGCTCTCGTCCAGTATTCTGAATGGATTGATCTCAGTTAGACTCACGAGCACTTGATTACGAGATCCTAGCAGTAGAAGCCTGAGTAGTTATCGAGGTGACTAGTTGAAGAGATGATGTATTAGTGAATGATCATTTGCCTGGGTGTCCACACTTGTTTACTGATGCTATGATATATGATTGTTGGACAAAATGACCCATAGCGTCACTATTTGTACAGATCATTGTGTTGTTGTAACAAAATAACTATTTGACAAGGAAATTGCACTCTCATTATTTGTGATTAGATCACCATAGATATATAAATGAAGAGAGGTCCCTGTGATAAGTTCCTGGACTGAGAATGATATGAGACAATATCAGTCCCCGAAGGATTAATCATTAAATATCCCTAGCCGGAGTATTATCGAGACTGGACATCGATAATGCGGAATAGGCTAGTATTGCACTTGTGAGCGTTGTGAGGGCACAACAGCATAGTTCTCATATATATAAGTATCGGATACTTATGCAAGTGCGATAGGAGGTCGTGTTTCACCGATGGTACGGGAAACAGCTTCGCTCTGGATAGACCCCTCGGAATCCCATTGGTATTATGACTATGTGTCTATGGGAGGCCGAAATCAAGGTAGGTGTGTATAGTCTTAACCTGAGACTTACATCGCTAATACTTACGATAATCGATAGACTTTGGTCTTGGTGGTACAGGGCTTTAACTGGTTCTGCGTACACCACTTCTGGGTTTATCAGAGAGTCGTAGTGTATTGGGTGTGATGTCAAGACGGAAGTATCACTTCAGTCATAGTGGAGATGATGTCACGCAGGATACGGTACTAGTGCTCTTGAGTGTTGCGCAACCAATCGGGATATCGTGACCAGGTCATGAATATCCGATTATAGAGACTATGTTACCAGACATTCGACATGTGCTTCGGACGGGGCATACACTTATCCAGCCCCAGCCCTAGCACGTGACTATCCGATACTGGGCCGATATACACAATACAATTGGTATACTACGCTTGATATAGATCCTTGTATATTCTATATGGATATGTCTGGAGAATTGGGAAGACTTGGTGCTTTGCTAGGAGTCGACCTTGTCTCGTAAATCGGTAGAATGTAGTACTTGGTACATACGTGATTCGGATACTCCGATGACCGTATTTACTGCCAATATATCCGGGGATCTCATGGGTCGCTTCCCGATAATCCACCGATGATGCATAACTCGCACTCTTAAATAATCTGGGATTATATAGAAGAGAGAGAAAATTAATCTAGGATTAATTACAGAGATATTTTATCTAGGATAAAATATCGTCTAGAGAGAGATAATGATTAATTTGAAATTAATCGGTAAATTAATATATTCGATATATTAAATGAAATTAGATTTCGACGCGGAATTAAAAATAGATTTTAATTCGGGCGAACGAATTAATTTAGAATTAATTCGTTAGCGACGTGAATAGTGAATTCGCTAGGCGTAATCATTTAATTACGACGCAACGAAAAAATCGCTAATTAGGAATTAGCGAACCCGAGCCCGAGTGTGATTGCGAGCGCATTCGTATTTCGAATTCGAGTGCGGCAACGCAAGTCACATCAAGCGTCAAATCATTCGTCACATCAAGCGTCAAATCAAATGTCACTTTGAGTGATGTGATTGATTGATGTGGTTGATTGATTGAAAGACTTACATCACTTTATTAAAGTGACAATGAATAGTTGATGTAAGTTGGTGTAATAGTGTTTGGAGGGAAAAAGCATTTACTTTTGGTTTTAATTAATCAATTGTAATTGTTTTAATATATTTTTTCATTGAAAATATATAAAGGCATTTTTGGAAAATGCTTTAACCAACCAACACACAATTTCTTCTCTCTCATTTTTCTCTTCTTCTAGTCACGCCCAAAACTATTTTTCTTCACTGGTTTTGAACCAGAAATGGCGTGAATAAAGGGAAGCATAGAGTGGTTTTTCATGGTGAAAATCCAAGTGCTAGCACACTTACGAGACTTGCGAAGGTGGTAGGGAGGTTCACCCATGAGCCGGGATCCGTCCGACGAGGCTTAGAGCTCCGTTTCGCAGCTCAAAAATCAAAAAATGGAGGCAGTGAACTGCATGCAGTGGGCGTCCTTGGCTGTGAGCAAAGTGGCTTCATTCGTCTTCAAATCGTCTCAACCGATCGATGTGAGTATTCCGCTACCTCCGTTGATGTGTTCACACATTGTTTTCATGTCTTGTTTGATCTTGGGACCTAGATAATAACCAAAATGGTATCAGAGCTATAGGTTCAAGCATGAAATTGTAGGGCTTAAAATTTGGGTAAATTTGTTTGGGCATGATTTGAATAAATTGATTGTTTGAGTATGCTTATAACATGTCTAATTGCATTTTCGTTGGACCAATTTATTGAAAATTGATTTGGAATAATTTTCCCCAATTTTTGTCACTTGGCCGAATGTGTTGGTGATTTTGAATCCTTTGAATTTTTTGGTTTTGATTCATTGGATGAGTTAGAATCATGTAGGATGATGTTAATTTATGGTCAATTGGATTGTACTTTGAATTGAACATAAATCCCCAAAATTCTCATGTTGGCCGAATTGGAGTATGCCCTTGAATGTCTTGGATTTTTGATTTTATGAACATTGGATGTGTATGAAATCATTTAGGATGTTGATTTAATGTCGATTGTGGGTTTGATTGGATTGAAACCAAATCGGATGTGAAATCCTCCTTGGCCGAGACTAAAGAAGCATGTAAATGGGTTTGATTTTTCATTTATGTGTTGGACATATGATAATGATAATGAGCATGATTAATTGGACTAATATGGTGTTTTAGAAATATTGATTTAGTTGATTAATCATGTAATACACTTTAGTTTAATTGAATATGAAATTGGATTTTGTATATTTAATTAATTGGGCCTAATTTTGGAAATTGGACTTTAATGTTGTAATTGGGCTTGATTTTATCAAGTAAGGTTTAGGCCGAATGGATTGGATCTAATTGGGCCCAAAACCACAACCATAAAGCCCAAATGCGACTTAATGAACCTTTAAAGTTTAATTGGGCCTAATGGGCCAAGATTGATTTATGGGCTTATGGGGTAAATCCCGGATTGGACTTTGGTTATCGGTTTGACCCGAGTTGACCAAAAGTCCACGCCTTAAGAAATCAATTAAAAGCCCATTGGACTTTAATTGAATTGACGTTGGACGTTAAATCGGTCTTTGAGACGCGTTACGATTAAATTTGGAATTTAAATCGTAAAAGGTTTATTAAATAAAAGTGTAATATTTAATTTGGAATTGAATAGTGAATTAGTATTAAATACATGTTATATTGGATTTAATGATGTAGTTTAATTTAATTCAAGAATTCGTACTTTGAGTACTTATTCGCAAAAACGAGTTTGACTCGAACAAAATCAAATCGTTGTTTGAACATTGGATGATCACTTAATTATCAGATTAATTAATTTGATTAGATTGATTGATAGCATGCTTATGTGTGTGAATACGTGGTTGTGTTGTATGTATAATGTATATCGGATGGATATTATATGGGTGGGCAATTTTAGAAATTGTTGTAATAAATTCGATTTATTAAATTGGACCTGCGTGTCCAGCCTTATCACCTTCATTCTCTTTGTATTCTCTTCTCACCTATTCCCCTCCATGTAAATGAGGTTTCTTTAGAAGTGTAGTGTAATGGGTAGAAGTAATACAAGTGCTAGCTTGAGTGAGAAAAGGGAGAGATTTGATCTAGGATCAATGTGTTAAGTATCCATCCGCATATCATTATTATTTATTTTCATACTCGCTTTATTATGTATTTAGAATGCATGTTTAAGGGTGTATGATGATGAGACCTTAACAAAGATAATTAAATTGGTAGCCAATTTGCACACGAAAATCCCTCAATAAATATCAAGCGTTTATTTTCCTTCCATTGAGTGATTCTTGCTCAAGATCCGAGATTGGCAGGGGTTGTTGGCCAAAGTCAAGCCCTTGTCCGTCGAAGATGTGTTTTAATCACGAGGCTTTGTTCCATATCGGTGTCGTGTCCAAGTTGTGGTTTGTTGGCCAAAGTCTAGACCACTTCTTGTCCATCGACATTGATTACGAAGCTTCCATGTCAATGGGTCCGCGCTTGACTGGGATCACTAGGTTTGTTGTGCCAAAGCCAAGGCCTAGTTGATTCAGAGGAAAAAGGTTAGGGTATATATTCGATATATAGGCATATATTAGATATATGTTTGGGACTTGGATGTCCACCTACTGGATCTAGG
This sequence comes from Zanthoxylum bungeanum, assembly GCA_019454045.1. Classification (NCBI taxonomy): domain Eukaryota; kingdom Viridiplantae; phylum Streptophyta; class Magnoliopsida; order Sapindales; family Rutaceae; genus Zanthoxylum; species Zanthoxylum bungeanum. The sequence continues at coordinate 207,341 of SKCR01031196.1, read as the reverse complement.
AGTTGGATGAGATCCAATTGATCTTCGAGATCTACCTAGTTAGTTATCATACAATTTGTTGGCCAAAGTCAAGATTGTGTGACATTTAACGGGATCCTAGCCCACTAGGAAACACGGTTTCCCGAGTACTCGACAGAGGGTTAGAGGCTCGACGAAAAATAGTGGGAGGCAAGTATTGAATTTGCAACATTCGTTCGAATACTCGCTAAACGCGCTCATCTATATTTTACTCGTCATATTATCAAAAGTATTAGTTGGACTAATATTTTATGTTGTTTTAAAAATATATATAGTTGGACTATATACAAACTCATTCGATATATAGTTGATTTTATAATTGGATTATAGTAATCAATATAGAATTAAAATAATAGTTGATTTTATAATTGGATTATAGTAATCAATATTAAGATTATAGTTGATTAAATAATTGGATTATTGTAATCATTATAATAAATAGTACCTTTATTAAAATTGATTAAATAGTTAGACTATTAAAATCAAGAGGGATTGAAAAGTTGAATATTTAAATGATTTAATTTTCATTGGGAATCAATAATAGGTTACTTTATTGGATAAAATAACTTGTTATATCTAGGCCCATAATTAAGCAAATAAGTAGAGCATAAAATCTTTGGAAGATTTATGTGATGATGACTTTAGTGCTTAATTTAATATACTTGACAATAAATCTATTTTAAAGTCAAAGTTTGCAATTGGGCAAGTTGCACATGGTGCACATCATTTCGATATTCTAAAACCCAAAGCTTGGCCAAAGGTTTGTGAAATATTGAAAAGATAATTGACATATCCCTAAGTGACTACCATTTGGATATGGAAGACACGAAGGAATTAAAGAAAGGGCGAGGCTCTAACTTTAAAAATATTTGTCAAAGTTATGTTCACTACTAGTATTGAAATTGGATTTTAAATACTTAGTGTGGTACATAAAATATATGTATTGATGTTCAGAATCCGCTATGAGCTGGATACTGACTTCAAGCCGAGATTTCTCTACGAATCGGAAACGGGACGAAAGTCGCTATTTCGACCGTAGATACCTAAGTTTAGGAACTACCCTTTGGGTATGTACTTAAATTAGGAAATGTTATTATGTAACTAGTTTGACTAGAGACATTATCTCTATATCAGTGTTTAATCCGATGCGGATAAAACCTTTATATTCTACAACACTAAGTGTTTCATTATATAAAGATGATACTGAGATAAATACATTAGATGTAAATAATAGAATTTATATTTTGAATATAATAAAATCTCAAACATATAAAATGACAAATAAATAGCTCAAATTGATTTGATCAATAGAGACTTATTTGTGGCATTGTTGTCTAGGACACAATTAAACAAGACTCGTATATCCACACTTTTGAAGAGTGGGTACTAGGACTGATTTGACTATTCAAATAAGGTCTGCGAATCTAGTTTATTAGGTAAATACCTAAAATACTATTTACTTGGTAATAGTAAAAGGGCCACCGATCTGTTAGCCCTATTCATGGTGAAGTAAGTGGGCCCATATCTAGCTAGGCTAGATGTGAACATGAATATTCGTGACCTTAACGGATGTGGCATCACGTTGTGATTATGTGTTTCTTTTGAAGAACACAGATCAAACTTTTGAAGTTTCGACAAGAAGTAAATAAACAGATCGGCTATAGTATTATTCCGCCACGATAAGACCGTAATGGAAAATACTTAAGCAGTAAGTTTCATATGTAGATGAAAGAGTACGGTATTCGTTCATATGAGGACTCCTCCCGAGACACGTCAGTTAGACGGTGTGTCCGAACTAAAACCGAATTTTGTTGGACATGATAAGGTTTATCACGAGTCGCTCTGAGCTACTGTTTCCTTCAATAGGATATGTATTAACAGTGCAAAACTTATTTAGAAAGGTTCCATATAAATCTGTTTGACAGATATCATATAGGATATGAACAGGAAAGAAACGGGGTTTCTCATTCCTGATAATTTGGGTATGCCAGGCATAACGTTTGGATGATACCAAACTAAAAGACCCAAATTGGATAAGTGCCAATATAGGTTATCCTAAGGGAAACCTTAAGTATAGTACTTGTAAATCTCACATGAGAACAATGTGATTGTTGCTCACCATGCGGTTTTCCTGAGAGGAATACCGATATGCAGTGGTCAGTGGGAGGATAGTGATACTCGATGAAAATCGGAGTAATACTGTTCAAGGCACGAAGTCCTTAATGAAACACAATAGTTCATCTATGATGAATCTATACCATTAATCTTCAAATACACAAGAAACTAGTAGATCGGATAGAGTCAGAAAACAACCTAGGTATGGGTTTCTGATCTCAGCCCATAAAGATTTCAATCTATGGAGGTGTACTATCCGACTACGTTTTGAGGAATTGATACGAGGTATCGACTCCCTGTTATGGCAAAGTGCCATGAGTCCGAAATGGATTCCATGTATAACAACTATTTTGGATACTAGTTGTTGTACCACAAGGCATTGTGCCTATTGGTGCATTAAACGTCTTCAAGGAAGACATACATGGAAGGTAACAGACCAACGTACAAAGCTGGGCTTTTGAGTGAAAGGTATCGTTATCAACATTGTGTTAATAACGGTTCAACCTTTTACCTGTTGCCATGGTAAATCCATTTTGAAGATGCTTGAAGATAACTGTATATTTCATTTATGAAATGTGTCGTTGTAGATCAAAATCGCTTTCCTGAAAAGGAAACCTCTTGGAGGATTCTTACAACATCCTGACGATTTTGTATAACCGACAAACAAGGTTTGCGGGTTATTCGATCCATGTTTGGATTGAAGCAAGCATAAGGTTCTTGGAACTGACGTTTTGATGTAATCATAATGGTTTATGATTTAATTCAAAACGAAATGATTCTTGTGTATATAAGGAGGTTAGTGGGAGCGCACTGACAGTGAAATTCCCAATAAAGCAATTGGTGAAGCTTGGCTTTCATAGATATTCTTTCAATAGAAATTCTCCGTAGAATTCTGGGGAGTAACAACCTTTATTCAAGGAATAAAGATCTACTGGGATAGATTTGGAGTTGTTAACACTCTCTGGGAATTGTACATTTAAAATGTACTTGATAGGGTGTCTCATACGCTTCGAGCATATGGAGTCACGATCAGGTCAATCCAAGTGATAGTCACTGGATTAAAGATTAAGAACATCTGTTAGTATCTGAGAGAACTAAAGATGTTGTCTTAAACTATGGAGAAGGAGAACTTGAAGTGACTGGGATCACCGCTGCAAGTTTCCAAACAATTAAAATTGTGGTACTATAAAGTTTGAATAACGGGACAGTGAGCTGGAAATATTCCGAGCAAGATAACTGTTCTGAATAAACAACAAATGTGGATTATTGCTGCAGCTGAGGCAGCAAAAGAAGCTATTTGGATCGAAAATAAATCTAATTAGATTAGATATAGTTCTGTTAGCAGCTGAGCTAGGCGTCAGCACAGGCTAAGGAATTAAAGTCTCATCGACGATCCAGATATATACTTCTATATCATCAGATTCGTTCGGATCATACATCGTGGCGATGTGATGATCGTAAATAATCGCGTCAGACGATTATCAAACAAATCCGCTGACGAAAACTTTCCTCAGCAATTTGAGCGAACCGTACATAGTTCGGGTGTAGGACACTTGAGTGACTGGCTATGTGCCAAGTGGGAGATTGTTGGACAAAATGACCCATAGCGTCACTATTTGTACAGATCATTGTGTTGTTGTAACAAATTAACTATGTGACAAGGAAATTGTACTCTCATCATTTGTGATTAGATCACCATAGATATATAAATGAAGAGAGGTCCCTGTGATTAGTTCCTGGACTGAGAATGATATGAGACAGTATCAGTCCCTGAAGGATTAATCATTAAATATCCCTAGCCGGAGTATTATCGAGACTGGACATCGATAATGCGGAATAGGCTAGTATTGCACTTGTGAGCGTTGTGAGGACACAACGGCATAGTTCTCATATATATAAGTATCAGATACTTATGCAAGTGCGATAGGAGGTCGTGTTTCACCGATGGTACGGGAAACAGCTTCGCTCTGGATAGACCCCTCGGAATCCCATTGGTATTATGACTATGTGTCTATGGGAGGCCGAAATCAAGGTAGGTGTGTATAGTCTTAACCTGAGACTTACATCGCTAATACTTACGATAATCGATAGACTTTGGTCTGGTGGTACAAGGCTTTAACCGTTTTCTTCTTGCGTACACCACTTCTGGGTTTATCAGAGAGTCGTAGTGTATTGGGTGTGATGTCAAGACGGAAGTATCACTTCAGTCATAGTGGAGATGATGTCACGCAGGATACGGTACTAGTGCTCTTGAGTGTGCGCCACCAATCGGGATATCGTGACCAGGTCATGAATATCCGATTATAGAGACTATGTTACCAGACATCCGACATGTGCTTCGGACGGGGCAGACACTTATCCAGCCCCAGCCCTAGCACGTGACTATCCGATACTGGGCCGATATACACATACAATTGGTATACTACGCTTGATATAGATCCTTGTATATTCTATATGGATATGTCTGGAGAATTGGGAAGACTTGGTGCTTTGCTAGGAGTCGACCTTGTCTCGTAAATCGGTAGAACGTAGTACTTGGTACATACGTGATTCGGATACTCCGATGACCGTATTAATGCCAATATATCCGGGGATCTCATGGGTCGCTTCCCGATAATCCACCGATGATGCATAACTCGCACTCTAAATAATCTGGGATTATATAGAAGAGAGAGAAATTAATCTAGGATTAATTACAGAGATATTTTATCTAGGATAAAATATCGTCTAGAGAGAGATAATGATTAATTTGAAATTAATCGGTAAATAATATATTCGATATATTAATGAAATTAGATTTCGACGCGGAATTAAAATAGATTTTAATTCGGGCGAACGAATTAATTTAGAATTAATTCGTTAGCGATGTGAATAGTGAATTCGCTAGGCGTAATCATTTAATTACGACGCAACGAAAAAATCGCTAATTAGGAATTAGCGAACCCGAGCCCGAGTGTGATTGCGAGCGCATTCGTATTTCGAATTCGAGTGCGGCAACGCAAGTCACATCAAGCGTCAAATCATTCGTCACATCAAGCGTCAAATCAAATGTCACTTTGAGTGATGTGATTGATTGATGTGGTTGATTGATTGAAAGACTTACATCACTTTATTAAAGTGACAATGAATAGTTGATGTAAGTTGGTGTAATAGTGTTTGGAGGGAAAAAGCATTTACTTTTGGTTTAATTAATCAATTGTAATTGTTTTAATATATTTTTTCATTGAAAATATATAAAGGCATTTTTGGAAAATGCTTTAACACCAACCAACACACAATTTCTTCTCTCTCATTTTTCTCTTCTTCTAGTCACGCCCAAAATTGTTTTTCTTCACTGGTTTTGAACCAGAAATGGCGTGAATAAAGGGAAGCATAGAGTGGTTTTTCATGGTGAAAATCCAAGTGCTAGCACACTTACGAGACTTGCGAAGGTGGTAGGGAGGTTCACCCATGAGCCGGGATCCGTCCGACGAGGCTTAGAGCTCCGTTTCGCAGCTCAAAAATCAAAAAATGGAGGGCAGTGAACTGCATGCAGTGGGCGTCCTTGGCTGTGAGCAAAGTGGCTTCATTCGTCTTCAAATCGTCTCAACCGATCGATGTGAGTATTCCGCTACCTCCGTTGATGTGTTCACACATTGTTTTCATGTCTTGTTTGATCTTGGGACCTAGATAATAACCAATAATGGTATCAGAGCTATAGGTTCAAGCATGAAATTGTAGGGCTTAAAATTTGGGTAAATTTGTGTTGGGCATGATTTGAATAAATTGATTGTTTGAGTATGCTTATAACATGTCTAATTGCATTTTCGTTGGACCAATTTATTGAAAATTGATTTGGAATAATTTTCCCCAATTTTTGTCACTTGGCCGAATGTGTTGGTGATTTTGAATCCTTGGAATTTTTTGGTTTTGATTCATTGGATGAGTTAGAATCATGTAGGATGATGTTAATTTATGGTCAATTGGATTGTACTTTGAATTGAACATAAATCCCCAAAATTCTCATGTTGGCCGATTGGAGTATGCCCTTGAATGTCTTGGATTTTTGATTTTATATGACATTGGATGTGTATGAAATCATTTAGGATGTTGATTTAATGTCGATTGTGGGTTTGATTGGATTGAAACCAAATCGGATGTGAAATCCTTCCTTGGCCGAGACTAAAGAAGCATGTAAATGGGTTTGATTTTTCATTTATGTGTTGGACATATGATAATGATAATGAGCATGATTAATGGGACTAATATGGTGTTTTAGAAATATTGATTTAGTTGATTAATCATGTAATACACTTTAGTTTAATTGAATATGAAATTGGATTTTGTATATTAATTAATTGGGCCTAATTTTGGAAATTGGACTTTAATGTTGTAATTGGGCTTGATTTTATCAAGTAAGGTTTAGGCCGAATGGATTGATCTAATTGGGCCCAAAACCACAACCATAAAGCCCAAATGCGACTTAATGAACCTTTAAAGTTTAATTGGGCCTAATGGGCCAAGATTGATTTATGGGCTTATGGGGTAAATCCCGGATTGGACTTTGGTTATCGGTTTGACCCGAGTTGACCAAAAGTCCACGCCTTAAGAAATCAATTAAAAGCCCATTGGACTTTAATTGAATTGACGTTGGACGTTAAATCGGTCTTTGAGACGCGTTACGATTAAATTTGAAATTTAAATCGTAAAAGGTTTATTAAATAAAAGTGTAATATTTAATTTGGAATTGAATAGTGAATTAGTATTAAATACATGTTATATTGGATTTAATGATGTAGTTTAATTTAATTCAAGAATTCGTACTTTGAGTACTTATTCGCAAAAACGAGTTTGACTCGAACAAAATCAAATCGTTGTTTGAACATTGGATGATCACTTATTATCAGATTAATTAATTTGATTAGATTGATTGATAGCATGCTTATGTGTGTGAATACGTGGTTGTGTTGTATGTATAATGTATATCAGATGGATATTATATGGGTAGGCAATTTTAGAAATTGTTGTAATAAATTCGATTTATTAAATTGGACCTGCGTGTCCAGCCTTATCACCTTCATTCTCTTTGTATTCTCTTCTCACCTATTCCCCTCCATGTAAATGAGGTTTCTTTAGAAGTGTAGTGTAACGGGTAGAAGTAATACAAGTGCTAGCTTGAGTGAGAAAGGGAGAGATTTGATCTAGGATCAATGTGTTAAGTATCCATCCGCATATCATTATTATTTATTTTCATACTCGCTTTATTATGTATTTAGAATGCATGTTTAAGGGTGTATGATGATGAGACCTTAACAAAGATAATTAAATTGGTAGCCAATTTGCACACGAAAATCCCTCAATAAATATCAAGCGTTTATTTTCCTTCCATTGAGTGATTCTTGCTCAAGATCCGAGATTGGCAGGGGTTGTTGGCCAAAGTCAAGCCCTTGTCCGTCGAAGATGTGTTTTAATCACGAGGCTTTGTTCCATATCGGTGTCGTGTCCAAGTTGTGGTTTGTTGGCCAAAGTCTAGACCACTTCTTGTCCATCGACATTGATTACGAAGCTTCCATGTCAATGGGTCCGCGCTTGACTGGGATCACTAGGTTTGTTGTGCCAAAGCCAAGGCCTAGTTGATTCAGAGAAAAAGGTTAGGGTATATATTCGATATATAGGCATATATAGATATATGTTTGGGACTTGGATGTCCACCTACTGGATCTAGGAGTTGGATGAGATCCAATTGATCTTCGAGATCTACCTAGTTAGTTATATCATACAATTTGTTGGCCAAAGTCAAGATTGTGTGACATTTAACGGGATCCTAGCCCACTAGGAAACACGGTTTCCCGAGTACTCGACAGAGGGTTAGAGGCTCGACGAAAAATAGTGGGAGGCAAGTATTGAATTTGCAACATTCGTTCGAATACTCGCTAAACGCGCTCATCTATATTTTACTCGTCATATTAATCAAAAGTATTAGTTGGACTAATATTTTATGTTGTTTTAAAAATATATATAGTTGGACTATATACAAACTCATTCGTTATATAGTTGATTTTATAATTGGATTATAGTAATCAATATAATTGAATTAAAATAATAGTTGATTTTATAATTGGATCATAGTAATCAATATTAAGATTATAGTTGATAAAATAATTGGATTATTGTAATCATTATAATAAATAGTACCTTTATTAAAATTGATTAAATAGTTAGACTATTAAAATCAAGAAAGGATTTGAAAAGTTGAATATTTAAATGATTTAATTTTCATTGGGAATCAATAATAGGTTACTTTATTGGATAAAATAACTTGTTATATCTAAGCCCATAATTAAGCAAATAAGTAGAGCATAAAATCTTTGGAAGATTTATGTGATGATGAATTTAGTGCTTAATTTAATATACTTGACAATAAATCTATTTTAAAGTCAAAGTTTGCAATTGGGCAAGTTGCACATGGTGCACATCATTTCGATATTCTAAAACCCAAAGCTTGGCCAAAGGTTTGTGAAATATTGAAAAGATAATTGACATATCCCTAAGTGACTACCATTTGGATATGGAAGACACGAAGGAATTAAAGAAAGGGCGAGGCTCTAACTTTAAAAATATTTGTCAAAGTTATGTTCACTACTAGTATTGAAATTGGATTTTAAATACTTAGTGTGGTACATAAAATATATGTATTGATGTTCAGAATCCGCTATGAGCTGGATACTGACTTCAAGCCGAGATTTCTCTACGAATCGGAAACGGGACGAAAGTCGCTATTTCGACCGTAGATACCTAAGTTTAGGAACTACCCTTTGGGTATGTACTTAAATTAGGAAATGTTATTATGTAACTAGTTTGACTAGAGACATTATCTCTATATCAGTGTTTAATCCGATGTGGATAAAACCTTTATATTCTAGAACACTAAGTGTTTCATTATATAAAGATGATACTGAGATAAATACATTAGATGTAAATAACAGAATTTATATTTTGAATATAAATAAAATCTCAAACATATAAAATGACAAATAAATAGCTCAAATTGATTTGATCAATAGAGACTTATTTGTGGCATTGTTGTCTAGGACACAATTAAACAAGACTCGTATATCCACACTTTTGAAGAGTGGGTACTATGACTGATTTGACTATTCAAATAAGGTCTGCGAATCTAGTTTATTAGGTAAAATACCTAAAATACTATTTACTTGGTAATAGTAAAAGGGCCACCGATCTGTTAGCCCTATTCATGGTGAAGTAAGTGGGCCCATATCTAGCTAGGCTAGATGTGAACATGAATATTTCGTGACCTTAACGGATGTGGCATCACGTTGTGGTTATGTGTTTCTTTTGAAGAACACAGATCGGAAACTTTTGAAGTTTCGACACGAAGTAAATAAACAGATCGGCTATAGTATTATTCCGCCACGATAAGACCGTAATGGAAAATACTTAAGCAGTAAGTTTCATATGTAGATGAAAGAGTACGGTATTCGTTCATATGAGGACTCCTCCCGAGACACGTCAGTTAGACGGTGTGTCCGAACTAAAACCGAATTTTGTTGGACATGATAAGGTTTATCACGAGTCGCTCTGAGCTACTGTTTCCTTCAATAGGATATGTATTAACAGTGCAAAACTTATTTAGAATAAGGTTCCATATAAATCTGTTTGACAGATATCATATAGGATATGAACAGGAAAGAAACGGGGTTTCTCATTCCTGATAATTTGGGTATGCCAGGCATAACGTTTGGATGATACCAAACTAAAAGACCCAAATTGGATAAGTGCCAATATAGGTATCCTAAGGGAAACCTTAAGTATAGTACTTGTAAATCTCACATGAGAACAATGTGATTGTTGCTCACCATGCGGTTTTCCTGAGAGGAATACCGATATGCAGTGGTCAGTGGGAGGATAGTGATACTCGATGAAAATCGGAGTAATACTGTTCAAGGCACGAAGTCCTTAATGGAACACAAATAGTTCATCTATGATGAATCTATACCATTAATCTTCAAATACACAAGAAACTAGTAGATCGGATAGAGTCAGAAAACAACCTAGGGTATGGGTTTCTGATCTCAGCCCATAAAGATTTCAATCTTATGGAGGTGTACTATCCGACTACGTTTTGAGGAATTGATACGAGGTATCGACTCCCTGTTATGGCAAAGTGCCATGAGTCCGAAATGGATTCCATGTATAACAACTATTTTGGATACTAGTTGTTGTACCACAAGGCATTGTGCCTATTGGTGCATTAAACGTCTTCAAGGAAGACATACATGGAAGGCAACAGACCAACGTACAAAGCTGGGCTTTTGAGTGAAAGGTATCGTTATCAACATTGTGTTAATAACGGTTCAACCTTTTACCTGTTGCCATGGTAAATCCATTTTGAAGATGCTTGAAGATAACTGTATATTTCATTTATGAAATGTGTCAGTTGTAGATCAAAATCGCTTTCCTGAAAAGGAAACCTCTTGGAGGATTCTTACAACATCCTGACGATTTTGTATAACCGACAAACAAGGTTTGCGGGTTATTCGATCCATGTTTGGATTGAAGCAAGCATAAGGTTCTTGGAACTGACGTTTTGATGTAATCATAATGGTTTATGATTTAATTCAAAACGAAATGATTCTTGTGTATATAAGGAGGTTAGTGGGAGCGCACTGACAATGAAATTCCCAATAAAGCAATTGGTGAAAGCTTGGCTTTCATAGATATTCTTTCAATAGAAATTCTCCGTAGAATTCTGGGGAGTAACAACCTTTATTCAAGGAATAAAGATCTACTGGGATAGATTTGGAGTTGTTAACACTCTCTGGGAAATTGTACATTTAAAATGTACTTGATAGGGTGTCTCATACGCTTCGAGCATATGGAGTCACGATCAGGTCAATCCAAGTGATAGTCACTGGATTAAAGATTAAGAACATCTGTTAGTATCTGAGAGAACTAAAGATGTTGTCTTAAACTATGGAGAAGGAGAACTTGAAGTGACTGGGATCACCGCTGCAAGTTTCCAAACAATTAAATATTGTGGTACTATAAAGTTTGAATAACGGGACAGTGAGCTGGAAATATTCCGAGCAAGATAACTGTTGCCGAATAAACAACAAATGTGGATTATTGCTGCAGCTGAGGCAGCAAAAGAAGCTATTTGGATCGAAAATAAATATAATTAGATTAGATATAGTTCTGTTAGCAGCTGAGCTAGGCGTCAGCACAGGCTAAGGAATTAAAAGTCTCATCGACGATCCAGATATATACTTCTATATCATCAGATTCGTTCGGATCATACATCGTGGCGATGTGATGATCGTATAAATCGCGTCAGACGATTATCAAACAAATCCGCTGACGAAAACTTTTCCTCAGCAATTTGAGCGAACCGTACATAGTTCGGGTGTAGGACACTTGAGTGACTGGCTATGTGCCAAGTGGGAGATTGTTGGACAAAATGACCCATAGCATCACTATTTATACAGATCATTGTGTTGTTGTAACAAATTAACTATGTGACAAGGAAATTGCACTCTCATCATTTGTGATTAGATCACCATAGATATATAAATGAAGAGAGGTCCCTGTGATTAGTTCCTGGACTGAGAATGATATGAGACAATATCAGTCCCCGAAGGATTAATCATTAAATATCCCTAGCCGGAGTATTATCGAGACTGGACATCGATAATGCGGAATAGGCTAGTATTGCACTTGTGAGCGTTGTGAGGGCACAACGACATAGTTCTCATATATATAAGTATCAGATACTTATGCAAGTGCGATAGGAGGTCGTGTTTCACCGATGGTACGGGAAACAGCTTCGCTCTGGATAGACCCCTCAGAATCCCATTGGTATTATGACTATGTGTCTATGGGAGGCCGAAATCAAGGTAGGTGTGTATAGTCTTAACCTGAGACTTACATCGCTAATACTTACGATAATCGATAGACTTTGGTCTTGGTGGTACAGGGCTTTAACCGTTTCTTCTTTCTTCTGCGTACACCACTTCTGGGTTTATCAGAGAGTCGTAGTGTATTGGGTGTGATGTCAAGACGGAAGTATCACTTCAGTCATAGTGGAGATGATGTCACGCAGGATACGGTACTAGTGCTCTTGAGTGTTGCGCAACCAATCGGGATATCGTGACCAGGTCATGAATATCCGATTATAGAGACTATGTTACCAGACATCCGACATGTGCTTCGGACGGGGCAGACACTTATCCAGCCCCAGCCCTAGCACGTGACTATCCGATACTGGGCCGATATACACAATACAATTGGTATACTACGCTTGATATAGATCCTTGTATATGCTATATGGATATGTCTGGAGAATTGGGAAGACTTGGTGCTTTGCTAGGAGTCGACCTTGTCTCGTAAATCGGTAGAACGTAGTACTTGGTACATACGTGATTCGGATACTCCGATGACCGTATTTACTGCCAATATATCCGGGGATCTCATGGGTCGCTTCCCGATAATCCACCGATGATGCATAACTCACACTCTTAAATAATCTGGGATTATATAGAAGAGAGAGAAAATTAATCTAGGATTAATTACGGAGATATTTTATCTAGGATAAAATATCGTCTAGAGAGAGATAATGATTAATTTGGAATTAATCGGTAAATTAATATATTCGATATATTAAATGAAATTAGATTTCAACGCGGAATTAAAATTAGATTTTAATTCGGGCGAACGAATTAATTTAGAATTAATTCGTTAGCGACGTGAATAGTGAATTCGCTAGGCGTAATCATTTAATTACGACGCAACGAAAAAATCGCTAATTAGGAATTAGCGAACCCGAGCCCGAGTGTGATTGCGAGCGCATTCGTATTTCGAATTCGAGTGCGGCAACGCAAGTCACATCAAGCGTCAAATCATTCGTCACATCAAGCGTCAAATCAAATGTCACTTTGAGTGATGTGATTGATTGATGTGGTTGATTGATTGAAAGACTTACATCACTTTATTAAAGTGACAATGAATAGTTGATGTAAGTTGGTGTAATAGTGTTTGGTCGGAAAAAGCATTTACTTTTGGTTTTAATTAATCAATTGTAATTGTTTTAATATATTTTTTCATTGAAAATATATAAAGGCATTTTTGGAAAATGCTTTAACCAACCAACACACAATTTCTTCTCTCTCATTTTTCTCTTCTTCTAGTCACGCCCAAAACTATTTTTCTTCACTGGTTTTGAACCAGAAATGGCGTGAATGAAGGGAAGCATAGAGTGGTTTTTCATGGTGAAAATCCAAGTGCTAGCACACTTACGAGACTTGCGAAGGTGGTAGGGAGGTTCACCCATGAGCCGGGATCCGTCCGACGAGGCTTGGAGCTCCGTTTCGCAGCTCAAAAATCAGAAAATGGAGGGCAGTGAACTGTATGCAGTGGGCGTCCTTGGCTGTGAGCAAAGTGGCTTCATTCGTCTTCAAATCGTCTCAACCGATCGATGTGAGTATTCCGCTACCTCCGTTGATGTGTTCACACATTGTTTTCATGTCTTGTTTGATCTTGGGACTTAGATAATAACCAATAATGATATGGTTGGAAATAAAGAAAAAAGTCTCTAAAATAAAAAAGAAAAGAAGAAAAAATAGACCACCTATAACCGATAAGCGTGAAGCTACCCATGGGCGAGTATTAGGACCACCATGAGGAGAAATGCTACCTTAAAGGGTAGATATGTCAGAAAAAGGAAAGAGAAAAGAAAAAAGAGAAAAAAAAAAGAAAGAAACGAGAAAAGAAAAAAAAAAGAAAATGAAAAGAAAGAGACAAAAGAAAAAAGATGAAAACCATATCATGTTGAGTATGCTGAAGTAATCACAGAATGTGATTAAGACATCCAGGTTTGTTAGACCCACTAGTTCGATTCTCTGAAACGAAATCACCAAGTTGGCTTACTTAAGGACTAAGCTGCGGAAAAGCCCTGGCACACACACATGAGGAGTCTAGCTCAGATCACCCATTCAGATGATTGGACTTGAGTATATCGAGTACTTTGAAGATTCATCGGTTTTGACACGAAGCATTCGTTGAGGACGAAAATATGTCTAGCTATCAAAGATTATCTCGTGAGAGGTAATACAATATGTGAAACAGAATATCATGTCAGCTTGGGAACAAGGCCCATATCAGCTTTGGGGTGAGGCCCCACATCATTATCAGTTCGAGGGCGAGGCCCATATCAGCCTAGGGGCGAGACCCTACATCATCAGTTCGAGAGCGAGGCCCATATCATTCTGTGGGTTGAGGCCCACATCATTATCAGTCTTTGCCGGGTATGGCACTCAGGGGGCGAGGCCCACATCAGTATCAATAGCACTCTTGCCGGGTATGGTACTCTAGGGGCGAGGCCCACATCATTATCAGTCTTTGCCGGGTATGGCACTCTAGGGGCGAGGCCCACATCATTATCAATCTTTTCCGGGTACGGCACTCTGGGGGCGAGGCCCGCATCATTATCAGTCTTTGCCGGGTACGACACTCTCGGGGCGAGGCTCACATCACTATCGGTCTTTGCCGGATATGGTACTCTGGGGGCGAGGCCCACATCGTTATCAGTCTTTGCCGGGTACGACATTCTGGGGGCGAGGCCCACATCATTATCAGTCTTTTCTAGGTATAGCACTCCGGGTATGGAGACACATCAGCTACAATATCAGGTTTCAGGGATGAGTCCCAGGGTCGAGGCCCACATCAGCATCAACATCATTTTTCAGAGATGAGTCTCAGGGTCGAGGCCCACATCAGCTTCAGTATCAGTTTTCGGGGATGAGTCCCAGGGTCGAGGCCCATATTCAGTACAGTTCAGGAACAAAGCCTACATTCAGCTCAGTTTAGGAACAGAGCCTACATCCAGCTTAGTTCGGGAATAAAGCCCACATTCAACATAGTTCGGGAACAAAGCCCACAGTCAACGCAGTTGGGGAATAAAGCCCACATTCAATACAATTCAGGAACAAAGCCACACAGTCAACGCAGTTGGGGAATAAAGCCCACATTCAATACAATTCAGGAACAAAGCCACATAGTCAGCTCAGACCAGGGAATAAAGCCCATATTCAATACAATTCAGGAACAAAGCCACACAGTCAGCTCAGACCAGGGAATAAAGCTCACATTCAGTACAATTTGGGAATAAAGCCTACATCCAGCAAACTCCGGAACAAAGCCACACAGTCAGCTCAGATCAGGGAACAAAGCTCACATTCAGTACAATTCGGGAACAAGGCCCACAGTCAACACAGCTGGGGAATAAAGCCCACATTCATTATAGTAAGAGGAACAAAGCCCTATCATAACACAATTCGGGAATAAAGCCTGAGGGAATAAAGCCTTATCTTGACACAGTTCGGGAAGAAGGCCTAATGGAATAAAGCCCTATCTTGACACAATTCGGGAAGAAAGCCTAAGAGAATAAAGCTCAATCTCATCACAGTTCGGGAATAAAGCTCAGGAGAATAAAGCTCTCTCTCAACCGTTCGGGAATAAAGCCCAGGAGAATAAAGCTCTCTCTCAGCACAGTTCGGGAATAAAGCCCACCTTCGAAACAACTCGGGAACAAAGCTCGAGGGAATAAAGCCTCACCTCAACAATTTGGGAACAAAGCTCGGAGGAATAAAGCCACATCTCAACAGTTCGGGAACAAAGCTCGGGGGAATAAAGCCTCATCTCAACAGTTCTTGAACAAAGCTCGGAGGAATAAAGCCTCATCTCAACAGTTCGGGAACAAAGCTTGGGGGAATAAAGCCTCATCTCAACAGTTGTTGAACAAAGCTCGGGGGAATAAAGCCTCATCTCAACAGTTCGGGAACAAAGATCGAGGGAATAAAGCCCTATCTCAAGAAGTTAGGGAACAAAGCCCAGAGGATGAAAGCACTTTTCCATCACATTCATCTCAGTCGTAGTTTCGGGATGCGTCCTAGGATCGAGGTCCACTGCGTCATCAACTCAGTTTAGAGTAATAGGCGAACCAGGCAGCAGCTGGCGAGCCAGGTAAGTAAAAATGCATTGCACGAACTTTGATAGGATTGTCATTGTCACACACTGAACAAGTCCCATCAAAGTGGGGGCGACTGTAGGCATTGCATTTTTGCATACCAGCCCAATGATGAGCCTCGTACGGAGGCACCACCTTTTAAGTCGCGGAAGTCACGGGAAACGGACGTCGGAAGAGAATAATCAAGAATTGACGTTTTGTTGGATTTTTGTTCGCTCGCTTAACCTCGGGATTTGCTCGTTAAGCCTCTGTATCAAAATTTATTCTCGCCCCGAACCTTAAAACCTACCCCTGTGACCCTTCACCTTCCATGCACAAACATAAAATAATAAGCCACCAACCAATTAAACAAATTCAAAGAAAATCAAACAATTAAAAAATACAAACCAATTTAATAACAATTTTCACAAAACCAAAATCAAAGAAACTACCCCACACGCCTATTTCCATCAACCAAACCAAACACAAAAGGCCAAGCTCCTCACAAATCAACAAACCTCCATTTCCTATCCTCCACAAATCAAACAAACACTAACAAACAAGAAAACAAATAAACAAATGCCCCACACACCAAAAGCACCTTCAATTCACGACCCCTAACCCCTCACGTTCATTGCCTCAACCACTGACATCATAACCAATTCAACAAAGCCCTTCAAATCACCGAAAAATCCTTTGTTTTGCATCAATCATGCCCATTTTCCTCCTCATTTCACGCCAATCACACGGCACCTCAAAACCCCACACGTCTTCAGCTCCATTGGATCATGCCTGAAAAACCTCCAACCAGCCCCTTTAAATTCATCATCATTCACGGCAAGAAAGGGGGACTGCACATCATAAGTCACGTAAACCATTCACATGAAACCCTTCAAGCTCCTCCTCTTGACCCCATGTTCACGTAAATAACCCCCTGGATCACTTCTTCACACGCCCACAATAGCTTTCATCACCAATCCTCACTGACTACCCCTACTCGGCAACACACAGGCCATTTAGCAACAAACAAAACTCATTGCCTTCATAAACCGTACACCCCTCACAGCCCCTCTACTCACACTTGACGCAACCAAAGAACCCACACACCCTTTAGCTTCTCGGCAGCCAACACTCAAAACCTTCAGCACCCTCACTTCACGCACTGCCCAGCCCCTCCACTCACTGCCTCTGTCTTAAGCTATAGCTTCCCTTCATTCACAAGCACGCCATCTGCCCACGCGAGTACCCTCTGCCGAGCCCTCAAACAGCGCACAGACACCACTGCCATCCCACCCACGAAAAGCATTTCCCCTCACACCATAACCACACGTCCTAGCCACCTCCACACAAGGCCAAAACTAGAAGCCATCCACGCCAAATCAGACCTTCATCAAAGTCCTTACAGCCCTTAACCCAGCAACATCCTTCACACATCACTACACTTCGACTCCACTGCAATCCACTCGGAAAATCCTCTTCATGAACACGTCCCCAGGCCACAAAACACTCAGCTCATTGTCACAAAAACCACGCCCAGCCATTGCCTTCAATCCACTGCCTCACGCCTAGCCAACACCCCCACGGTAACCACAAAACCCTACTACCCTTGCACTTTCGCACACCTACAAGCATCCACATAACCCTCAAAAATCACTCATTCCATGCACGTAACTAGCCCTCCACAACCCTAAATTGCCTCCAAACTTCACGCGCAAAACTGCCTGCAAACAACCCATCACGTGAAACCTATCAAAAACGCACTGCCCACAGTCACGTATAAAACACCAAAACAATCCACTCACTGCCAGCCGAGACCAAGTAACGCCAAGACTTGCCTCTTCACAGCCCATGCAGCCTCATGCACGTGTGATAAAGCCCCATGCATACAGCCCTCCAAAATAGTGAATGAAACAGAGAAAACGGTGAGTTAAAACAGTGAGAAAATACAGAAAACAGCTAGCAGAAACCGCGAGTGAAAACGGCGAAAATAGCGGAAACCCGTGAAAATAGAGAAAATAGCTAAAACAGTGAACCTGAGAAAACAACGGAAACAGTGAACAGTGAAAACAGCAGAAACAGTAGATCAGTGAAAATAGTGGAATGATAACCCTTCCGGCACTGTGAAACGCACTCCCGGAATGCGACTAAAAAGGTAAGACCTGAGGGCACCCTTTGTTATATTTTATTTTGTTGTTCCGGACACGGCGTACTCGGTTGACGTGGAATACGTCCAACCGGGTATGCGAGGTCCTACATTGAAAATGGTCGAGTTCCTGGGCCACATGTTTATTTTATGTTATGAGAATTTACTATCGAAGCATACAAACTAATATATAGGATTTATCTTTATAAATGCAAATTAGAATAGGTTATTTTGGCCAATATGTATGTTGAGTAGACTTTGTTAAAATTGCACAAATCTATTCATTACAAGTGACATAAGTAAGGGACCATTACGAACCCAACGGTTTGAGGTCTTCCCTTGCGAGGGGTGAGTGCGGCCTTAAATCATTTTCCTGGTTCACACCAGGTGGCGACTCCATTATTCTCCGGTTTAGTCCCCCGCGGGCTACTCCATACTCCTAACTAGGCCCTGAGTCTAGAACAGCATGCGTCGCCCAGTTTCTGTGTCCTACAGCCCCAGAGTGGTACTGATGTGGGCCTCGTCCCAAACTGATATGGGCTTCGCCCCAAACTGATACTTATGTAGGTCTCGCCCCAAATTTATATGGGCCTTGCCCCAAACTGACACTAATGTGGGCCTCGCCACAAACTGATGCTGACGTGGGCCTCGCCCCCAAATTGATGTGGGCCCCGCCCCAAACTGACGCTGATGTGGGCCTCGCCCCAAACTGACACTGATGTGGGCTTCGCCCCCAAGCTGATACTGATGTTGATATGGGCCTCGACCCTGGGACTCATCGCCAAAACTGATACTAACGTGGGCCTCGACCCTGGGACTCATCCCCAAAACTGATACTGATGTGGGCCTCAACCCTGGGACTCATCCCGAAGCTGATACTAATGTGGGCCTCGACCCTGGGACTCATCCCCAAAACTGATACTAACGTGGGCCTCGACCTTGAGACTCATCCCCAAAACTGATACTGATGTGGGCCTCAACCCTAGGACTCATCCCCAAGCTGATACTAATGTGGGCCTCGACCCCTGCTCCATCATCAAACTGATACTGTTGTGGGCCTCGCCCCTAGACTGATACTGATATGGGCCTCACCCCAAACTGATATTGATGTGAGCCTCGACCCTGGGACGCATCCCTAAAACTGACACTGATGATGTGTGGGCCTCAACCTTGAACTGATGCTGATGTGGGCCTCATCCCCAAACTGATACTGATGTGGGCCTCGCCTAAAACTGATACTGATGTGGGCCTCGACCCTAGGACGCATCCCAAAAACTGACACTGATGATGTGTGGGCCTCAACCCTGAACTGATGTTGATGTGGGCCTCGGCCCCAAACTGATACTGATGTCGGCCTCAACCCAAGACTAATACTTATGTGGGCCTTGCCCCCAGATTGATATTGATGTAGGCCTCGACCCTAGGACTCATCCCCAAAACTGATGCTGATGTGGGCCTCGGCCCTGTGACTCATCCCCAAAACTGATACTAATGTTGGCCTCGACCCTGAGACTCATCCCCAAAACTTATGCTGATGTGGGTCTCGATCCTGGGACTCATCCCCAGAACTGAAATTGATATGGGCCTCAACCCTGGGATTCCTTCCTAGATTCACTCCAAAACTCTAACGATGTGGGCCTCGACCCTGGGATTCATTCTCGGATTTCCAAAAATCTGACGATGTGGGCCTCGACCATGGGATTTATTCCTGAAACTGATGATGTTATGTTTTTGTTTCAGGTTGGCTTGCATTTGCCGCTTTCTCATTTTTCTTCTTTGAAACCTGTGAATACAAAACAAAACAAACACAAAAAAGAATGCAAAATATGATACGTGTATGCATGCATGCATGAATGAATTTCCTATTCCGTTGGGTTAGGTCTTCCACCAGTTCTCCAGGTGATTGCTCAGTCTTCTCTCTGGTCTCATGACTCAATATCTTGTTATGTCCTTGATTCGCGATGTGGTAGACTGGTCGCCCCCAGTCTTGGTTTAGCTTTCTGCTCTCCACTGTTTGCACTTGGTCAAGATGAACCACATGGTGGGGCCTTATGTATCATCATACTATGCTACAAAATAGTCTCAATAGTTATACATATCATTATCCTCAAAGAATGCCTAGTAATGAAACCAGAGAACCTTCAAAACACCCAATGTAACTCAAATCCAAGTCTTTGGATAAATGATCTAAGCCAGACTCAAAGTGTGTGTGTGCAAAGGTTCTTTTACAGCTTGATCCCCAGGTAAGCCAACTCAATGATTTCGTTTC
This sequence comes from Zanthoxylum bungeanum, assembly GCA_019454045.1. NCBI lineage: Eukaryota > Viridiplantae > Streptophyta > Magnoliopsida > Sapindales > Rutaceae > Zanthoxylum > Zanthoxylum bungeanum. The sequence continues at coordinate 186,797 of SKCR01031196.1, read as the reverse complement.
AAATATCAGGATCGATGGGTCAAACCAACCTAGATGTCTCAATTTTGCCTGCAGTTGCTTTTCTGTGCTCGATGTGGTATGGTTTTCTTTCTTTTTTGTCTCTCTCTTTTCTTTCCTTTCTTTTGAACTTTCTTTTCTCATTTTTCTTTTCTTTTTTCTTTTTTTTTTCTTTCTTTTTTCTTTTCAACACACCTACTCTTTAAGGTAGCATTTCTCCTCATGGTGGTCCTAATACTCGCCCATGGGTAGCTTCACGCTTATCGGTTATAGGTGTTTCAATTATTTTCTTTAGAGTCTTTTCTTTCATTTTCAACCATACCACACATCATAACATAAGCAAATCAAGATAGACATCTAAGTAAACGGCCATTCACAGACCTATAATTTCTTTAACTAGTCACTTTGCTAACTACTCAGGTTTTCACTGCTAAGAACCATAACCAAGTGCTTACGAGTCTAACATAGATCAATTACTCAAAGTATCAGATAAAAGCATATCAAGAGTTTATCGTTTCTAAGGTTTCACCCTAAAGAAAAAAATTTCATCATCGGACTTATGTCTAACTATCAAGGACTAAAAAACAAACAATTTTTCTTTTTATTTTTTTTTGTTTTTTTTGTTTTTTGTTTTTTTATTTTTTATTTATTTTTTCTTTTTTTTTTCTTTTTTTGGGGACCACTATGGTCTTTCTATCCCTGCCGTAAATTTCTCTGTTTCTTGGCTTCATTTTTCCCGAAGTCCATGTTTGCTAAACTCTTCTTTGACAAGTCTTTTTTTTCCTAACCCAACGGATATCTATGATTGCTTTTAAGACACGGGGGTTAACATGATGCGTGAATGCATGAGATGCATGCGATGCGTGCGATGTATGGAATATATAAGTCGGCCCATTGGCATTTCAGAAGCTTTTGGCCCAATTGCCATAAAGCACAGACTTGTCCCAGTTTAAATGGCCCAACAAGCCCATACCTCATGACAACAAGTCCAATTGAATCCAAATGACAATGGTCATAAAGGCAAACATAAAGGAATAGTCTCTATTAGTCCTACAACTACAGCTCACATGAGGGTTTACATGGATGTAGACAAAGGCTCCCGCTGACGAAGGATTGCCCACAACTAGGACTCCCCACTCAAGGGTTCAAGCGACCAAGTGAGCGCACCTTTTTTATACCTTATGGTACGTGCCAACGAGTTATAGTGCGTGACTGACTGTCAAATGGATTTCCCGTTGTAGATTCCCCAGAGGGAGGGTGGAGCGAGGCTCTCTTAAGTACCCAAGCCTCTTAGGCTCTTATCGCTTGGTGACAGGAATAAACAATGAGTCCTCCAAATTAGTCCATCACAATAAGCTACAAGTACATGATTATCTAGGTGCCTTCACAGCTTTTCCTTATAGAAAGGTAGTGAATGAAGGAAGACACCAAACCATTACCTAGCCTTAAAAGTGCCTTTAATTAAACCCCTTTCAACCTACGGTAGACACAATTAACTAAAAAACAAATCACAATCATTACAAGATATTATTTCGGGGCCAATTCTCTATATCCCCAATGGAGTCGCCAGACTGTAGGAACACAAACTAGGCGACGCATGATGTCCCGGGCTCGCGGCCCGGTTGGGAGTACGGAGTAGTCTACGGGGAAATAAACCGGAGAATAATGGAGTCGCCACTCGGTGTGAACCGGGACAAGGATTTAAGGCCGCACTCACCCCTCGCAAGGGAAGACCTCAAACCGTTGGGTTCGGAATGGTCCCTTACTTATGCCACTTGTAATAAAATGATTTGTGCAATAATTTAATCGAATCTAGCAACATACATTCCCAATGGTATTCTATTTCTCAAGCATAAATCAAAAGTTCATCCAAGTACATATGTAACACATCTTCATATTTGCATACAACCTATTTGCATACAATCTATGTCCAAATTTGCATACAACCTATTTGCATATAATCTATGTCCGAATTTGCATGCATAAGGATAAATTGACATACGGAAAGCATACAATTTCATGTAACATTCATGAATACAGAAACGCAAATAAATCATAGTGATACTAGCATGCGATATCAAAATGGCGGTATATATGCAATTTCACATGGATAGACACAGAAGCGCAAACAAATAACATTCATATAAGCATGCATATTAAGGAAAGGCAATTAAACGCATAATGAGAATAAATAACTAAAGAGGCAATTATGAACATGGAATAGACGTGCAATGATGTGATACAGAAAATGATATCTAAGATTGACACAAACACATATGTGAGCATTTTTCCAAGTGGTACGTGGAATTGTATCCCAAGTGCAGACCGCATTACCGTCCGTTCGGAATCGGCTATGGAATTTATATATGGGTTTCCATCCGATATACCATGAGAAATAATACCCGAATGCTGTCATAACATGGATACACAAGTGATAATAGATCGAGCCAAGACAAGGATAGATGATGCAATCAATAGATGAAAGACGCGGCAAATATCGTGGTAAAGGTAGCCTTTTAGGCTTTCTGGGCGACGCATGCTGGGAACACAAACTAGGCGACACATGCTGTCCCGGGCTCGCGGCCCGGTTTGGAATACGGAGTAGTCCACGGGGGACTAAACCGGAGGATAATGGAGTCACCACCCGGTGTGAACCGGGACAAAGATTTAAGGCCGCACTCACCCCTCGCAAGGGAAGACCTCAAACCGTTGGGTTCGGAATGGTCCCTTACTTATGCCAATTGTAATAAAATGATTTGTGCAATAATTTAATCGAATCTAGCAACATACATTCCCAATGGTATTCTATTTCACATGCATAAATCAAAAGTTCATCAAAGTGCATATGTAACACATCTTCATATTTGCATACAACCTATTTGCATACAATCTATGTCCAAATTTGCATACAACCTATTTGCATATAATCTATGTCCGAATTTTCATGCATAAGGATAAATTGACATACGGAAAGCATACAATTTCATGTAACATTCATGAATACAGAAACACAAATAAATCATAGTGATACTAGCATGCGATATCAAAATGACGGCAGGTATGCAATTTCACATGGATAGACACATAAGCGCAAACAAATAACATTCATACAAGCATGCATATTAAGGAAAGGCAATTAAACGCATAATGAGAATAAATACCTAAAGAGGCAATTATGAACATGGAATAGATGTGCAATGATGTGATACGGAAAATGATATCTAAGATTGACACAAACACATATGTGGGCATTTTTCCAAGTGGTACGTGGAATTATATCATAAGTGCAGACCGCATTACCGTCCAATCGGAATCGGCTACAGAATTTATATCTGGGTTTTCATCCGATATACCACGAGAAATAATATCCGAATGCTGTCATAACATGGATACACAAGTGATAATAGATTGATCCAAGACAAGGATAGATAATGCAATCAATAGATGAAAGACGCGGCAAATATCGTGGTAAAGGTAGCCTTTTAGGCTTTCTTTCCCCCAAATGGAGAACCTTTTAGTCCAACACAATAAGCCCATGCACTCTTCATTACAATGCGTACAAAGATAAAAATAACTATATGGAACTTCGTATACTCGATTGAACACATCTTACATTCAACCGAATATACATCAACCGGCGCGGCAAAACATCGTGGTAAATGATTTTAACCCCTCATAATAGGGGACCTTTAATCCAACTTACTAAGCCCATGCGCTCGATCACATCATACACATAAACAATAAAGACAATAATATCGGACTTCGTATACCCGATTGAACACATCTTACATTCAACTGAGTATACATCGATCGACGCGGCAAAGCATCTTGATAAAGGGTTTTAACCCCTCAAAATAGGGGACCTTTAATCCAACTTACTAAGCCCATGCGCTCGATCACATCATGCATATAAAAATAAAGACAATAATATCGGACTTCGTATACCCGATTAAACACATCTTACATTCAACAGAGTATACATCGATCGGCGTGGAAAAGCATCGTGATAAAGGGTTTTAACCCCTCAAAATAGGGGACCTTTAATCCAACTTACTAAGCCCATGCGCTCGATCACAACATGCATATAAAAATAAATACAGTAACATCGGACTTCGTATACCCGATTGAACACATCTTACATTCAACCGAATATACATCGATCGGCGCGGTAAAGCATCGTGGTAAAGGATTTTAACCCCTCAGAATAGGGGACCTTTAATCCAACTTACTAAGCCCATGCGCTTGATCACATCATTATATATAAAAATAAAGACAATAACATCGGACTTCGTATACCCGATTGAACACATCTTACATTCAACCGACTATACATCGATCGGCGCGGTAAAACATCGTGGTAAAGGATTTTAACCCCTTAGAATATGGGACCTTTAATCCAACTTACTAAGCCCATGCGCTCGATCACATCATTACATAAACAAATAACATGCGGAAGTCAAGTAACGAATGACAAACAAATCAAAACAACATAAAATAAAATATGCGCCATTTACTCAAGTGGTATGTGGAGTTGTATCCCGAGTACAGATCATACTACCGTCCATTCGGAATCGGCTATGAAATTTATATCCGGGTTTCCATCCTATATACCACGAGAAGCGACACATTTTTCATTTTATTCAAGGGCCACAACATACATCATTTTACAATATATGCATATTTATCTACTCAAGGGCCACAACATGCATTTTAATATAGTAATCATGCGAACAAAACTCAATAAATCATGAAGATAAAACTGAAAACAAGTGTGAAAAATACCCTCAGGTATAACCTTTTATGTCGATTTTCGAACTAGCGTTTCACGGCCGTCGGAAGGGTTATCACTCCGCAACTCTTTCGGTTTACTGAATTAACGTCTTAGCTCGCTGTTTCGCTATTTTAGTCACTGTTTTCACTCCGTTTTGCTGCTGTTTCCTCACGGTTGGTCACTGTGTTTGGTAATTTATGGTACTATTTTGCTCGATTTTGGGACTGTTTTGGGGTATTTCGGTGAAGGGCTAAGGGGACTGTATTTAGGTTATTTTAGGGACTGTTTTAGTAGTATTTGGGTGCTTTTTTGTGGACTGTTCCGGGAGGGTTTGTTGGGTGATTATTTTGGTCGGTACTAGGCAGTTATTTGGAGGCTTTTTTGGTGGTTAAAGGAGCTGATTTGGGGGCTGATCTTCACTGTTTTTTGGTTGATTATTTTCTGGTTCAGGGGGCTCTCGACTTTGAAGGTTTATTTGTTGTTTATTCACTCTGTGGAGGGCCGTGTGAAGGGTACATGGATTAGGGTTGCTAGGTGAAGTTGGTTTGTGCTGGTTTCACGTTAAAGGGCGAATCCAAGAGGGTAATGGGGCACAGTTTCAAGGCAGTTAGCGTGAGGGAATATGGTATGTGTTTGGCGTGGGTTTTGGGTCAGGTGGCGTTTGAAGGTATTGGCGTGTGAAGGTATTGGCGTGTGGGATATGCCGAGGCGTGAGGAGGCTGTTCGGTTTATGGTGCGTGAAGGCTGTTTGGGTTCATGGTGCGTGAAGGCTGTTGTTGTGAGGCTTTGAATGTGTGGTTGATTAGCTGTTTGAATCAGGGTGTATTTGCGATGTGAGAGATAATGAGTGCAGGTGCTGGGCGTGAAGTGTGAAGGCAGTCTAGGCCATGTGCGTGTATTTGGAGCTGATGAATGGCCTGGCTAGGGTGGCTATGTGGGCTGTGTTTGTTGTGAATGGTTTATGAGGGCTGATTACGTGAAAGTGTGGCTGTTATGGAGATGGTGATGTGGCGTTGCTTATGTCGTTTGGGAGTGGTTCGCCGCATGGGTTCATGAGGAGGGTTGTTTAATGGCAATGGGCGTGAGTGGACGTTGAGGGAAAGGGCCGTAGAGGGGCTTCGAAGGCAGTGAATGAAGTTGTTAGCAGTCTTTAGTCGGTTGTTTGAATGAAGGTTTTAGAGGCAAGGGTTGATGATCAGCGTTTGGTTGAGGGTTTATCTTTTTGAATTTGTGGGAATGAGATGAGAGAAAGGCTTCAGGGACCGAGAGCTTTAGGGTTTCATTGTTTTATGTAAGGTGAGAGGAGTGAGCTACCGTGAGTGGGAGAGAGGATTAGGGTTGCAATTTGTTGTTGTTTTTATAGTGAGAGATTAGGATTAGGGTTTGCATGCATTTGTTAAGGAAAGAAATCAAATTAATTGGGGACATGATTTGTTTGTTTAGGAAGGTTATATATTTGATTGACTTTTATTTAGGCATTTAATTTGTTAATTAGGTAGGTGATTATTTAATTTTGGTAATGATTTATTTAATTTTGGTATTAGATTTTAATTAAATATTAGTTTAATTTAATTTAATTTAATTGTATTTTAATTTAATTTAATTAGCTTTAATTCAATTTAATTTAGTTAGTTTAAATTAATTTCAATTAGCTTTAATTTAAATTAATTTAATTTGTGACATGTATTTTAAATGTTTTAATTATTTTTTTGGATTGGGCTTGGGTGAGATGGGCTTGATGTGTGTTTAGTGAGCTAAGGATGTGTTTTAAACGGAGGTCCAACAAGCGAACCCGAAGCTACTCCAGCGAATCCAACAAAAAAAACTTTTTCCCTTCCGACGTCCGTTTCCCGCGGCTCCCGCGACTTAAAAGGTTGTGCATCCAAATGAGACTCATCATCGGGTCTTACATGTAAAAATGCAATGCCTACAGTGTAATTGGACTTGGGGTTGTATATCTCAACTAATCCATAGGTAACACCTGAGTAATCACAAGTCGACCTGACCACTTTGATTTCAGCTTTCCAGGGAAAAGTTTCAACCATGAATCGTATAGCAGCACCTGCTGCCCTGGCTCCAGTTGTCTGCGTACTAATTTTTTATCATGCCATTTCTTGGTCTTTTCTTTGTACAGTTTGGCATTTTCATAAGCATGTAGGCGAAATTCCTCCAATTCGTTTAGTTGGTGGAGCCGTTTTTCTCCTGCTGCTTATGAATCAAGATTTAACTTCTTCAGTGCCAAGTATGATTTATGTTCAAGCTCCATTGGTAGATGGCATGTTTTCCCAAACACCATTCGATATGGGGACATACCAATGAGTGTCTTGTAAGCTATCCGGTAGGCCCATAGTGCGTCATCTAGTTTTGTAGACCAATTCTTCCTTGTTGATCCAATGATTCTCTCCAAGATTCTTTTGATCTCCCTGTTTGGAACTTCAACATGTCCATTTGACTGCGGATGGTAGACAGTGGCAAATTTATGAGTAACTCCATTTTTGGATAGGAGTGCTTCGAAGTATCTGTTACAGAAATGTGTGCCACCATCACTGATAATTTCCCGATGTGGTTTGAAGCGAGTGAAAATATTCTTTTTAAGGAATTTTATCACCACTTTTGAATCATTTGATGGCAGTGCAATTGCTTCAACCCATTTGGAGACGTCGTCTACTACAACTAGTATGTACAGGTTTCCAAACGATGGAACAAATGGTCCCATAAAATCAATCCCTCATACACCAAATATCTCTACTTCCAAAATGTTTTGCATAGGTCCTTCATTTCTCCTTGAAATATTTCCTGTTCTCTGGCACCTATCACATTGAAGAGCAAATAAGTAATCATCTTTAAATAGAATGGGCCAGAACAAACTTGATTGTAGGACTTTGGCTGCAGTTTTATTCCCACTGAAGTGTCCACCATATGGTGATGATTGACAATGATGCAGAACACTATTGACCTCCTCTTATGGAACACAGCATGTCAGTAATTTATCAACACAGCATTGGAACATGTACGACTCATCCCAGAAATAGTGCTTGACTTCTTTGAAGAACTTCTTTCTTTGCTGATGAGTCTATTCCAATGGCCATTTTCTCGATACTATGTAGTTGATATAGTCAGCATACCAATGGACATCATGTCGTTTCAAGTCAAACAACTGTTCATCTGGAAAAGTTTTTTTGATTGTCAGTTCTTTGCTAGCTGTTTCTCATTTCTCAAGCCTCGATAAGTGATATGCCACATGGTTTTCTTGTTGATCTTGGGACCTTGAGTTGAGCTGGATGCTGACTTCAAGCTGAGATTGCTCTACGAATCAGAAACGGGACGAAAGTCGCTATTTCGACTGTAAATACCTAAGTTTAGGAACTACCCTTCGGGTGTGTACTTAAATTAGGAACTGTTATAATGTAACTAGTTGGACTAGTAACATTATCTCTATATCAGTGTTTAATCCGTTGCGGATAAACCTTTATATTCTAGAACACTAAAGTGTTTCATTATATAAAGATGATACTGAGATAAACACATTAGATGTGAGAAACAGTATTTATATTTTGAATATAATTAAAATCTCAAACATATAAAATGACAAATAAATAGCTCAAATTGATTTGATCAATAGAGACTTATTTGTGGCATTGTCGTCTGAGACACAATTAAATAAGACTCGTATATCCACACTTTTGAAGAGTGGGTACTAGAATAAACCTAACAATGGTATTCCTGTAAGAATATTTCTGGAGAATTGGGTAGGCATGACGCTTTGCTAGAAGCCAACCTTGTCTTGTAAATCGGTATAAACGTAGTACGAGGTACTTACGTGTTCGGATAGTCCGACGACCGTATTTACTGCCAACATATCCGGAGATCTCATGGGTCGCTTCCCGAAGATTCACCGATGATGTATAACTCGCACTTTAATTAATCTGGGATTAATTAGAAGAGTGAGAAAATTAATCTGGGATTAATTGCGGAGATATTTTATTTGGGATAAAATATCGTTTAAAGAGAGAGAACGATTAATTTGGAATTAATCGGTAAAAATAATATATTCGATATATTATATGAAATTGGATTTCGACGCGGAATTGAAATTGGATTTTAATTCGGGCGAACGAATTAATTTAGAATTAATTCGTTAGCGACGTGAATAGTGAATTCGCTAGGCGTAATCATTTAATTACGATGCGACGGAAAATTCGTTAATTTGGAATTAGCGAACCCGAGCCCGAGAGTGATTGCGAGCGCATTCGCATTTTGAATTCGAACACGGCACGCAAGTCACATCAAGCGTCAAATCGCTAGTCGCATCAATTGTCAAATCACTTGTCACTTTGAGTGATGTGATGTGACTTGACATGTTGTCACTTTATTAAAGTGACTTGATGTGAATAGTGAAAGGTGATTATTTGAAAGTTGATAGGACTTGTACCTTTTTGACTTTTGAATTAATTGTTGTGTATATATATTTTATTCATTTACTTGGTAAATGGAATAAATAATATATATGTATATACAAAAGCCATTCTCTCTCTCTTGGACCATTAATTGTTCACGGTTTCTTTGAGAAACCTATCTCCCTCCTCTTTTTCTTTTGTCCATCACACGGCTTTGAGCCAATTTTCTTCTCATTTTTCTGGTTTGACCGAACCTATTGGAGAAGCATGGAAGAAGTAAAGTGCTAGCACACACCTTGGGTTATATTATGGTGATAGGGAAACGAATTTGTGAGCAAGGAAAGCTTGAAACTTGGAGCTTCAATGGAGTTTTTCTTGGCCGATTTTGGAGGATTCTCACTGCCCAATTGTGCGCCCAACTGAAGTTCCAAATGGACAAAACCGAGCTCCATGGATGAAGGAAAAAGACTTGTGTTCTTTGCATCTCAAACCAATCAATGTGAGTATATGTTTCCGCCATTATTCCTTGATGTATTCATGCATTTTTGTGCTTGAATTTGTTGATCTTGGGACCTATATTAGAACTCAACAATGGTATCAGAGCCTTTGAACAAGCATGAAAAAATTTTGGGCATGACAAATTGGGTAAAATCAATTGAAGCATGTTTTGATGAAATTGTTTGTTATAGTATGCTTAAATGAGTTGGAATTAATGATTGATTAGATCAATTTGAAGAAATTGTGTTTGGAACAAATTTCCCCAATTTTTTATGTTGGCATAAAGTGATAAATTTGGGTAAACTTTATTTTGAGCATATTTTGTGAAATTGGATGAATGAGAATGCTTAAAGTATGTTTAATTTAAGATTGATTGGATCAATTTGTTGAAATTGTGTTTGGAACAAATTTCCCCAAATTGCTTATGATGGCCAAAATTAAAGAACCCTAAATTTCTTGGTAATTTTGTTTGTTTGATCATTGGATGACTTAAAACAAGTGGGTAATGTTGAATTGAAGTTTGATTGGATTGAATTTTGATTTGGAACAATTTTTCCCTTTTAAAGTGGCTTGGCCGAATTCAATTGAATATGAAATTCATTGTGTTTTTTTGTATTTTGATTCATTAGATGAATTTAATTGATTTGGGAATGATGATTGTGGATTCAATTGGATTGAAACCGAATCGGATTGTAAAACCCCTAATTACCGAGAACAAAAGCATGTAAATTGGGTTTGATTTTAATAAATTGTGTTGGACACTATTTAATGTTAAAGTGCATGATTAATTAGGCTAATTGATGTTTTAGAAATGTTAATTGGATAATTAATTGTGTATTACACTTAGGTTAATTAATTATGGAATTTGGAATTTTATAAGTTAATTAATTGGGCTTATTTTGGAAATTGGGCCTTAAGGTTGTCATTGGACTTTTGGGCTTGGTTGTACCAAGTTAGGTTTAGGCCAATTTGGTTGGATCCAATTGGGCCCAAAACCGCATCCATAAAGTCCAATTATGACTTAATGGACCTTAATTATTTAATTGGGCCTAATAGGCCAAAATTAATTTAAAGGCTTATGGGGTAACTCCCGGATTGGACTTTGGTTATCGGTTTGACCCGAGTTGACCAAAAGTCCACGCCTTAAGAAATTAATTAAAAGCCCATTGGACTTTAATTAAATAAACGTTGGACGTTAATTGGGCTTTGAGACCCAAAACGATTGAATTTGGAATTTAAGTCGTAAAGGTTCATTAAATAAAAGTGTAATATTTAATTTGGAATTAAGTAGTGAATTAGAATTAAATGCGTATTAAATTGGATTTAATAATGTAGTTTAATTTAATTCAAGAATTCGTACTTTAAGTACTTATTCGCAAAACGAGTTTGACTCGAGCAAAAATCAAATCGTTGTTTGAACATTAGATGATCACTAATTATCAGATTAATTAATTTGATTAGATTGGTTGATAACATGCTTGTATGAATACATGGTTGCGATGCATGAATAATGTATATCGGATGGATATTAGTCGGGTGGGGAAATTTTGGAAATTGTTGTAATAAATTTGATTTATTAAATTGGACCTGTGTGTCCAGCCTTATCACCTCTATACTCCTTGTATTCTCTTCTCACCTATTCCCCTCAATGTAAATGAGGTTTCTTTAGAAGTGTAGTGTAACGGGTAGAAGTAAATACATGTGCTAGCTTTGGAGAGAGAAAATGAGAGATTTGATCTAGGATCAATGTAAAGTATCCATCTGCATATCATTATTATTTTATTTTCATATACGCTTTATTATGTATTTAGAATGCATGTTTAAGGGTGTATGATGATGAGACCTTAACAAAGATAATAAATTGGTAGCCAATTGCACGCGAAAAACCCTCGCTCAATATCAAGTGTTTTTCCTTCCATTGAGTGATTCTCACTCAAGATCCGAGATTGGCATTGGGTTGTTGGCCAAAGTCAAGCCCTTTGTTCGTCGAAGATGTGTTTGAATCACGAAGGCTTTGTTCCATATCGGTGTCTTGTCCAAGTTGTGGTTTGTTGGCCAAAGTCAAGACCACTTCTTGTCCATCGACATTGATTACGAAGCTTTCTATGGTCAATAGGTCACACTTGACTGGGATCACTAAGTTTGTTGTGCCAAAGCCAAGGCTTGGTTGATTCAGAGGAAAAAGATTAGGTAATACATTGGATGTATTGGCATATATAAGATATATGTTTAGGATTTGGATATCTGCCTACTGGATCTATGAATTGGATGGGATCCAATTGATCTTCGAGATCTACCTAGTTAATTATCATACAATTTGTTGGCCAAAGTCAAGATTGTGTGATATTTAACGGGATCCTAGCCCACTAGGAAACATGGTTTCCCGAGTACTCGACAGAGGGTTAGAGGCTCGCCGAAAAATAGTGGGAGGCAAGAATTGAATTTGCAATACTCGTTCAATTACTCGCCATACGCGCTCATTCAAATTATTTCGTCGTTAGATTAAATGTTAGTTGGACTAATATTTAAATTGTTGTTTTAATAAACAGTTGGACTGTATTATATTTGATTATATATAATTGGATTATATTAATCAATATATTTGAATTAATTAATTTCAGTTTACAGTTGATCTTATAGTTGGACTATAGTAATCAATGTAATTGAGGTTAATTAATTTAGATTATATTTGATTATATAGTTGGACTATTATAATCATTATAATAAATAGTACCACAAATCGTTGATTAAATAGTTGGACTATTAGAATCAAGATATAAAAATGAAAGATTAGTGTTTAAGACATAATCCTGGGTGAAAATGTATTTAAACGACTTTAATTTTCAAATTGGGAATAAATTTCAGGATGGTCCTGGAAAAATAATAAGTTATTTTATTTGATAAAATAACGTATTATGCCTAAGCCCGGAGTTAAGCAAATAGTAGAGCATAATCTTTGGAAGATCATGTAATGATAACTTAAGTGCTTAATCCATTATGTTTGTCATAATTATGTTCACAGCTAGTATTAAAATTGGATTTTAGATACTTAGTGTGGTACATAAAATATATATATTGATGTTCAGAATCTGTTTTGAATAGGATACTGACTTCAATTGAGATTTATCTGCGAATTGAAAACGGGACGAAAGTCGTTGTTTTAACCGTAGATACCTGAATTTAGGAACTACCTTCGGGTTAATACTTAAATTTAGAAATTGTTATAATGTAGCTAGTTTGACTAGAAACATTATCTCTATATCGCGTATAACCCGCTGCGGGTGTACCTTTATATTCTAGAACACTAAAGTGTTTTATTATATAAAGATGATATTGAGATAAACACATTAGATGTGAATAACAGAATTTATATTTTGAATATAAATAATATCTCAATTATATAACATGACAAATAAATAGCTCAAATTGATTTGATCAGTTAAGAAACCTAATTGTGGCATTGTTGTCTGGGACACAATCAAACAAGACTCGTATATCCGCACTTTTGAAGAGCGGGTACTAGGACTGATTTGATTCTGTTCAAATAAAGTCTACGAATCTAGTTTATTGGGCAAAGTGCCTAAAACACTATTTACTTGGTAAAAGTGTAAATGCCACCGATCAGTTAGCCATACTTCATAATGAAGTAAGAGGGCCCATGTCTAGCTAGGCTAGATATGGATATGAATATTGCGTGACCTTTACGGATGTGGCATCGCGTATGGTTATGTGTTTCTTTTGAAGAACACAAATCGGAAACTTTCACAGTTTCGACACGAAATAGACAAACTGATCGGCTAAAGTATTAAACCGTCACGGTAAAACCGTAATGAATAATACTTAAACAATAAGTTTCTAGTATATTTGAAAGAGTATAATATTCTTTCAAATAAGGACTCCTCCCGGAACACGTCAGTTTGATGGTGTGTCCGAACAGATTAACCGAATATACACAATACTACGGTATACTACGCTTGATACAGATCTATATATTCCTGTAAGAATATTTCTGGAGAATTGGGTAGGCATGGCGCTTTGCTAGAAGCCAACCTTGTCTTGTAAATCGGTATAAACGTAGTATACCGTAGTATTGTGTATATCGGCCCAGTATCGGATAGTCACGTGCTAGGGCTGGGGCTGGATAAGTGTCTGCCCCGTCCGAAGCACATGTCGGATGTCTGGTAACTAGTCTCTATAATCAGATATTCATGACCTGGTCATAATATCATGATTGGATGCGCATCACTCAAGAGCACTAGTACCGTATCCTGCGTGACATCATCTCCACTATGACTGAAGTGATACTTCCATCTTGACATCACACCCAATACACTACGACTCTCTGATAAACCCAAAAGTGGTGTACGCAGAACCGGTTAAAGCCCTGTACCACCAAGACCAAAGTCTACCGATTATCGTAAGTATTAGCGGTGCAAGTCTCAGGTTAAGACCAAATACACCTACCCTGATGTCGGACTCCCATAGACACATAGTCATAATACCAATGGGATTCCGAGGGGTCTATCCAGAGCGAAGCTGTTTCCCGTACCATCGGTGAAACACAACCTCCTATCGCACTTGCATAAGTATCCAATACTTAAATATATGAGAACTATGCCGTTGTGCCCTCACAACGCGCACAAGTGCAATACTAGCCTATTCCGCATTATCGATGTCCTGTCTCGATAATACTACGACTAGGGATATTTAATGATTTATCCTACGTGGACTGATAATGTCTCATATCATTCTCCATCCAGGAACAAATCATAGGGACCTCTCATCATTTATACATCTAAGGTGATCTAATCACAAATGATAAGAGTGCAAACTCCTTTGTCACATAGTTAATTTGTACAACAACACCATGATCTGTACAAATAGTGACGCTATGGGTCATATTATCCAACATTTCTGTCCTTTTCCTGTCTCGGATTTCCACATGAAATTCTTGCATTAGAAGCACCCAACAGATCAATCTAGGTTTGGCATCTTTCTTCGCGATCAGGTAATTGATTGCTGAATGATCTGTGTAGACCACCACTTTGGGACCCAGTAGATAATAGCAGAATTTATCAAAAGCGAACACAACTGCAAGCAATTCATTTTCAGTGGTTGTGTAGTTGAGTTGAGTTTCATTCGAAGGTTTACTGGAGTAGTGAATGGTGTGGAAAATTTTTGCTTTGCGTTTTCCCAAAACTTCACCTACAATAAAATCACTAGCATCGCAGATCACCTCAAATGGAAGAGTCTAGTCTGGTGCTATTTGACCAGTGCTTTCACACGCGTATAACGCAAGCGCACGTATCGTTCAAGTAGTATAAAAAGTATCGATCCCACGAGGACTTAAAACCTAAGCTATTAATTTTTATGAGGCCAAATGATTACTAGTATCTAACGGATTGATTGATTGATTGGATGATGACTTTAAATTTAAAAACAAGTCACTGGATTGATGTTAAGAACACCCTTAAGTATCTTAGATGAACTAAGGATGCTGTCTTATACTATGGAGAAGGAGAACTTGAAGTGACTGGGTTCACCATTGCAAGTTTCCTAACCGATAATAACGACTATAAGTCACAATAATGATACTATACAGTTTGAATAACGGAACAGTGAGCTGGAAATCTTCCAAGCAAGATATTGTTACCGAATAAACAACAAAATTGGATTATTGCTGCAGCTGAGGCAGCAATAGAAGCCTTTTGGATCGATAATAATCCTAATCAGATTAGGAGTAGTTCTGTTAGCAGCTAAACAAGGCTACATCACAGGCTAAAGAATTAATGGTCTCATCAGCGATCCAGATATATACTTCAAATATTCATCTGATTCGTTTGGATCATACATCGTGGTGATGTGATGATCGATAAATCGCATCAGATGATAGTCATGCAAATCCGCTGACGAAAGCCTTTTCTCGGCAGAAGGTTGAGCGAACTATACATAGTTCCGGTGTAGGACACTTGAGTGATTGGCTAGAGGCCAAGTGGGAGATTGTTGGACAATTATGACCTATAGCATCACTATTTGTACAGATCATGGTGTTGTTGTACAAATTAACTTTGTGACAAAGTAAATTGCCCTTTTATCATTTTTAATTAGATTACCAAGATATATAAATGATAGAAGGTCCATATGATTAGTTCCGGATTGAGATGATATGAGATAGTATCAATCCATAAAGTTTTAATCATTAAATATCCATAGTCAGAGTATTATCGAGATTTGATATCGATAATGCGTAAAAGACTAGTATTACACTTGTGCGCGTTGTAGGAGCATAACATTATAGTTATCATATATTTGGGTATAGGATACTCATGCAAGTGTAATAGGAGGTTGTGTTTACCGATGGTACGGAAACAGCTTCGCTCTAGATAGACCCCTCATAATTCCATTGGTTGTATGACTATGTGTCTATGGAAGTCCGAATCAGGGTAGGTGTATTTGGTCTTAACCTGAGACTTGCACCGCTAATACTTGCGACAATCAATATACTTTGGTTTTGGTCGTCCAGGGCTTTAACAGGTTATGTGTACTCCTCTTCTGGGTATATTGAGAATCGTAGTGTATTGGGTGTGATGTCAAGACGAAAGTATCACTCCAGTCATAGTGGAGATGATGATCACGTTGGATACGGAACTGGTGCTCTTATATGCTGCAGCTATCGGGATATTATGACTAGGTCATGTTTATCCGATTATAGAGACTACGTATACAATGCCTGATATAGATCACATATTCCTATAAGAATATTTCTGGAGAATTGGGTAGGCACGGTGCTTTGCTAGAAGCCAACCATGTCTTGTAAATCGGAATAAACGTAGTACTAGGTACGTACGTGTTCGGATAGTCCGACGACCGAATTTACTGCCAACATATCTGGGGATCTCATCGGTCGCTTCCCCGAAGATTCAGCGATGACGCATGACTCGCACTTTATTAATCTGGGATTAATTACGAAGATATTTTATCTGGGATAAAATATTATTTAGAGTGAGAGAACGATTAATTTGGAATTAATCGATCAAATAATATATTCGATATATTATACGAAATTGGATTTCCACGCGGAATTAAAATTAGATTTTAATTCGGGCGAACGAGTTAATTTAGAATTAATTCATTAGCGACGTTAATATTAATTTTGCTAGGCATAATTATTTAATTAAATTTGATTTAATTATATCGCAACGGAAAATTCGTTAATTCGAAATTAGCGAACCCGAGCGCGGGAGTGTTTGGTGGCGCACTCACATTTTGAATCAAGTGCGGCTCACAAGTCACATCAAGCGTCAAATCATTAGTCACTTTGATTGATGTGATGTCTAGTCACTTTGAGTGATGTGACAACTAGTCATTTGTGAGTGATTGATGGTAGTGGTTGTAGGCTTAAATGCCTTGTACTTTAGGAAAGTCAACAAGTGTATTAGATTTTTGAAATCTAAGAACACAACACACTTAACACATCTTTCTCTCTTATCCTCTCTATCTCTCTCGGCCAAGGGCCACTTTTTTCTTCTCCAAAATCTGTAAATGCCGAGAACACAAGGAGAAGCAAAGGGAATTTTATGGCAAAATTTCCAAGGTGCTAGCACACATTCGGGGTCTTGCGAAGGTGATAGGGAAACCCACCTGTGGGCATGGAATCATAACACAAAGCTTGGAGCTTGGAGGACATCCATGATCGAATTTTTGGAGCACAAAATGGAGCAATTACCGAGAGCTCAAGGAGCCAAAAGTCTTGTTGTTCCTCGCATCGCATAACCGATCAATGTAAGTATGATTCCGCCATATTTCAATGTTGTATTCGCACATGTTTCTTGCTTGAAATCGATCTTGGGACTAACTAGAAACCCAACAACTCTTATCCAAGTTAATAGTTGTTTTCT
The DNA here is from genome assembly GCA_019454045.1 of Zanthoxylum bungeanum. NCBI lineage: Eukaryota > Viridiplantae > Streptophyta > Magnoliopsida > Sapindales > Rutaceae > Zanthoxylum > Zanthoxylum bungeanum. Next base: position 169,236 of record SKCR01031196.1, on the reverse strand, counting down.
TTATTTCTAAATTACCAAATAAGTAAATTCTCCGATTACATTTACCATTCTTTATATACACAACCAACAAGGTATTAATAAAATCATTGTGCCCACAAAATTCATAAGTGTAGTTGAAAAGAGAGTAATAATTTAGTCCTAAAGTTATATTAGAATTCACACCTTTTTTGGCAATGGATTTTTTATTTTTTAATTTTATTTACAACATCTTCAATCCATATAGCGAGCGTTGGGCCAGTGACTCCCAAGCCAGTTGGCTTTAGGGCACTAGGTGTTACAAAACCTCTACGGACTTAATTACTCGGATCTCAGATGTTTTTTTTTACAACATCTTCAAACCATGTAGCGAGCTTTGGTCCAGTGACTCCCAAGCCAGTTGGCTTTAGGGCACTAGGTGTTAAAACACCCATACGGACTTAAATCATTGGCTTTTCTGGCAGTGAAGAGGATATATTTTATAGGTTTTGAAACAAACCCATTTCTCCGGGCATCATCAAGAAACAAACAAAGAAAGTCATAAAATCCATCAACATTAAACAGTCCAAGTGGTTTCTGGAGTATGTTCAAGTTCGCCCAAGATAGTACTGTAAAAATTTCCTCCATCGTGTCTAAGCCACCTGGCAAAGCAATAAAAGCATCAGCACGGTTAATCATTTCAACCAGTCGTTCAGACATACCTGGCACGATGTATTCATCTCCATTTGATGGTCCAATAAGAATTGCCTCTTACCTTTGGGGATGATTCCGAAAACTTGACTGTCTCCTTCATGTACGGCCCTTGAAACATACCCCATTAGTCTAAGATTACCACAACCATATACTAGGTGCATATTCCTTTCAGCTATGACTCGATCCAATTCTCGTGCTGCTGCTACGAATTCTGGTTTAGAACCAGCACTAGTACCGTAAAACACACAAATGTTTACAACTCATCTTCTTGAAGTTGCTTCCATTTCTTATGTATTTTTTTTTCTCAAGTCTGGATGCCTTCAAGAGTGCAATGATGAGTTGAATTTATAGAACCTAAAATATGGTGAGTAATAATAGCACTACTACCTGCCAAATGACAATTATTAGCTAAACAGTAAAATATATCATGAAAGTCAAAAAGTCTGGATCCTGTCGGAGAAAATAAAAGAAAATAATAAAAAAAATCACAATTATTAGATAAATACAAAGAGATAATAATTTTTACAATAAGTAACGGCTTGAATGACGTCTATGCATCAGAGACAAGTTTCCCATCCAATTTTCTTGTAAATTGGCAAACAGGGTCTTTTAGAGTCAGATTTCTGAGACTTTAATATTGTCTTTCTTTTTGGAATTGTGAATGTAACATGTGAATTATGTGATGCACATATCCACTGGGATGCATCTCAAGAGTCAATAATATGTCATCTAAAGACTCCTTACTCAAGCCATCCCTAATGAATTTAATTTTATCTTCATGGTTATCAGACACAATTCCTAAAGAACGACAATGAGTATTACATGTCATGCGTGCTCATTTATAGCAAACACCTAGTCTTTTAGCTCTTCTTTTCTTAGCATAGGTGCTTCTTTCCAAACCAGGAAGATAAGAAATAAAAGAGTCAGAGGACTCACCTGCCAATCGGACCTGTGCTTCAATAATCCAATTTATGTCATTAGGAATACCTTTGATCATCAGAAGTCTAATTTGTTCCATGTGATCTTTGTAGACTTTCATTAGAGAGTTTTGAGGGAGAGAAGGAAATTACTTGTGAAGATTTACGAGAATGTCTTCCATCCTGAAATGTGAATTAACCTACAAAAATTAAGCAAAAAAAATAAAACACATCAAATCTGAATATATACACAATTTGCATGGGTTGCCTCCCTACTAGCGCTAAGTTTAACGTCGTCAGCTAGACATGATTGCCCGAACGTTAGGCTGGATCTGAAAGTGCGACACTTTCTTTTTGTCTCTCAAATGATTCTCTCCAGTATCGCATGACACGCTGGCTGTTAACTTTGAATGTGTTGTTGGACTTGGGGTTGTATATCTCAACTAATCCATAGGGTAACACCTGAGTAATCACAAATGGACCTGACCACTTTGATTTCAGCTTTCCAGGGAAAAGTTTCAACCGTGAATCGTATAGCAACACCTGCTGCCCTGGCTTCAATTGTCTGCTTACTATTTTTTTATCATGCCATTTCTTGGTCTTTTCTTTGTAGAGTTTGGAATTTTCATAAGCATGTAGGCGAAATTCCTCCAATTCGTTTAGTTGGTGAAGCCGTTTTTCTCTTGCTGCTTATGAATCAAGATTTAACTTCTTCAGTGCCAAGTATGATTTATGTTCAAGCTCCATTGGTAGATGGCATGTTTTCCCAAACACCATTTGATATGGGGATATACCAATGGGTGTCTTGTAAGCTATCCGGTAGGCCCATAGTGCGTCATCTAGGCCCATAGTGCATCATCTAGTTTTGTAGACCAATTCTTCCTTGTTGATCCAATGATTCTCTCTAAGATTCTTTTGATCTCCCTGTTTGGAACTTCAACATGCCCATTTGATTGCGGATGGTAGGCAGTGGAAAATTTATGAGTAACTCCATTTTTGGATATGAGTGTTTTGAAGTATCTGTTACATAAATGTGTGCCACCATCACTGATAATTGCCCGATGTGGTTTGAAGCGAGTGGAAATATTATTTTTAAGGAATTTTATCACCACTTTTGAATCATTTGATGGCAGTGCAATTGCTTCAACCCATTTGGAGAGGTAGTCTAGTACAACTAGTATGTACAGGTTTCCAAACGATGGAACAAATGGTCCAATAAAATCAATCCCTCATACATCAAATATCTCTAATTCCAGAATGTTTTGCATAGGTCCTTCATTTCTCCTTGAAATATTTCCTGTTCTCTGGCACCTGTCACATTGAAGAGCAAATAAGTAATCATCTTTAAATAGAATGGGCCAGAACAAACCTGATTGTAGGACTTTGGCTGCAGTTTTATTCCCACTGACGTGTCCACTGTATGGTGATGAATGACAATGATGCAGAACACTATTGACCTCCTCCTGTGGAACACAACATGTCAGTAATTGATCAACACATCATTTGAACATGTATGGCTCATCCCAGACATAGTGCTTGACTTCTTTGAAGAACTTTTTTCGTTGCTGATGAGTCCATTCCAATGGCCATTTTCTCGATACTATGTAGTTGATATAGTCAGCATACCAATGGACATCATGTTGTTTCAAGGCAAACAACTGTTCATCTGGAAAAGCTTCTTTGATTGTCAATTCTTTGCTAGCTGTTTCTCATTTCTCAAGCCTCGATAAGTGATATGCCACATGGTTTTCTGTCATTTTCCTGTCTCGGATTTCCATATGAAATTATTGCAGTAGAAGCACCCAACGGATCAATCTAGGTTTGGCATCTTTCTTCGCGATCAGGTATTTGATTGCTGAATGATCTGTGTAGACCACCACTTTGGGACCCAGTAGATAAGAGCGGAATTTATCAAAAGTGAACACAACTGCAAGCAATTCATTTTCAGTGGTTGTGTAGTTGAGTTGAGTTTCATTCGAAGTTTTGCTGGAGTAGTGAATGGTTGACCGGCGTAAACACACGCGTATAACGCAAGCGCACGTATCGTTCAAGTAGTATAAAAATATCGATCCCACGATGACTTAATATCTAATCTATTAATTTTATGAGGTCAAATGATTACTAGTATCTAACAGGTTGTTGGATTGATTTGAAATGGTGATGATTCTAAATTTACAAAAAGTAAATAAAATTGTTCGAAAGTAAATTTTAAGAAAATTCAATATTAAAAACTATCTAGAGTTGTGATTTCTTCCAATATCATTTTAAAGATGAAGTGGTTATCTTAAAGTTGGGTAATATATTGATTTATTAACCTGGAACACTAAATTATGTGTAAGCCTCTGTCGATGGTCAGACACAAATACCCAGTTTAACCCAATTGAACCATATGTCTATGTCAACCAAATTATATGGATTCATTAAGTTTAAGTTCCAATTATGGCTACCCCCGCCTAACAGGTATATTCCTATCCTGTAAGGAAATCTATTAAAGGGTTATCTATCCTCAAGGAAGATCGTGGGATATTGAGTCTAAGGCTGAAACCTAAAATCCCTATGTCTAGTTCATTTTAGATTTACCAGATCAATTTTATTAATGGCCAGTTAATGAAAAAGCATTAAGATTAAGACTCAATAAATAAATCTTTATAATACCCAAACTATAATCTAACCCCTTATAAAACGGTGATATTAAAAGTCATCACAACCCCAGATAACTAATTTAGTTACAACAAATAACTAGGGCTAGTGAAAACTTGAAAATAAAAGACATAAAGTAAAAATGAGGTAAAGTAAATACTGAAAAGTAAATTACAATAAAATAAAATGCTAAGGTAAAAGGAATTACTTTTACTACTACTAATTTAGATATCTCCCATAAAATAATATATAAACTTGTGATAACATTACCATCCATCCATATAGGCGGTATCCTGATTACGTCAAATTAAGTCCAACCAGCCATTAAGGTGGTAAAAAGATTTGTCCATGAACCTGCCATATAGGCGGTAAGAAATTTTAATTACCAACCGACCAATCTGGCGGTATCATTTTTAAGTCAATATTTTAAATAATGAATATATTATATTTAAGGGAGATTAATCTAAATAGCAATAGTAAAAGAATTACCTTTCACCCTAGCTGGGGAAGTTACCTCCTCATGGTAAATAATAAAAACTGTAAAAAGTAAAAAACAAGTAAATTACTATTATTACACTACGTAATTAAAATTAATTACAAAACTAAAAACTAAAAAAAACTAAAAATTAAAAGAAAATAGAGAGTGAAACTCTCTTTTTACATCAAAGAGATGAGAGAGAGTGGTACAACTGAAACTGGAATTCCGCGCTCTATTTATAGGGGTCAGTAGGGGTCGCGTGTCGCGACGCCAGATTTTTCGACGTGGCACGCTGTGGTTCATCCATTGCAGATTCTGGATAAGGTTATAAGGTGACACGTGGCGAGGTTGTTGGAGACTCAATTATTGTGACACGTGGCGGCTTCTGATTGGTCGGCTAAATTCTTATCTGCCACGTGTCAGATAAGGATTAGATAGCCAATAATTGATGCTGACGTGGCGATGATGTGGCAGTGACGTGGCGGTGACGTGGCGACACGTGGGAAAGAGACTGTCGACACCTTAGGATTGCGACACGTGGCACTTCCTGATTGGCTGATGATGACGTGGCGGTGAGGTGGCAGTTTGACTTGGTCAACCTGGTGATGTGGCTGATGACGTGGCAATGACGTGGAGTGACATGTTGCACACGTGGCGATGGGGACTGTCGGCACCGTAGGATACTGACACGTGGCACGACGCATGTTAGCAGATCGGCTGTGATGGTGACACGTGGCACGGCGCACGTTAGCAATGTCAAACTTTTCTCAGATTCTGATTTGTGGACCTGGCGTACGTTAGCACTGTTCAGTGCATGTTAGGCGTCGCGACGCGGGAAATTACCAAAATGCCTTTTTTGTCCAATTTTCACTGTTTTGGCCCAAATCACCTCCAGAGTGCCATTAAACTTTATTTATCTACAAAATAACACAAAACAGATCAAAATATTCACAAAACTCAAGAAACTATACAAAATATTAGGTTAAATGAGTGGGAAATAATGATAGATTTACCACTCATCACACCCCCAAACCTAACATTTTGCTAGTCCTCGAGCAAAACATAGAGTAAAATAACATAAATAAATTAACTAAGCCACTTTCGTAGGGATCACGGTTGTATTTAGCATATGCAACAAGCCTTTAAACCCCTAGGTGTCCCTAGTGGACGAGTTGTAGTCTCGTGAGGGTTTACAGCAATGATACCCACAAACATTTACAAAAGTAAAAAGGTAGTGAAAGTAATGCACACAAAAGCAAAAAGACAAGAGAAAAGAGAATAAAGAAGTTAGTGACAAATCAGGTGAAACTTCTACTCTAAGTTACTAGTTGTTTTGTTTCTTTCTAAATTACTGAATAAGTAAATTCTCCGATTATTTTTACCATTCTTCATATATACAGCCAACAAAATATTAAACAACTCATTTTTGCCCACAACAGTCATAAGTGCAGTTGATAAGAGAGTAATATTTTTGTCCTAAAGTTCTATCAGATTTCACACCTTTTGGTAGCAATGGAATAATTTTTCTGATTTTTCTGATTTTTACTTTAATTTTTCTCTATTTTTTATTTATATACAATATCTTCCATCTATGTAGCGAGTGTTGGGTCGATGGCTCCCAAACCAGTTGGCTTTAGGGCACCAGGGCTTAAGACACCCCTACAGACTTAATTACTCAAACTTCAGATATATATATTTTTGCAGCATCTTTGATCCATGTAGCGAGCTTTGGGCCAGTGACTCCCAAACCAGATGGTTTTAGGGCACCAGGTGTTAAAACACCCTTACAGACTTAATAACTCGGATCTCATAGATTTTTTTATTTTTAATTTTTTTTACTCCATTGCTTTTTGAGATGCTTCCTCCAATTAAACTAGAGCACTGAATATTACAAAATTTTCAATTTTAGCTCATGTCCGTATGTTACTATATATGTTGATAATACCTGTCAACTGGGCATATGAAGATCCATTTTAGTCTGTTTTATGGAGAATTCACAAATTAAATAATTCAAAAGGAAATAAACAAAAATTAACTTATTTCGAAAATAGGCTTGAGATACGTCTCAGGAGTGAAAACTCATTACTCAGCTATCTCTTACCAATTTCACCCTTTTAGTCAAAATTAAAACACAAAAACACAAAATATTTTTGTAATTTTTGAAAATTTTTCAATTTTTTTTTTGTATTTTTTTCGAAAAATTTTGGACTAAAAATATAAATAACACACAAACTAAAAATAAGGTACTGATCAACTAATTCCCTCCCCCAAACCTAAATGAGACATTGTCCCCAATGTCTTAAACAGTAAAATGAGAGTTAAGAAGGTCGTACCTGGTTAGCTGAAAATCTACAGGAAATTAAAGGTTAATATCCAGATTAACACGACGCCTCTTACTACGATCGTCCTCGGACCAATTTATCTTTGAAAGGATAGGGTCAACTTGTGGTTCATAGGCTAAGAGTTGGTCTATTAGATCCGGAGCAGTTTTGGCAGTAAAGAGTAGTTCTTTCAAAGGTTTTGACACGAACCCATTTCTCCGGGCTTCATCAAGAAATACACAAAGAAAATTATAAAATCCATCAACGTTAAACAGCCCAATTGGTTTCTGGTGTATGTTCAGGTTCGCCCAAGATAGCACAATAAAAATTTCCTCCAATGTACCCAAGCCACCTGGCAAAGCAATAAAAGCATTAGCACGGTTAATTATTTCTACCAGTCGCTCGGACATACCTGGTACAATCAGTTCATCTCCGTTTGATGGTTCAATAAGATTTGCCTCTGCCAAGGGTTTTGGGATGATTCCCAAAACGTGACTGCCTCCTTCCTGTACCGCCTTTGAAATGATCCCCATAAGTCCAAGATTTCCTCCGCCATATATTAAGTGCATATTCCTTGCAGCTAAGACTCGACCCAATTCATGTGCTGCTTCTACGTATTGTGGCTTAACACCAACACTACTACCGCAAAACACACAGATCTTTTCAACTCGTCTTCTTGAAGTGGCTTCCATTTTTTATATGTATTTCTTTCTCAACTCTGGATGCCTTCAAAAGTGCAATGACGGGCTGAATTTATAGTACCTGAAAAGGGTGAGTAAAAATAGCACAAGTATCTTCTAGAGGACGATTAGTAGTGAAATAATATCGTGATAGTCAAAAAGGTCTGGATCCTGTCAGAGAAAATAAAAGAAAACAACAAAACAAATTACAATTATTAAGAAAGGCAAAGATATATAATATTTACAAGAAAAGTAATGGCTTGATTGACGTCTATGCGTCAGGGACAAGCTTCCCATCCAATTTTCTTATAAATTGGCAAATAGGGTCTTTTTGAGTCAGATTCCCGAGACTCAACAGTTGTCTTTCCTTTTGGAATTGTGCATATAACATGCGAATTTCATGATACACACATCCACTGGGATGCGTCTCAAGAGTTTTAGATATGTCATCCAAAGACTCCTTACTCAAGCCATCCCTAATGAAATTAATCTTATCTTCGCGGTTATCAGACACCATTACTAAAGAACGACAACGAGTATTACAAAATATGCGAGCACATTTATAACAAACACTCATTCTTTTGGCTCTTCTCTTTTTAGCATATGTGCTCTTTCCTAAGCCAGGTAGATGTGAAATAAAATAGTCAGAAGACTCACCTGCCAATCGGACCCGTGCTTCAATTAACCAACGAATGTCAGTAGGAATACCTTTAATCATCAGTAACCTCATCCGTTCGAAGCGAGCTTTGTAAACTTTCATCAGAGATTTTTGAAGGAGGGAAAGGAATTGCTTGCGAAGATTTGCGAGAGCTTCTTCCATCTTGAAATGACTAAACCTGCTAAAATTAAACACACAAAAATAAAACACACCAGATCACAATATATACAAAAATTGCATGGCTTGCCTCCATGCTAACGCTAAGTTTAAAGTCGTCAGCCAGACTTGACTTCTCGAATGTTAAGTTGGATCTGAAAGTGTAACACTTTCTTTTTGTCGCTCAAATGATTCTCCCCAGTAGTGCTTGACACGCTTGTTTTTAACCTTGAAAGTTTTGTTAGCGTCAGGATCATGTATATCAATGGCTCTATGTGGTAAAACTTTGGTGATCACAAATGGACCTGACCACCGTGATTTTGGCTTCCATGGGAAGAATTTCACCCTTGATTTGTTTAACAGTACCTTCTGCCCTGGTTCCAGTTGTATGTGCACTAACTTCTCATCATGTCTTTTCTTGCCCTTTTCTTTGTATAATTTGGCATCCTCAAAAGGCTGATTGTGAAATTCCTCCAATTCGTTGAGCTGGTGGAACTTTTTCTCTTCTGTTGCTTGTAGTGCAAGAATTGGCTTTTTCAGTACAAAAGACGCTTTATCTTTAGGCTCCACAGGCAATTGACATGTTTTAAGTTTGTCAATAGAACTTTGCATTGCATCAGAGTTCTGAATGGTACTATGTATCACATCAAGTTTGAAACATTCCTCCTTCTTTTCATCATCTGGGAAATTCATGGCCTTGAAAACATTGAATGTTACTTCTTGGTCCTGTACCCTCATGGTTAATTCTCCCTTTTGTACATCAATAATGGTTCGACCTGTAGCCAAGAATGGTCTCCCGAGGATGATTGGCACGTCTGCGTCTTCCTCCATATCAAGGATAATAAAATCTGCTGGGAAAATGAATTTTTCAACCTTGACTAGCACATCTTCAACTACACCTCTCGGAAATACGAGCGTTCTATCAGCAAGTTGTAATGAGACTGAAGTTGGCATTGTTTCTCCAATCTGTAATTTCCTGAAAATAGAAAAAGGCATCAAGTTAACACTCGCACCTAAATCACACAAAGCCTTACCAAAGTCATGTTCTCCTATGGTGCAAGGAACAGTGAAACTGTCAGGATCTTTCAACTTTGGGGGAAGTTTCCTCTTAATGATAGCGCTGCATTCTTCTGATAATGCTACTGTCTCGTAATCTCCCAATCTCTGTTTTCGTGAAAGAATGTCTTTCATGAATTTGGCATAGTTGGGCATTTGTTCCAACGCTTCTGCAAATGGAATGTTGATATGCAGCTTTTTGAAGATTTCCAGGAACCGAGAAAATTTCTTGTCCAATTTGTTCTTTTGAAGACGTTGAGGAAAATGTGGAGGTGGAATAATCTGTTCTTTTTCCTTTGCTTCTTTTTCCTCCATCTGTTGCTTTGTTTCTTTTGGAACTTCCTCAGCAGTTGTTTTGGCTCCAACATCTTTGTTGATTTCAGTACCACTTTTTAATATGATGGCATGACATTGCTTCTTCCCCATGTTCCTTGGATTTGGCTCTGTATTACTAAGAAGGGTACCTGGCGGTCTGTAACTCTGAGCATTTGCCAGTTGTCCAATTTGATTCTCTAATACTTTAATAGAAGCAGATTGACCTTGAATTAATGCTGCTTGGGATTGAAACATAGCATCATATCTTGCTGCTTGAGATTGAAACATAGTATCATATCTTGCTGCTTGAGAGTCGTGTTTTGCTTCTATCTTTTTCAAGTGGGTCAACACTTCTGTTATTCCTGATTCATTTGCCTGCTCCTGGCTTTTGTTCTGTTGCTGGAATTCAGGTGGTGGATAGTTCTGCTGTTGGCCTGAATTGTTGCTCCATGAAAAATTGGGATGATTCTTCCACCCTGGGTTGTAAGTGTTGGAATATGGATTGTTCCCCAGTCTGTTGAAATCCCCAGACTGGATTGTTCCCCAGTCTGTTGAAATTATTGACATAATTCACCGTCTCTTCAAGTTGGTTTGACTCCGGTGCTCCTCCATATGGTGAACTTGTGGATCCAGTGGTAAGAGTCTCCATAAATTTGCATATCTGATCCAGCTTGGCGTTGACTGCTATATTGGCTCCACTTTAATAAATTCCTGCAATTCTTTGGATCATGCTCATTTCTGTTGGCCACAAGGAATTGTTGTTGGCCATTTCTTCGATTAGGTCCCAGGCTTGATCTTCTCCTTTTGCCATCAAGGCTCCTCCAGCAACAGCATCAATTGTGGTTCTCATTATTCCAGAAAGCCTATTATAGAATGTTTGGACTTGAAGCCATTTTGGAATCTCATGGTGAGGACATTTCCGGAGCAAATCTTTATACCTTTCCCAAGATTCGCAGAGGGATTCTGAATCTTGTTGTACAAAGGATGTGATGTCATTCCTCAGTTTTCCGGTTCTAGCTGGTGGAAAGTACTTTGCTAGAAATTTGGTGGCTAAAGTGTTCCAAGTTGTGATGGAACCTGCTGGTAGTGAATGTAGCCAAGCTTTAGCTCTGTCTTTCAAGGAGTATGGGAAAACACGCAATCTCATTGCATCTTCAGCTTCTCGGTTGTAATTGAAAGTGCCGCAAACTTCCAGGAAGTTGCTGATGTGGGCATTAGGATCTTCAGTTGCATTCCCCCCAAACTGAACTGATTGCTGAATCATCTGAATGCATGTTTTGATGTCACACGCATTTGCTGGTAAGGGAGGAAGTACAATACAGGAAATGAGTCTGTCAACCACCGGAATGGTTCTGTCTCGAATGGGAATTAGTGGTGCAACGTTCAAAGGTTCAGGTTCCATGTTGACTAAAGCTTCTTGGCCTTCTCGCCTTTCCTTCTCAACTGTTTGATGGTTCTTTCAATTTTCGGGTCAAGCGGTCGGAGTTCAAAGCTTCTGGTTCGTCTCATGTAGTTTCTGAGAACCTGAAACATAAGAAAACAAAAACAATAAGTAAAAAGAAATTAGATATAAGTAAAGGTATCTAACCCCTGAACTAATAGTAAAAGGTAAATAAGTCCCCGACAACGGCGCCAAAAACATGACCGGCATAAACACACGCGTATAACGCAAGCGCACGTATCGTTCAAGTAGTATAAAAATATCGATCCCACGAGGACTTAATATCTAATCTATTAATTTTATGAGGTCAAATGCTTACTAGTATCTAACAGGTTGTTGGATTGATTTGAAATGGTGATGATTCTAAATTTAAAAACAAGTAAATAAAATTGTTCGAAAGTAAATTTTAAGAAAATTCAATATTAAAAACTATCTAGGGTTGTGACTTCTTCCAATATCATTTTAAAGATGAAGTGGTTATCTTAAAGTTGGGTAATATATTGATTTATTAACCTGGAACACTAAATTATGTATAAGTCTCTATCGATGGTCAGACACAAATACCCAGTTTAACCCAATTGAACCATATGTCTATGTCAACCAAATTATATGGATTCATTAAGTTTAAGTTCCAATTATGGCTACCCCCGCCCGACAGGTATATTCCTATCCTGTAAGGAAATCTATTAAAGGGTTATCTATCCTCAAGGAAGATTGTGAGCTATTGAGTCTAAGGCTGAAACCTAAAATCCCTATGTCTAGTTCATTTTAGATTTACCAGATCAATTTTATTAATGGCCAGTTAATGAAAAAGCATTAAGATTAAGACTCAATAAATAAATCTTTATAATACCCAAACTATAATCTAACCCCTTATAAAACAGTGATATTAAAAGTCATCACAACCCCAGATAACTAATTTAGTTACAACAAATAACTAGGGCTAGTGAAAACTTGAAAATAAAAGACATAAAGTAAAAATGCGGTAAAGTAAATACTGAAAAGTAAATTACAATAAAATAAAATGCTAAGGTAAAATGAATTACTTTTACTACTACTAATTTATATATCTCCCATAATATAATATATAAACTTGTTATAACATTACCAACCAGCCATATAGGCGGTATCCTGATTAAGTCAAATTAAGTCCAACCAGCCATTAAGGCAGAAAAAAGATTTGTCCATGAACCTGCCATATAGGCGGTAAGAAAGTTTAATTACAAACCGACCAATCTGGCGGTATCATTTTTAAGTCAATATTTTAAATAGTGAATATATTATATTTAAGGGAGATTAATCTAAATAGCAATAGTAAAAGAATTACCTTTCACCCTAGCTGGGGAATTTACCTCCTCATGGTAAATAATAAAAACTGTAAAAAGTAAAAAACAAGTAAATTACTATTATTACAAAACGTAATTAAAATTAATTACAAAACTAAAAACTAAAAAAAACTAAAAATTAAAAGAAAGTAGACAGAGAAACTCTCTCTTTACATCAAAGAGATGAGAGAGAGTGGTACAACTGAAACTGGAATTTCGCGCTCTATTTATAGGGGTCAGTAGAGGTCACGCGTCACGACGCCCAGCTAGCATCGCGACGCCAGATTTGTTGACATGGCACGCTTTGGTTCGTCCGTTGCAGATTCTGGATAAGGTGATAAGGTGATAAGGTGGCGAGGTTGTTGGAGAGTCAATTATTGTGACACGTGGCGGCATCTGATTGGTCGGGTAAATTCTTATCCGCCACATGTCAGATAAGGATTAGATAGCCAATAATTGATGCTGACATGGCGATGACGTGGCGGTGATATGGCGGTAACGTGGCGACACATGGGAAAAAGACTGTCGGCACCGTAGGATTGCGACACGTGGCACTTCCTGATTGGCTGATGATGACGTGGCGGTGAGGTGGCAGTTTGACTTGGTCAACCTGGTGATATGGCTGATGACATGGCAATGACGTGGAGTGACACGTGGCATACGTGGCGATGGTGACTATCGGCACCGTAGGATGCTGACACGTGGCACGACGCATGTTAGCAGATCGGCTGTGATGGTGACACATGGGACGACGCACGTTAGCAAAGTCAAACTTTTCTCAGATTCTGATTTGTGGACCCGGCGTACGTTAGCACTACTCGGCGCATGTTAGGCATCGCGACGCGGGAAATTACCAAAATGCCATTTTTGTCCAATTTTCACTGTTTTGGCCCAAATCACCTCCAGAGTGTCATGAAACCTTATTTATCTACAAAATAACACAAAACAGATCAAAATATTCACAGAACTCAAGAAACTATACAAAATATTAGGTTAAATGAGTGGAAAATAGTGATAGATTTACCACTCATCAATGGTGTGGAAAATTTTTGCTTTGCGTTGTCCCAAAACTGCACCTACAATAAAATCACTAGCATCGCATATCACCTCAAATGGAAGAGTCTAGTCTGGTGCTATTTGACCAGTGCTTTCAAACGCGTATAACGCAAGCGCACGTATCGTTCAAGTAGTATAAAAAGTATCGATCCCACGAGGACTTAAAACCTAAGCTATTAATTTTTATGAGGCCAAATGATTACTAGTATCTAACAGATTGATTGATTGATTGGATGATGACTTTAAATTTAAAAACAACTGACTAAAATTACGCAAAAGTAGGTTGAGGAAAATTCAAATATATAAAACTATCCAGGGTTGTGAATCTTTCCAATATCTTTTAAAAGATGAAGTGGTTATTACATGTTTGTGTAATAAATTGGTTTACTAACCTGGAACACGAAATTATGCGAAAGCCTTTGTCGATAATCAGATGCAAATACCCAGTATAACCCAATTGAACCATATGTCTATGTAAACCAAATTACCTGGATTCATTAAGATTAAGTTCCAATAAAGGTTACCCCCGCCCGACAGGTATATGTCTATCCTCTAAGGAAATCTATTAAAGGGTTATCTATCCTCAATGAAGATCGTGAGTTATTAAGTCTAAGGCTAAAACCTAAAATTCCTTTGTCAAGTTTATTTTAGATTTACCAATTCAATCTTATTAATGTCCAATTAACAAGACACATTTTGCTTAAGACTTAATAAGTAAACCTTTAAATTACCCAAACTATAAAATAACCTCTTATAAACCGGTGATATTGGAATTCATCACAACCCTAGATAACTAACTTAGTTATGACACATAACTAGGGCGAGTAAAAACTTAAAAATAAAAGACATAAAGTAAAATGCTGAAAAGTAAATAAAGAAAATTACAATAAAAGAAAATGCTAGGGCTAGAGGACCTAAATTTATCACTACTATTTTAGATATCTCCCTTAATATAATATATTAACTTGTGTGATATTACCAACCAGCCATATAGGCGGTAACCTGATTAAGTCAAATTAAGTCCATAAACCAGCCATATAGGCGGAAATTACCAACTGACCAACCAGGCGGTATCCATGGTTAGTCAGATTAAAACCAGTTTATAAAAGATTACCAACCGACCAATATAGCGGTATCCTTGTTAAGTCAAATTTTAAATAGTGAATATATTATAATTAAGGGAGATTAATCTAAATAGCAGTAATACAAATTTTACCTTTCACCCTAGCATGGGGAAGTTACCTCATCATGGTTGAATAATAAAAACTATAAAAGTAAATAAAGTAAATTACTATTACAGAAAGTAAATTAAATTAATTAGAAAACTGAAAATTAAAGAAAACTAAAGAGAAACTAGATACAAACTCCTTATTTATTCAGAAATTTACATAGATGAAGGTACATTTGAAACTGAAATTTCGAGCTGAATTTATATACGTTAATGGGGTCTCCGCGTCGTGATGCGCAAGCTTCACGCGTCATGACACAACACGTGTCAGCTTCTTGCAGTGACGTGGTGATGATATGGCGACACGTGACGATAGTGATTGTCGGCACCGTAGGATTACGACACGTGGCACGTTGTGATTGGCTGATGATGATGTGGCGGTGACGTGGCGAGTTGACTCGGTCAGCTGCTGATGTTGACGATTACATGTCAGACACGTGGGATGACACATGTCAACACATGGCGATGGCGATTGTCGGTACCATAGGATGATGACACGTGGCACGGCACACGTTAGTGGATTGGCTGTGATGTTGACACGTGGCAGACGCACGTTAGCAAGTCAAACTTTTCAGATTCTGACACGTGTCCCTCGGCGCACGTTAGCAGCTCATGGCGCATGTTAGGCGTCACGACTCCGAAGGCTTGCGCGTTGCGACGCGTAAAATTACCAAATTGCCCTTTTGTCTATTTTTCACTGTTTTGGCCCCAAATCACCTCCAGAGAGTCGTGAAACTTTATTTATCTACAAAATAACACAAAACACATAAAAATATTCACAAAACTCAAGAAACTATACAAAATATTAATTTAAATGAGTGGGAAATAGTGATATAATTACCACTCATCATACCCCCAAACCTAATATTTTGCTAGTTCTCGAGCAAAACACAAAATAAAATAATATAAACATCTTTAAAATAAAACTTAACTAAGCAACTTTCGTAGGGATCACAGTTGCATTTAGCGTATGCAACAAGCCTTTAAACCCCTAGGTGTCCATAGTGGACGAGTTGTAGTCTCGTGAGGGTTTACATCAATGATACCCCCCAAACATTTTACACAAGTAAAAAGGTAGTAAAACTAATGCACAAAAAAAAAAGACAAGCGAAAAGAGAATAAATAAGTTAACGATTAATCAGGTGAAACTTCTACTCCAAGTTAGTAGTTGTTTTGTTTCTTTCTAAATTGCCAAATAAGTAAATTTTCTGATTATATTTATCATTCTCCATATAACAACCCACAAAATATTAATCAACTCATTTTTGCCCACAACATTCACAAGTGTAGTTTAGAAGGGAGTAATATTTTTGTCCTAAAGTTTTATCAGAATTCACATCTTTTTACAGCAATGGAATAATTTTTCTGATATTTCTGAATTTTTTTTATATACAATATCTTTCGTCTATGTAACAAGTGTTGGGTCGGTGGCTCCCAAACCAGTTGGCTTTAGGGCACCAGTTTTAAGACACCCATACGGACTTAATTACTCAGACTTCAGATATATATATTTTTGCAACATCCTTGATCCATGTAGCGAGCTTTGGGACAATGACTCCCAAACCAGTTGGTTTTAGAGCACTAGGTGTTAAAACACACTTACAGACTTAATAACTCAGATCTCAGATTTTTTTTTACTCCATCACTTTTTGATATGCTTCCTCCAATTAAACTAGAGCACTGAATATTATAAACTTTTCAAATATAGCTCATGTCCATATGTTACCATGCATGTTGATAATATCTGCCAACTGAGCATATGAAGATCCATTTTAGTTAGTATTATGGAGAATTCACAATTTAAATAATTCAAAAGGAAATAAACAAAAATTAACTTGTTCCGAAATAGGTTTGAGATACGTCTCAGGAGTGGAAACTCTTTACACAACTATCTCTTACCAATTTCACCCGATTAATCAAATTAAAAAAACAAAAACATAAAATATTTTTTAAAATTTTGAAATTTTTTAATTTTTTTTTGTATTTTTCGAAAAATTTTGGACTAAGAATAAAAATAAAATTCAAACAAGATACAAATCAACTATTCCCCACCCCCAAACCTAAATGAGACATTGTCTCCAATGTCTTAAAAATTCGAAGAAGTGTTTAGAAGATAGTACATGGTTAGCTGAAATTCTACACTAAAAGTTAAAGGTTAAGATCCAGATTAATCTGACGCCTCTTACCACGATCATTATCGGACCAATTTATCTTTGAAATGATAGGGTCAATTTGTGGTTCATAGGCTAAGATTTACTCAATTAGATCCGGAGCAGTTTTGGCAGTAAAAATGAGTTCTTTCATAGATTTTATCACGAACCCATTTCTCCAGGCATCATCAAGAAATACACAAAGAAAATCATAAAATCCTTCAACGTTGTACAGTCTAAGCGGTTTCTGGTTATGTTCAAGTTTGCCCAAGATAACACTGTAAAAATTTCCTCTAATGTACCCAAGCCACCTGGCAAAGCAATAAAAGCATCAGCACAGTTGATCATTTCTACCAGTCGTTCAAACATACCTGGCACAATTAGTTCTTCACCGTTTGATGGTCCAATAAGATTTGCCTCCGCCAAGGGTTTTGGGATGATTCCCAAGACTTGACTGCCTACATCCTGTACAGCCTTTGAAACGATCCACATTAGTCCAAGATTGCCTCCTCCATATACTAGGTGCATATTCTTCTTAGCTATGACTCGTCTCAATTCTTGTGCTGCTATTACGTATTATAGCTTAGTACCAACACTAGTACCGCAAAACACACAGATGTTTTCAACTCGTCTTCTTGAAGTGGCTTCCATGTTTTACTTTGGAAGTCTTCAAAAGTGCAATGATGAGTTGAATTTATAACACCTGAGACTTAACTATTGTATTTCTTTTTGGAATTGTGTTTGTAATTTGCGGATGGCTATATGAATATATCCACTAGGATGCGTCTCAAGAGTCGAAGATATATCATCTAAAGACTCCTTACTCAAGCCATCCCTAATGAATTTAATTTTATCATCGTGATTATCAGACACCATTCCTAAAGAACGACAACGAGTATTGCAATTCTAGCGTGCACATTTGTAAAAAACACCCATTTGCTTAGCTCTACGTTTCTTAACATAGGTGCTTCTTCAAAAACCAGGCAGATGTGAAATAAAAGATTCAGAAGACTCACCTGCTAATCGGACCCGTGTGTAGGACACAAAAATCGGGGACACTGTCCCGGGCTCACGACCCGGTCGGGAGTACGGAGTAGCCCACGAGGGACTAAACCGGAGAAAAAAAATGGAGTCACCACCCAGTGTGAACTGGGAAATGATTTAAGGCCACACTCACCCTCGCAAGGGATGACCTCAAACCGTTGGGTTCATAATGGTCCCCTACTTATGTCAATTGTAATGAACAGATTTATGCAATAATATAACCAAGTCTTACGCAACATACACATGCAAGATTAACCAATATCTAAGTTTGCACGCATAGGAGTAAACGAAATAAAAGCGACCACGCAATCTCATGAACATATCAAATAGATAAATGCGGAAATAATAAATATGTGACCAAAGAATTTGGCCGTTTTCAATGTAGGATTTCGTATGCCCGGTTGGACGTATTTTACGTCCAACCAAGCATGCCATGTCTAGGATGACAAAATAAAATACAACAAAGAGTGCCCTTAGGTCTTACCTTTTAAGTCACTTCTCGGGAGTTCATTGGGACGTCGCAGGAAGGGTTAACGCTTCACTATTTTATGGTTTTCTGGTTCACTGTTTCACTGTTTTGTCCGTGCTTTCCTCACTATTTTTGACATATTTTACTGCTGTTTGCGTGTCTGTTTCGGGATCGGTCAGCATGCTATTTTGGTGGTTGTTTGTGCGGTATTTAGGGCTATTTTAGGGTTACTTTGTTTTCAGGTTTATGGTCGGCTTACGTAGGCTGCATGGGGGTAATTTGAAAGTTTGCTGTTTGGCCATGAAGGGGCAGCTCGTGGTTGGCTTCACGTATGCATGAGGCTTGTGTTACTTGGCTTTGGCAGTATTTGGTGTTGTTATTTTATCGGTGATGGGGAGGGCTGGCGTTAAAGGCTGTTTGTTACATGTTATGCTCGGCTTTGTGGGGCTGTGTGTTAGTGCGTTGTGTGTGTGTCATATGAGTATGTAACTGTCGTGGATATATGTAAGGGAAAGGTATGTGTATGTGTCAGCCGAATGTGAAGAGGAAGTGGGTTGTGTGTTAGTGCATTGTGTGTGTGACTTGGCTTTGTCGGTTTGGTCTGTTGAGGGCAGTTAAGGGCTGTGGTTTTTTTCGGTCGGCAAGCTAAGGTGGCTGTTTTGGTGTGCTTCTGGGCGCTGCCCACGCCACTTCCTGGGTGTCTTGTGTTTGTTTGGTGAGAATGGTGAGCCGTTAAGTTATGTATGTTTGTGTTGAGAGAGGTTAGAGAGATGAGGGAGTTGTTATGAGTTTCTTTTTGGTTTCTTCCATGAAGGAGTTACCGTATGTAGTTAGGGTTTTCTTCAGGTTGCCGAATGAGAGATGATAGAGAGTGACGTGGAGGAAAGAAGAAAAGAGAGAGGAAAGGATCATGAAGGCTAGGGTTTTTTGTTGTTCTTTAGACGTGAATGAGCTCTAGCCTTTTGTGTTTGTGCCGTGAGGATGCTAGGTGATTAAAGGTTTGGTTTATGTTCCTTTTTATAAGAGTGGGTTAGGGTTGTCCTTGTATGGGTAGGAAATGGAGATTATGTGATCATGGGAATATTTAATTAGTTTATTATAAGGAAAAGATTTTTTTAGTTTAGGAAGTTGATTTATTTAGTTTAGGAAAGGGATTTGTTTAATTTAGGAAGGTGATTTGATTTGATTTATTTAATTTAGGCATGTGATTTATTTAAATTAGGAACGTGATTTATTTGGATTTTAACATGTGTTTAATGTGTTGGATATTTTTGGAGGGGATTCGGTGGGCTTGGGCGTGTGGTGCTTGGTTCTTTGGTGGGCTTGGGCATGTGGCTTGGTGTGGGATGCAGGGACTTTTGGGCCGAGGATAAATTTTAAAACAGAGGTCCATCGAGCAAACCTGAGGCTAAGTAAACGAATGAAATCTAGCAAGGTATTGAGTTTTCCCTTCCGACGTCTGTTTCCTGCGACTTCCGCAACTTAAAGGGTAGTGCCTCCATACGAGGCTCATCATCGGGTCTTATGCAAAAATGCAGTGCCTACAGTCGCCCCTACTTTGATGGGACTTGTTCATTGTGTGACAGTGACAATCCTATCAAAGTCATGCATGCATTTTTACTTACCTGGCTTGCCAGCTGCTGTCTGACTTGCCTGTTGCTTCGAACTGAGTTGATATGGTGGCGAGGTGCTTCGACCCCAAGGTTCATCCTTGCAAGATGCTGCGATCTCTAGGAATCACTACCGGACTGAGTTGATATGATGGCGATGTAGAGTTTCAATCAAGTCCCAAGAATCATCAATCATGCATAAAAACGAGTTGAATACAACCAAGGAGTAAGGCGGAATTCATACTCACATTGATGGGTTTTGATAATATGAAGAATACAAGCCTTCAAGCTTCTCAAACTCGCGGTAATGGAGCTCATTGTGCTGCTGGACTGCTCGGTTTTGGTCCTTCTTGTCTCTCCAAGATTCGGCCATGGATAGACTCCATGGAAGCTCCAAGCTTCAAGGTTCAAAAGGAATTCCAAGCTCACAAATTCGTTTCCCTATCACCATAATATAACCCATGTGTGTGCTAGCACTACTCATCTTAATTTGCTTCTCAAAATTTCGGTCAAAACCAGAAGATTTTGTGAAGAAATCGGCTTGAAGCCGTGAGAGGGAGAAGAGAGAAAGATGAAGGGTTTTTGGCTCCAAAAGCCTAAAACCGTGAATCACCAAACAAGAGAGAGAAAGTGATGCTTTTTATATATCATTTTATTTTTCTTTATTTACCAAGTAATATAAAATAAAAGGATATACAAAACTTTAATTAAAAAGTCAAAAAGCAAAGCAAAAGCTTTCAACTTTTCACCCATCACTTCAACTTTTTACATCAAGTCACTTCACTTTAATAAAGTGACAAAATATCATATCACATCACTCAAAGTGACAAGTGATTTGACAATTGACGCGACTAGTGATTTGACGCTTGATGTGACTTGTGTGCCGCGCTCGAATTCGAAATGCGAATGCGCTCGCAATCACTCTCGGGCTCGGGTTCGCTAATTCCAAATTAACAATTTTTCCGTCGCGTCGTAATTAAATGATTACGCCTAGCGAAATCACTATTTACGTCGCTAACGAATTAATTCTAAATTAATTCGTTCGCCCGAATTAAAATCTAATTTTAATTCCGCGTCAAAATCCAATTTCTTATAATATATCGAATATATTATTTTATCGATTAATTCCAAATTAATCGTTTTCTCTCTTTAAACGATATTTTATCCGAGATAAAATATCTCCGTAATTAATCCCAGATTAATTTTCTCTCTCATCGAATTAATCCCAGATTAATTAAAGTGCGAGTTATACATCATCGGTGAATCTTCAGGAAGCGACCCATGAGATCTCCGGATATGTTGGCAGTAAATACGGTCGTCGGACTATCAGAACACGTAAGTATCGCGTACTACGTTTATACCGATTTACAAGACAAGGTTGGCTTCTAGCAAAGCGCCATGCCTACCCAATTCTCCAGAAATATTCTTACAAGAATATATAGATCTGTATCAAGCGTAATATACCATAGTATTGTGTATATCGGCCCAGTATCGGATAGTCACGTGCTAGGGCTGGGGCTGGATAAGTGTCTGGCCCGTCCGAAGCACATGTCGGATGTCTGGTAACTAGTCTCTATAATCGGATATACATGACCTTGTCATAATATCCCGATGGCCGGCCAGCACTTAAGAGCACTAATACCGTATCCTGCGTGACATCATCTCCACTATGACTGAAGTGATACTTCCGTCTCGACATCACACCCAATACACTACGACTCTCTGATAAACCCAGAAGCGGTGTACGCAGAACCGGTTAAAGCCCTGTACCACCAAGACCAAAGTCTACCGATTATCGCAAGTATTAGCGATGCAAGTCTCAGGTTAAGACTATACACACCTACCTTGATTTCGGCCTCCCATAGACACATAGTCATAATACCAATGGGATTCCGAGGGGTCTATCCAGAGCGAAGCTGTTTCCCGTACCATCGGTGAAACACAACCTCCTATCGCACTTGCATGAGTATCCAATACTTAAATATATGAGAACTATGCCGTTGTGCCCTCACAACGCGCACAAGTGCAATACTAGCATATTCCGCATTATCGATGTCCTGTCTCGATAATACTCCGGCTAGGGATATTTAATGATTAATCCTTCGTGGACTGATACTGTCTCATATCATCTCAATCCAGGAACTAATCATATGGACCTCTCTTCATTTATACATCTATGGTGATCTAATCACAAATGATGAGAGTGCAATTTCCTTGTCACATAGTTAATTTGTACAACAACACCGTGATCTGTACAAATAGTGACGCTATGGGTCATATTATCCAACAGGCGAGGTGTTTCAACCCCAAGGTTCATCCCTGCAAAATGCTACGATCTCTATGAATCATTACCGGACTGAGTTGATATGATGGGGAGGTGCTTCGACCCGAAGGTTCATCCCTGCAAGATGTTGCGATCTCTATGAATCACTACCGGACTGAGTTGATATGATGGTGAGGTGCTTTTGATCCCTGGGCTTTGTTTTCGAACCACCTGTGGGCTTTGTTCCCGAACTATGCTGAGAGTGGTCTTTATTGCCGGACTGTGTTGAGAGTGGGCTTTGTTCCCTGGGCTTTATTCCCGAACTGCCTTGAATGTGATGGCGAGGTGCTTTTGACCCCTGGGCTTTGTTCCCGAACCACATGCGGGCTTTGTTCCCGAACTATGCTCAATTCTTAGAGCACCATTCCCTGCATGCTAGACCTCATTCCCGAGGCATCGCTGATGTGATAGTTATGGTCCTCTTCCAAACCATGCTCCATTCCCGGAGCGCCATTCTCGGCATGTTAAACCTCATTCTCGAGGCATCGCGGTTGTGATAGTTGTGGTCCCCTTCCGAACCATGCTTCATTCCCGGAGCGCCATTCCTAGCATGCTAAACCTCATTCCCGAGGCATCGCGGTTGTGATAGTTTTGGTCCCCTTCCGAACTATGCTCCATTCCCGGAGCGCCATTCCCGGCAAGCTAAACCTCATTCCCGAGGAGTCGCTGATGATGTGGGCATCGACCCATGCTATATTCTCGGAGTGCCATTCCCATTCCCGAGGTGTCGCTGATGATGTATTCCTCGACCCATGCTCCATTCCCGGAGAGCCATTCATGGCATGCTGAACCTCATTCCCAAGGTATCGCTGATGATGTGGGCCTCGACCCATGCTCCATTCCTAGAGCGTCATTCCCGACATGCTAAACCTCATTCCTGAGGCGTCGCTGATGATGTGGGCCTTGACCCATGCTCCATTCCGAGAGAGTCATTCCTGACATGCTAAACCTCATTCTCGAGGCATCACTGATGATGTGGGCCTCGACCCATGCTCCATTCCCGGAGTGCCATTCCTGGCATGCTAAACCTCATTCTCGAGGTGTCGCTGATGATGTGGGCCTCGACCCATGCTCCATTCCCAGAGCGCCATTTCTGGCTTGCTAATCCTCATTCCTGAGGAGTTGCTGATAATATGGGCCTCGACCCTGGGATTCATTCCCGAAACTGCTGATAATATGGGCCTCGACCCTGGGATTCATTTCCGACACTGCAGATAATATGGGCTTCCACCCTAGAATTCATTCCCGAAACTGCTGATAATATGGGCCTCGACCTTGGGATTCATTCCCGAAACTACTGATGATGTGGGCCTCGACCCTGGGATTCATTCCCGAAACTGCTTGTCTTTGCTGCTTTTTCCTTTTCTTCAAAACCTGCTAACAAAAACAAGACAAAAATTACGTGCATGGGATATGTATGCATGTATACATGGATGTGTTTCCTATTCCGATGGGTTAGGTCTTCTTTGTGCTTCTCGGCGCCCCTTGCCTACAAAAGTCTTTGATCGCCCCCTGGGTCTGCTTTCTGCCGACTCTCTTCTGGTGGTTGGTCAGTTCTCTTTTATCTCATGGCTCAAGTTCTCGGTATATCCCTTATTTGCGGGGTGGTAGACCGGTCGCCCCCAGACTTGGCTTAGCTTTCTGCGCTCTACTGTTTGTACTAGTTCAAGGTGGACCATGTGGTGTGACATTCCATATCATCATACTATAATACATGCTATGATCCCAATAGTTACACATATTATTACCCTCAAAGAATGCCCAGTATTGATACCAGAGAACCATCAAAACATTCAATGCAACTCAAATCCAAGTCTTTGAATATATGATCTAAGCCAGACTCAAAGTGTGTGTGTGCAAAGGTTCCTTTGCAGATTCATCCCCAGGTAAGCTAACTCAATGATTTCGTCAAAAAATTGGGATCGATGGGTCAAACCAACCTAGATGTCTCAATTATGCCCTACAGTTGCTTTTCTGTGCTCAATGTGGTATGGTTTTCTTTCTCTTTTGTCTCTCTCTTTTTTCTTTTCGTTTTGAACTTCTTTTTTCTTTTCTTTTTTTTTCTTTTTTTTTTCTTTCTTTTACTTTTTTTTTCAACACACCTACCCTTTAAGGTAGTATTTCTCGTCATGGTGGTTCTAATACTCGCCCATGGGTAGCTTCACACTTATCGGTTATAGGTGGTTTAATTCTTTTCTTTTATTTTCAACCATACAACACATCATAACACAAGAAAATTAAGATATACATTTAGGCGAACGGTCATTCACCGACCTACAATTTCTTCAACTAGTCACTTTGCTAACGACTCAGGTTTTCACTACTAAGAACCATAATCAAGTGCTTACGAGTCAAACATAGATCAACTACTCAAAGTATCAAATAAAAGCACATCAAGAATTTATCATTTCTAAGGTTTCACCCTAAAGTAAACAATTTCAACATCGGACTTATGCCTAACTATTAAGGACTATGAATAAAAAAAATAAAAATTCTCTCTCTTCTTTTTTCTTTTATCTTTTTTTTATCTTTTTTTTTTCACAATGGTCTTTCTATCATTGCCGTAAAGTTTTCTGTTCCTCGGTTTCCTTTTCCTCGAAATCCATGTTTGCTAAACTCTTCTTGACAAGTCTTATTTTTTTACTAACCCAATGGATATCTATGATGGCTTTTAGTCACGGGGGTTAACATGATGCGTGTACGTATGAGATGCATGAGATGCATGTGGTTATCAAAACAGAATATATCCTTCCGACCTTATTCCTCCCACACTCGTGGTATGTCCATTTATGTCCTAGGTACGGCGTATTTTATGCACCAATATGGGGTGCACAAAATCGTTCTCTTCTATGCTACGGGGTGAACCTTGGCTGCTTCTGTCCCTTTCCATCGGTAAAAGACAAAGACCACCCATTTACAACATGGACTAAGCCGATTATGGGATCATGCCATTGTCTAAAAATGACGGATTGGCTTTCGGCAACCATGGTCATGGGGATGAACTTAGAGGTATCCAAAAGTATATTAATATACCGTAACAAGGCGTATCCTTTCTGGATGAAAGCCAGTGCGGATATCAAACTCATGCTTCTAGCATACTTGGATCATGTTTGGACTTTCTAAGCCCATCAAGGTTTTCATACAAGTTGGCCCATTATCATTTTAAAGTACTCAATCACATTATTGCGAGGTGCAAACTTGTCCCAGTTGCAAAAGGCCCAACAGGTTTACACTTTCGCGATAACGTGACTAAATAACTTCAATTGGTAAGGGGCCCAAACACAAAATGGCCCATCGTCATTTTAGAAGCTTTTGGCCCAATTGTCATAAGACACAAACTCGTCCCAGTTCAAATGGCTGAACAAGTTCATAGCTCATGATGAAAGGTCCAACTGAATCCAAATGACGATAGTCCTAAACACAAGCATAAATGGATGGTTTCTATTGGTCATACAACTACGGTTCACATGTGGGTTTACGAGAGTGTAGACAAAGGCTCCCTCTGGTGAATGATTGCCCACAACTAGGTCTCCCCACTCAAGGGTTCGAGCGACCAAGTGAGCGTACCTTTTTTATACGCTAAGGTATTGTTTGACAATTATTACCCATATCATCACTATTTGTACAGATCATGGTGTTGTTGTACAAATTAACTATGTGACAAAGGAAATTGCCCTTTCATCATTTGTAATTAGATTACCAAGATGTATAAATGATAGAAGGTCCATATGATTAGTTCCGGATTGAGATGATATGAGACAGTATCAATCCACGAAGGTTTAATCATTAAATATCCCTAGTCGTGGTATTATCGAGATTTGACATCGATAATGTGGAATAGACTAGTATTACACTTGTGCGCGTTGTGAGAGCATAACGGCATATTTATCATATATTTGGGTATAGGATACTCATGCAAGTGTAATAGGAGGTTGTGTTTACCGATGGTACAGAGAACAGCTTCACACTGGATAGACCCCTCGGAATTCCATTGGTAGTATGACTATGTGTCTATCGAAGTCCGAATCAGGGTAGGTGTATTTGTTCTTAACTTGAGACTTGCACCGCTAATACTTGCGACAATCAATATACTTTGGTTTTGGTCATCCAGGGCTTTAACAGGTTCTGTGTACGCCTCTTCTGGGTATATTGAGAATCATGGTGTATTGGGTGTGATGTCGAGATGGAAGTATCACTCCAGTCATAGTGGAGATGATGATCACGTAGGATACGAAACTGGTGCTCTTATATGCTGCAGCTATCAGGATATTATGACTAGGTCATGTTTATCCGATTATATAGACTAGTTACCAGAGATCTTATATGTGCTTCGTACGGGGCAGACACGATTCCAGCCCCAAGCCTTGCACGTGACATCCGATACTGGATCGAAATACGCAATACTAAGTATATTACACCTGATATAGATCATATATTCCAGTAAGAATATTTCTGGAGAATTGGGTAGGCACGGTGCTTTTATAGAAGCCAACCATGTCTTGTAAATCAGTAAAAATATAGTAATAGGTACGTACGTGTTCGGATAGTCCGACGACCGGATTTACTGCCAACATATCCGGGGATCTCATGGGTCGCTTCCTGAAGATTCACTGATGACGTATGACTCGCACTTTATTAATCTGGGATTAATTACAAGAGAGATGAAATTAATCTGGGATTAATTACGGAGATATTTTATCTAGGATAAAATATTATTTAAAGAGAGAGAACGATTAATTTGGAATTGATCGATAAAATAATATATTCGATATATTATACGAAATTGGATTTCGACGCGGAATTAAAATTAGATTTTAATTCGGGCAAACGAGTTAATTTAGAATTAATTCATTAGCGACATGAATAGTAATTTTGCTAGGCATAATTATTTAAATAAATTTGATTTAATTACGTCACTACGGAAAATTCGTTAATTTGGAATTAGTGAACCCGAGCCCGGGAGTATTTGCGGGCCCACTCGCATTTCGAATTCAAGTGCGGCCCACAAGTCACATCTAGCGTCAAGTCACTAGTCAATCAAGTGACGGAAGTCACATCACTTTGAGTGAAGTGATGATTGTCATCATTGATTGATTTGAATAGTGATGTGAGTGGTTGATAGCATTTAATGCCATTTTGGCTCCAAATTTTGTTGACTTTTTGAAAGGCTTTTTACAAAATTTTGGTATATGTTTTTTAATTGATTTTGAAATCAATTAAGTGTATTAGATACACAACTCAACAACCACTTCTCTTCCTCTCCCTTATTCGGCCAAGGGGCCAAAATCCTTCTCTCCCATTTTTCTTGGCAAGGCCGAGAATTACAAAAAATGAAAAGGAAAATTTGTGGCAATTTTTCCTATGCTAGCACATGAAGGGTCATCCGAAGGTGATAGGGAAACCAACTTGTGAGCATGGAATCACCATTTGCAAAGCTTGGAGCTTGGAGCATCCATGGAGGTGGTGACCGAATTTGGAGGAGCACAAAATAAGCCCATTGCCGAAAGCTTGAAGATTTTGTGTTCAACGCATCGCCAAATCTGATCAATGTAAGTATGATTCCGCCATGCTTCTTTGTTGTATTCGCACATGTTTCTTGCTTGAAATCGATCTTGGGCATAACCTAGAAACCCAACAATGGTATCTTGAGCCATTTTGAGCATGAAATTTGATTAGGGTAAAATTTGGGTAAATTGAATTTGAGCATGTTTGAGTGAAATTACTTGTTTGAGCATGCTTGTTAATGGATGACTTGGAGTTATTTGTGATCAATTTTGTGAAAATTGGATTGGATCAAATTTTCCACAATAAGTTGGCTTGGTCGAAACTTAAGAATGCCCCAAAGTCATGGTGATTTTTTGATTTTTGATTCATTGGATGAGTTGAAATCATTTGGGAAATGTTGATTTGAGATTTAATTGGATTGAATTTTGAATTGGACAAATAATCCCTAATTACCGTGGACTTGAAGCATGTAAAATGATGTGATTTTTGATTCAAATGTGTTGGACATGTGTTGATGATAATAAGCATAATTAATTTTGTAAATTAGTGTTTTGGAAATATTAATTTGGTTAATTAATTATGGCATACACTTTAGTTAATTAAATTATGAAATTTGGAATTTTGGTAATTTAATTAATTGGGCCAAATTTGGAATTGGGCTTTTAAAGTTGTAATTGGGCTTAATGGGCTTGGTTGGGCCAAGTTTGGTTTAGGCTAATTGGTTGGATCCAATTGGGCCCAAAATCATTTCCATAAAGTCCAATTATGACTTAATGGACCTTTAATTTTAATTGGGCCTAATGGGCCTAAATTGGTTTCTTGGAAAATAAGGGTGATTCCTTAAATGGGCTTTGGTATTTAGGTTTGACCCATATTGACCAAAAGTCCAAGGCTTAGAAATTAATTAAAATTCCATTTGACTTTAATTAAATTAACATTGGATGTTAAGCGGGCTTTGAGACCCGTAACGATTAGATTTAGAATCTAAGTCGTAAAGGCACATTAAAAAGTGTAATTATTTACTTTGGAATTAAATAAATGAATTAGTATTAAATACAAATTGAATTGGATTTAATGTTGTAGTTTAGTATAATTCGAGAATTTGTACTTTGAGTATTTATTCTTAAAACGAGTTGGACTCGTGCAAAATCAAATCGTTGTTTGAACATTGGATGGTCATTAATTTTCAGATTAATTAATTGGATTAGATTGATTGATAACATGCTTGTGTGAATACATGGATGCGATGTATGAATAATGTATATCAGATGGATATTAGATGGGTGAGGGTAATTTTGGAAATTGTTGTAATAAATTTAGAATTTATTAATTGGACTTGTGTGTCCAGCCTATTACCTCTTGACTCTGTGTATTTCTCTTCTCACCTATTCCCCTCAATGTAAATAAGGTTTCTTTAGAAGTGTTATGTAATCGGGTAGAAGTAATACTTGTGCTAGCGGGAGAGAGGAAATGGAGAGATTTGTTCTAGGAACAATGTGTTTAAGTATCCATCCGCATATTATTATTATATTTATTTATACGCGCCTTATTATGTTTTTAGAATGCATGTTTAAGGGTGTATGATGATGAGACCTTAACAAAGATAATAAATTGGTTGCCAATTTACACGAAAAAACCCTCAAAATATATTAAGCGTTTTTCCTTCCATTAAGTGATTCTTAATCAAGATCCAAGATTGGCACTGGTTTGTTGGCCAAAGTCAAGACCTTTGTCTGTCGCGGATGTGTTTGAATCATGAAGGCTTTGTTCCATATCGGTGTCTTGTCCAAGTTGTGATTTGTTGGCCAAAGTCAAGATCACTTCGTCCATCGACATTGATTACGAAGCTTTCCAAAGTCAATGGGTTCTGCTTAACTGGGATCATTAAGTTTGTTGTGCCAAAGCCAAGGCTTAATTGATTCAGGGAAAAATGTTAGGGAATATATTGGATATATTGGCATATATAAGATATATGTTTCGGACTTGGATGTCCACCTACTGGATCTAGGAATTGGATGGGATCCAATTGATCTTAGAGACTACCTAATTAATTATCATACAATTTTTTGGCCAAAGTCAAGATTGTGTGTTATTTAACGGGATCATAGCCCACTAGGAAACAAGGTTTCCCGAGTACTCAACAGAGGGTTAGAGGCTCTGATGAGTGGTAAATCTATCACTATTTCCCACTCATTTAACCTAATATTTTATATAGTTTCTTGAGTTTTGTGAATATTTTGATGTGTTTTGTTTAATTTTGTAGATAAATAAAGTTTCAGGACATTCTGGAGGTGATTTGGAGCAAAACAGTGAAAATTGGCAAAAAGGGCATTTTGGTAATTTTCTGCGTCACAACGCGCAAGCCCTTGGCGTCGCGACGCCTAACGTGCGCCGAACAATGCTAACGTGCACGGGGTCCACGTGTCAGAATCTGAGAAAAGTTTGACTTTGCTAACGTGCGCTGTGCCACGTGTCACAATCACAACCGATCTGCTAACATGCGCCGTGCCACGTGTCATCATCCTACGGTGCCGACAGTCGCCATCGCCACGTGTCACTCCACGTCATTGCCATGTCATCATCCACATCATCTGTTGACCAAGTCAAAGTGCCACGTGTTTGCCACGTCATCATCAACCAATCACAGCGTGCCACGTGTCATAATTTTATGGTTCCGACAGTCACTTTACCACGTGTCACCACGTCAGTGCCATGTCAGCATCAATTATTGACTGACTTATCCTTATCTGACACGTGGCGGATAAGAATCTGACCCGACCAATCAGAAGCCGCCATGTGTCACAATAATTGAGCTTCAACCACCTTGCCACGTGTCACCTTATCACCTTATTCAGATTCGCCACGTGTCATCACCTCAGCATGCCACGTCCAAAAGAAGCTGGCGTAGCGATGCAAAAGGCCTTGGCGTCGCGACGCCCAGAGCCCACCGAGGCCTATAAATTGAGCTCGAGATTTCAGTTTCAGTTGTATCATTCTCTCTCACTTCTTTGATGTAAATATGGAGTTTCTCTCTCTAGTTTCTTTTAGTTTTTAGTTTTTAGTTTTGTAAATAATTTTAATTACGTTCTGTAATAATAGTAATTTACTTTCTTACTTTTTACAGCTTTTACTATTCACCATGAGGAGGTAACTTCCCCAGCTATGGTGAAAGGTAATTCTTTTACTGTTACTATTTAGATTAATCTCCCTTAAAAATAATATATTCACTAATTAACATATTGACTTAAAAAGGATACCGCCAGATTGGTCGGTTGGTAATTCATTTTAATCTGGTTTAAACCTGACTAATCAAGGATACCGCCAGATTGGTCGGTTGGTAACCCTTTAATATATTTCCTTACAGGATAGACATATACCTGTCGGACGGGGGTAGCCATAATTGGAACTCAAACTTAATGAATCCAGATAATTTGGTTGACATAGACATATGGTTCAATTGGGTTAAACTGGGTATTTGCGTCTGACCATCGACAGAGGCTTTCGCATAATTTCGTGTTCCAGGTTAGTAAACTGATTTATTACACAAACATAAATTAATCACTTCATCTTTTAAAAGATATTAGAATGATTCTCAACCCT
Organism: Zanthoxylum bungeanum; assembly: GCA_019454045.1. Classification (NCBI taxonomy): domain Eukaryota; kingdom Viridiplantae; phylum Streptophyta; class Magnoliopsida; order Sapindales; family Rutaceae; genus Zanthoxylum; species Zanthoxylum bungeanum. The sequence goes on along the minus strand of SKCR01031196.1, from coordinate 137,595 downwards.
AGATCTTTGTGTCTTTTGTTATTTTCCTTAGTATTTTATTTTCTTTATTTTATTTATTTTAATTAAGGAAAACCACATTCAACCAATCAAACAATCATTCTCTTCTCCATTTAATTAGATATTTGTAAATAAATAGATTCAACAATTAATAACAACAGTAGGAATTAAGTCATCGTGGGATCGATATTTTTATACTACTTGAACGATACGTGCGCTTGCGTTATGCGCGTGTGTTTACGCCGGTCAGGCTCGCCGAAAAATAGTGGGAGGCAAGTATTAAATTTGCAATATTCGTTTAGTTACTTGCCAATACACGCTTATTTCAATTTTCATCAATACGTAATTATTTATTAGTTGGACTAATATTTAATTGTTGTTTTAAATTATCAGTTGGACTGTATTCAAACTATTTCAATTAATAGTTGATTTTATAATTGGATTATAGTAATCAATATAATTGAATTTAACCAATTAAGTTATAGTTGATTATATAGTTAGACTATAGTAATCATTATAATAAATAGTACCTAAAATCCTTGATTCGATAGTTGGACTATTGGAATCAAGATAATTGAAAGATTAGTGTTTAAAACATAATCCTGGGTGAAAATGTCTTTAAACGGCTTTAATTTTCAGATTGGGAATAAAATCTCAGGATAGTCCTGGGTAATCGAGAAGTTACTTTATTTGATATAGTGACGTCTCGAGCCTAAGCCCAGAGTTGAGCAAATAGTAAAACATGATATTTGGAATATTCATGTGATGTTAACTTTAGTGCTTAATCCGTTATGCTTGCCAAAAAGACTCCTTAATTTCTTAATCAGAAAACACACAGATAAGAATAGATGATTTAACGTGATTTGACGAAATGGATCCAACCTACATCCACGGATGTGAAAGGAGTAAAATATTTTATTATGAGCTCGGATTAGACCGACATGCTCTTTCTCTCTTGCTTAGACCGACAACCTAATTAATTCACCCATTTTTGGTAACTGCTACACACTCTGCCCATGTGCCAACCTGTATTCCAACCACTCAAGCGGTTTTGTGTGTTAGTGAATAAGCCTGAGGCTCTCTTCCATCCCATCAGCCGATGGGCTACTCCTATCTTTATCAGTCCTTGGGAGGCTCAAACTTCCGTTTAGGGCTTACGTCGTTCGTCTTAGAACATAATGCTGCAACCCTGGCCTGTGACCTCGGGTCGGTACATCAAGTCAAGTGATGTCGTTCTTCGCATTTGCTACCAGGTCGGGCTGGTAGAAATACCTTCACTTTCGTCACATTCTCTTCAAAATGGGTCAAGCTAACATTAAGCTCCTCCTTGGTCGCATTAGCTACGGGCATGTAGAAATATTGAGAAATAGCTTCCCTTGATGACAGTCTGAACTGTCATGATTTTCTTCTAACTTGTATCTTCTAATGATCACCTGCCTCGGGTGTATGTGATTGTGCCTCGGCTGGTTCTTCCCAAGTCCTCTTCATTATGTCTCAAAGCCAAAACTGGGATCCTCAGGTCGATCTTCAAATATGGCCGAATCTGGACTTTGGGCCTGGATCCTCATCCTTGCAAGGACCTTGGCCCTTTATCTTGCTAAGTGAAATCCCCTTAATATCCTTCTTCATATTTCGAATCTTCTCGTGTCCGAAAATCACTATCAACAATTTGTAATATCAGTTTCCATTATTATTAAATCCTTTCTATACTAATCTTGTGTGTTTTTTGCCAACACTGTAATGGGAATGAGGCTGCCATTAGAACCTGCACTATTGCCTAAGACCATGGCTTCTTAACTGAAGGTGCCTTTTGGTGCCATGCCGTATTTGGTAATATGGAAATTGGGTTCATAGATGACTGTACCATGTGCAAAATTATAGGTGAGGCTTTTTATTCCAGTAAAAATAAAGTATCGTACAGCCTTTAGACAGTTGTAAACCCAAAACATTTGTTTACTTGTGAAATCAGATAACATTAACCACATATAATTGAACAGGAATTATTTCGAAAATTTATTAAAATGTGTCTTATAAAAATTAATGAAATGTCTAATTTGATTCGTTAAAAAATAAATAAAAAATAAATCTATTACTTCTTATAAAATTTAATTTTTATCCCCACTAAATCCATGTTTGGATATGCCAAAGATAGCATGCTACCTAAACTCATTAATCAATGGAAATAATATTTCAAACAAATCAACTGATTTATTTGCTCTAAGAGTTTGTCAAATCAAGATGATGTTCTGTTTGTAAATTTTATTGGCGTGAATTAATATGATCAATGTTTCCCTTGAGTTTCCTATTTTTTTGGTGCATTAATGTAATTTTGATGTTTCATCAAAACATGTATACAAGGAACTACAAATTAGTAAAAATATTCAAGGACAATAACCAAAATAACAGGAAAATAAATTTTTATTTTCAAGAACTGTGCCTTCAAAGCAATTACAGTTGAATATAAATAAATCAGTTGAAACAATAAATTAAGGGGAAGTTTGGTGGAGTATTTTATGAGCGTTAATGCTAGTTTATATTCGAGTATTTGTTCTAAAAATTATGAGTTAGTTTATACTCTCAGTCCAATACTCTACCAAACTATGCATAAATTTATGTGTTCAGTTATTCTTCCCTGCAGTAGTAATAAATTGCCGTATATTAGACGATCACAATGAAGACTAAATTAAAAGATTGAAAAAAAAAAAACATATACCCTAATGCATAAGTTTGTGTTTTTCTATCAATTAATTTGGTTTTTATTTTATTAAAATAAAGAATCCCTAGTTAGAATATGAATATATATCGAAGAATCCAACAGAGTGTTGAATTTGGCCGGCGGCCATCTAGACACGGCAACTTAGGCTTGCGGAACAACCGCGTTGCCACTCATTAGCCTGAGTGGGGGTTTCATTTTGGGCAGCTGCCTCTGCCTCTGCCTGCACCACCACCACATACACATTCATTAGGATCAATACTGCACTTAGAAACAATAGCAATGCGCTAGTCTTTGTGAGTCCCATTTTTATTTGTTTTCTTGTTTTTTCTTTTCTAATCAATCTCTTATGGATCAGGTGATTATATAGGTTTTGGATTTGTTACTAAATGGATTAATGAAATTAATTTAATTGTTTTGTTTGGTTTAGATCCACTCATTAATTAGCAAAGGAAAAAAAATCTGTTATGATTCTGTGGATTTCCACCACTTCAGTCCATTAATTAATTTTTGGCTCTGAGTTTTTATAGGAAACAATCACACCCTCAATAGTTTTAGGTTTTTGTATTTTTCAATTTGCCTCTTTCCCAAATCATGAACACCAAGTTTATCAAATTATTGAAGAAGAACAACTAAAATTAGATAAGAAGAATAATTATGTGGTATAGCAATTGATTTTAAATGAAATATAGTGATCGAATTGTAATTTATTTATTTGTATATAGACTTCCCAAGAGATAACATGACACTTATCCTTTGCATAGATTATTTAAAACTTGTAAAATTATTGATGTCCCTTTTAATAATTTTATTAATGTCATGAAAATATATATTTTAACATGAATGTTCATCCATACAACTTCTAAACTCTCAATTTATGACTATTGATCTCCCCACTGTTAGAGTGTATATCCTAAAACCTGTTATAAATGTTATGGTTTAAGGCAAAATATTTTATAATACAGTTTATTATTTATTTAATAAAAAAATTTATTTTCTACACATCATTACATCCATATTTTATGTGTATGTCCCGAAACATTATGACAAATAAATATCGTTAGTCCAAAATATATTTGTGATTATGAGAGTCAATAATATTTATATATGTCTCAAATTAAGTTTTTGGAAAAATGTGATTATTATAAATGGGCAATAATATATCACTCAACCAATATTATTATGTGTCGCCAAGATTGACATATGATATTAATAGAATAGATGATGAATCTCATATTATAAGGAGACAAACAATAAATACTTTCATAAGTATAATGAAATATCAAACACAACCACAAGCGTAAGATCACATGGTAATATTATCTAAGGTCATTGATCTTTGTTATAATATATTAGTGTCATTATATTCTCTGACCTGAGATCACATGGTGACTTGTGTGATAGTACTATTGGTTCACTAGTATATCATCATTCATTGATCGATTTCCAAGATGAGATTTGATAGATTTGATAATAAAAGGTAGTGATGTTTCAAGGAAACTCAAATTTATGGATATAAGTCTTTGGCCAAAGCAGTCGATATCTTAGAGATATCAAATCCACAAGATCGAGTTTAAAGATGTGTCGAATAGAAATGATTTGACCTTATCATCATCCCATACTCAATAAGAAACATAAATATCGAAAGTAATCATATGGAATGCTCGAAGTGTATTCTAACAGGTTCATATGTTTTCCCATTTCATTCATTGACTAGGGGTCATGGCATGCTGTTAGGCGATTACTTATGGTCTGTGTGATACCATGGAAATGAAATATTAAAGATTTAATATTATCTCACTGCTACTCGATAATGAACCTTGGACGGTCACACAAATATAGTTCTCATCTACGTTACAAACTCAATGATTTTTATTAAAAGTTAATTAATGATTATTTTGGTAAAATGAGATTTTTAATAAGATTGGGATAATCGGAATATTTCGAAAATATTAATTTGATTAATAAATTCGAAATATAAAATTAGATTTAATTATTTAAATAAATATTATATATTTATGTTAAATAAATTTAATTAAATTAAATATGATTTTAATTAATTATTAATTAAAATTAAGTAAGTGAATAAATAATTAATAGTTAATAAATTATTGGGTTAAAATAATATTTATTCACTTACTTAATTTTAATTTTAATATGTTAAATATTATTTTTTTTAGGCCTCGATCGGGCGAAACACGGTAGCAATGGCGGCAGTGACAGTACGTCCGACTCAGGGCGATGACGGCTTCATGTCGGTGGTGGTGGTGCCGGCCACCGCCCATCATAGAGGCGGGACCCAGCTGACTGACCCGTGGGTATGCGAAGGGAAAACCCTAACCGTATAAAAAACAATAATTACTGGCACTGACGTCAGTGTCTCGCTGACGTCAGAGCCAGGAAAGAAAGAATAGGTATTACTGGCAGTGACGTCAGCAAGATACTGATGTCAGCAGCCAAGAAAAGAAAAAAAATGAATGAATAATAAATAAATTATTAGTTATATTATTAATAATAGTAGTAAAGAAATTAGATGGAAAGTATAAGTATATATGTGTAAGAAAATAAAAATACGTATGTAGGGAATAATACATATAATTGTTGAATGAAAGTATTTCGGTAACACGCCACTTTATGTATTTGTAATAACCTGAGTTTTTCGGAACAATATTGGATAGTTTCCGAATTAAAGCTAAGGATTTGGAATATGATGGTATTTTAAAATAAGAGTATTTGTGTTGGAAAATAGATCGAAATATTTTATAGTGAAGTTTCATCGCGTTGGAAATTGTGTGGTTCTGAGAACCGGTTATGCGATTTCTGATTATATTGTTATATGCGTAAAATTTTCTTGTTTCAGGTATAAAGATAGCAAACGAATACTTATTGGGCTGATTCTTGAACCATCAAACTCGTTTTTCCGAGATGAATAAATTTCATGTTGAACACTTCATGGGGGTGCGCCCAGCTACCCCCCGTCCAAAGGTGGCCGGTGGAGCCCCAGATCGTTGCCGAAGGTGAGAAAAAAAAAGAGGAATGTGTGCGCGAGTGGGTTTCCTGATCCCGACTCATCGCTTCATTTCACTACCCGAGCCACCCGCCAAATCAAAGCTTTTGAAGAGTACTACAAGTTGGTGGTGATGGATTTTCCGTTTCATGCATGGTTGCACGTGAATCGATAATAGAAAGAAATTGTGAATAGTAATATTACGTGAACAGTAACTCTGATCAGAATTCTGTCAAATCCAGTGCGTTTGTGGGATCGTTTGGAGTCTGTATATGCCTTCGAAATCTCAGTAAGGCTTACCGGTAAAAATCCGCAAATTTCAAGTTTATTGTTAAATGTTCGGATGTATCCAGTAGCTTCGTAGAGTAGAGTATTGATATAAATTAAATTGTTTGAGTATTAGTATATTAAATATGAGCATTTATAGAATCCGAGTGAAAATGGAATGAGTTTGATTGATCCGATAGAATATGCAAGTTCTTGATAAAATTGGAATTTTACGTCTAATGATGTGTTTTGATTTTAATGATAATTATGAGTTATATATGATTTTATGAGATTGTTTTGATAAATCCGAGTAGGTTCGAAGGGTTCGGGACCTTTCCGTAGTGTTTTTAGAAAAAAATTTCGGAAGATTTTCTAAAAATACGTTAATTGAGGATTTCACTAGTGGCTCGAATTAGTTTGTATTGGTATTTTAAGAATAATAGAATTGAAATCATTGAAAAATCAGACTTTATTTGGTTGTCCCGAAAAGATCCAAAATTTCTTATTAGTTAAGTCTAGAATTCTGTAAAGTTACGATGTTGACGACATTTCGCCATTTGTTTTGGCATACTTGACCAGGATTTGGAGCGTTCGCGAAGTCAGGTAAGTAACTGATGCGATGAGTGCTTGAATAATTGATTGGTGTTTTAAATATATATATATATTTGAAGTGTTTAGGATAAGACGAGAATAGACAAGAGATATTCTTGAGAACAAAGTTCGTGGTTACGTATGTAACACCCTGCCAGAGATAGGATGCTACCGGCAGGAGACAGGTTTGACCTTTTTCCGTAAGCTTCCAAATTTACGAAAATTCGGCATGATGTATCATAAAACTGGGCAACCTGGATCACAGTCCAGCATCAAAGTGAAACCTGAAAAAAATATCACATATCAAAAGGACCTCAGGTCCACACAATAACACATCAATTCATATCCTAAGGGCTCCATGCCCACATCATCTATCAAGGGCTCTATAGACATTGCATTTTTGCATGAAGCCCAATGATGAGCCTGTATGGGTTTTTAGGGGGTGAATCCGGTAACGCAGCGGAAGCGGTGAAAATCCGATTTTCAGATTTCAAAAATTTTTCTCGGATTAATTAAATAAACATATTTATTTAACATTCCAATAATCAAATTATGAAAATAAATTCAATAAATCATATTTAAGTGAATTTACCGAAATACCCTTACTTTGTATTTTTGTCCATTTTAGTCCGAAATTGATCTAATCAATTTTGAATAATTCTAAATCATTTCCAAGATGAACTTATGATGTTCAAAACATCAAAACACCAAAAGCAACAAAATCCCCAAAAATTCTTATTTGGCCGAGAGCCTCACTAATGTCCCATTTGGTGCACTTTGTCATTTCATGCTTCAAAACACATCAAGATGTAATCCAATGAACATGAAACTTTATATGCATCATATAAACACACAAATACACAACATATATGAAAATCCCCAAATTTGGAATTGGTCATGAACCCTAATTTTACAATTTCCACAAATTGGACAAATTAGACCAAATACATTAAATCAATTACTTCAATCATCATTCTTCCATCCAATCCAAGTCTCAACACAATGAAACAACTCAAGATCAAATCTAGGTCATTTAAGAGTGGGTCAATAACTCTAGATTAGCAATATGGTTTAAAAAACCTTAAAAGAAAGTTTACAACTACAATAGTCACAACCTTCCTTCACCATACATGCTCTACACTTCTATCAAACTTCCATCAACAAAAACACAAAGAAATAAAGAAAGAAATAATCTAAGAACATCACATGTTGAAGCCTAGAACCTAAGGAACAATTTCCTTTCTAATAGCAAGTTTGAAAAACTTACTAAAATTCCAAGCTTTCTTTGATTTATCTTTCTTTTCTCAAGCTTTCCTTAGTTTCTTCAATGGCGTTTTCTTTTGTAAAGTGTATTAGGTTAAGTGTAAAGTGAAATGAAAATCAATATATACTTGTTCTATTTTGCCTTTGGCCGAAAATGACCAAGCCAAATACAAGTCAATTAATTTCATTTTCATTTCAACCAAATTTAGTCATCTTGCATAAATATCTCATTAACACTTTATTAGATATTTAATTAAGTCAACAAAGGCAACTAATATCATTTACATCAAATATCCTAATGTAAGATATTTATATTTTAATTAATTTAATCATTTAACAATTAAATAATTAATTAATTAATCAAATACAAATATATTAAATATATGTATAATATTTACATTAAATATTAAAAACATATATTCATTTAGGAAATAAGTCAAATGACTCATTTTGACTATTAATTAATGTGTATTTAAATTAATCAAGTATTAAATGTAAATACACAATAATTAAGTAAATGACTATCTAGTCCCTTTAGCACGTATCTTGCGTTTAACCTTTAAACGACTTTATAAATAATCAATATTATTTATTAATGTTGCTCTAGTGCTCTACGAGTATGTTTCATTATTGAGACTCTCTAGATTCAGGTATATCCGTCACGAAATCAAATTTCGTATCCATAATCTATCCACCCGTAGATTATGACGATCACAGATAATCTCTCTGAACCATACAGGTCGAGGTCATGGCAAATGTATAATTCCTCCGTCACAGGTATCCGGATAAATCCCAGAGATATAGATGTAAATGTCAAATCTCTATCGGGATTATCCAGTCGACTATTCTATTAGCAATCTCTAAAATAATGTTTAGAACTAGATTCTAAACTTTACCACGGGCCCATGGTTTTATCTGATTGCTAATCATATGGACTACCTATGCTCTGATACACAGAACTGACGGATCCTATCTTTATACACATAGGACACCCTGAGGATCTATCTACACCCAACGAACAGGCGGAGGTCTGATCTAAATAGATCGGTGACGTGACTGCCGTCTAAGTGTAGAAGATGTCTCATGTGCCCACAATGGCATCTCAAGTCTAAGAATCACAAGTGCTACTCAACCCAAGAAGATTCTTATTGACGCTGGTGTACCATCTATTAAGAATCTTCGGTGAGTCGTTCAGTGTTTATCCGCTATAAACACCTACATGTCTATACTAGTCTCCAAGACTTATGGTTCATTGAGAAACCATTGGAATCATATATTCCAGTATACGACATGTACCATTCTCAACGGGTTTACTATACTGACCAAGTAGTGTAAACCTTGACCAAGAACTGTCTGAGAATGACAACGTCATGATACTACCCAATGTCCGTTGCGACGCTTTTGCAACTGTATCATGACTAATCATTCTAGGGTCATTACGTCTTTACCATATAGAAAGATAGATTATATTATAGAAAATGCATATATTATTCATAATAATAATGTTTTACATAAGTATTTAACAGAAATACAACCGGGAATTGGCGCTCTGAGCACCAACCCCAAAAAAATCTCCCACTCGCTCTAGTGCCAATATCGATTGTATCTAATACCCATCGACTCCACGTGTTTATCAAACAGCTTCAGAGGTATGGCCTTCGTCAGCGGGTCTGCTACATTGTCTTCACTCGGTACATTGCACACGACAATATCCCTTCACGACACGATCTCTCAAATGATGTGGTACTTGCATTCCACATGCTTCGACTTCTGATGCGCCCTCGGTTCCTTTGCTTGCGCAATGGCTCCAGTATTATCATAGTATAACGGAATCGCATTCTCGATACTTGGGACAACTCCCAATTCTGTGATAAAGTTCTTTATCCACACAGCCTCTTTTGCAGCTTCAGAAGCTGCAATATATTCCGCCTCAGTGGTGGAATCAGCTGTCGATCCCTGTTTGGAACTCTTCCAACAAACTGCACCTCCGTTAAGGGTAAAGATAAATCCAGATGTAGACTTTCTATCATCGGGATCCGATTGGAAATCGGAGTCTGTATACCCATTAACCTGCAGTTCGTTTCCTCCATATATTATCAACTTATCCTTATTACCTTTAAGATACTTTAGGATATGTTTGATGGCCATCCAAATGTCATTTCCTGGATTGGACTGATATCGACTAGTTACGCTAACAGCGAAACTGATATCAGGCCTCGTACATAACATGGCATACATTATGCTACCCAAACATTAAGCATAAGGTTGGTTAGACATTCTAACCTTCTCATCTTCTGTTTGTGGACACATCTTCTTGGAAAGATGAATCCCATGTCTGAACGGTATGTTTGCTGTCTTACAGTTACCAAAGCTATACCGTTCCAAGATCTTATCTACGTACGTTGATTGAGATAACCCAATCAGCCTCCTTTGTCTATCTCTATAGAGTTTTATCCCTAAAACATAGGAAGCTTCTCCCAGGTCCTTCATGGAGAAATTCTTACAGAGGTACGCTTTGACGCTTTGCAACATACCTAAATCATTCCCAATGATTAGGATGTCATCAACATATAGGACTAAAAATACGACCATGCTCCCACTGGCCTTCTGATACACACAGGATTCTTCCGAATTCTTGAGAAAACCAGACGATCTAATAATCTCATCGAATCGAAGATTCCAACTTCGTGAAGCTTGTTTAAGTTCATAAATGGACTTCTTAAGCTTACATACCATACCCGAGGTTTCGCTGGATCCGAAACCTTCCGGCTGTTCCATATAGATTTCTTCATCAAGAAATCCATTTAGAAAAGCCATTTTGACATCCATTTGCCAAATCTCGTAGTCATTATACGCAGCTATAGAAAGCAAAATCCGGATAGACTTAAGCATTGCTACCGGCGAAAAAGTTTCATTGTAGTCGACGCCAGGTCGCTGCGTGTAACCTTTTGCCAACAGTCGGGCCTTGTAAGTTTCAACCTTACCGTCAGGCCCGCGCTTCCTTTTGTAAACCCATTTACAACCGATAGGAACAATTCCTTCGGGAAGCGGAATCAAGTCCCAAACTTGATTTTCATGCATTGAGTCTATCTCGGATTTCATGGCACTTTGCCATTTAACGGAGTCGATGTCCAACATCGATTCTCTATAGGTGAAAGGATCTGTCTCTTCAACTAAGAGAACATCCATACTCTTTTCTTGTATCAAATACAAGCGTTCAGGAGGTCTAGATACCATTTCCGACCTACGGAGTGTGTGTGTTGAAGGTCCTTCATCTACTTGAACTTCAGGTTCCTCCGTTGGTTCGTTGTTTTCAGGTTGGACTTCATCAAGCTCAACGTGTCTATGATTACCACCTTCTGACAAAAATTCTACTTCTAGAAATTTTACGAAGCGAGCCATGAACACATTTCGATGCTCGGTATCATAGAATAGATATCCCCTCGTATTCGAAGGATATCCAACAAACCTAAACTTTTGCCCTCGAGGCGAAAGCTTATCTTGCTGAGTCACCCTGACATAGGCAGGACAACCCCAAACCTTAATATAATTAAGATTTGGTCTCCTACCGAACCATATCTGATACGGTGTCGTAGGAACAGCCTTTGAAGGAATCTTATTCAAAAGATGTGCGGCTGTTAAGAGAGAGTAGCCCCATAAATAATAAGGCAAATCTGTGAAACTCAACATCGATCGGACCATATCCAATAAAGTCTGATTTCTCATTTCAGATACACCATTGTGCTGTGGTGTACCTGGAGGAGTATATTGAGCGAGAATCCCATTCTCCTTCATATAATCCATGAACTCACCACTCATATATTCGCCGCCTCGATCTGATCGAAGGCATTTAATATATTTACCAGTTTGTTTTTCTACTTCATTTCAGAACTCTTTGAACTTTTCAAAGGTTTCCGATTTATGTCGCATCAAATACACATAACCGTACCGTGAAAAATCATCGGTAAAGGTAACGAAGCACGAATAACCACTGTGAGCAGTTTGACTTAGTGGACCACATACATCAGAATGTACGAGTTCCAGTAAGTTAGTGGAGCGGTGTCCAACACCAGAAAATGGGGCTTTGGTCATCTTACCCTGAATACAGGATTCACAAGTTGGATAGGATTCAATGGTAAGATCTGATATCAAACCATTCCTAACCAATTGGGTAAGGCGTTTAACGCCAATGTGACCAAGTCTCATATGCCAAAGTTCAGTATTATTAATTACAGGTAAACTACGTTTATTAACTCCAGTATTTAATATATCTTTTGAAGTTTGCAATGTATAATGACCATGCTGGTTTGGACAACAAAGGATCTGAATATTATTTTTATCATATAAATACAAAGAACTATTCTTAATATTAATACAAAAGCCTTCTGTATCTAATACAAAAAGTGATATAATATTTGCGACACATCCCGGTACAAAATAACAGTCATATAACAAAAGTGTCTCATTCGGCAATGAGATCTCGCATACTCCCACTGCAACTGCATCCAAAGAGTCTCCACTCCCGAACCGCAACTGCATCTCTCCAGGCTTCAGTTTCCTACTTTCCTTCAGCACCTGCAACGAATTGCAAATGTGAATGGGACAAGCAGAATCTAAAATCCAGCTGGATGTAACGGCTTCACAAGCCAAAGATAAATCAATAACTGGAAAAATAAAAGTACCTGATGTAGAAGCTCTGTCTCTCCTCACTTGGGCAATGTAATCAAGACAGTTCCTTTTCCAGTGCCTGACTTTGCCGCAGTGGTGGCATTTGTCTTCAGAAGCCCTTTTGGGCTTTGCAATCTTCGCATGTTGTTGAGGACCAAAAGCCTTCTTCTTCTTCTTGCCTTTCTTGTTCTTTCCATTGGACCATCCTTGGGAAGAAGCCGAAAGAGAAGTAGTTCTAGGAGGGCGAGTCGGTACTCCCTTCTTAAGGTCCTCTTCTGCCGTGAGCAACATCCTATGTAGCTCCTGGTAGGTACAGACAGTCCCGTGCATGTTGAAGTACATCACGAACCGGCGAAATGAAGCTGGTAGTGAACCAAGAATGACACTCCTACCGACAATGTCATTCAAGATGAGATTATGTTGCCTCAATTGATCGATCAAATCGATCATCTGAAGAACATGTGGGCTGACACTCTGCCCCTCATCCAGACGCGCATGGAACAGTTCCATGGCGACTTTGTGAACAATCACTTGTTCTTGGTTCTCAAACGATTGTCTCAATCGCGTCATCATACTATAGGAATCTAGCATACCATAGTACTGTTGCTTGAGTTTCAGAGACAGTGAACTAAGGATGTATGATTTAACCCTTAAATCATCATCCTTCCAAGTTTCAAAAAACTTGGCGTTCCTCCTCCGAAGCATCCGCACCCACTGCAAGGGGCAACGGACCCTCAAGAACATAACCCAGCTTTTCGGAATCGAGGACAATCCTCAAATCCAATTCCAAGTCTGCAAAGTTCTCAGCGCCTTTCAGTTTGTTCGCATCAAGCATACGCACAAACTGATTTGTGGATTGGTCCGCCATCGCCAATCTATCATATAGATCACGAAAAACGGTTAGCAGAAATAAAGCAGTTTCATATAATATCAATACTGTAATCCCAAAACAGAATACAAATATTTAATAATTAAATTAAAAACTAATAGTGAAAAGTGGATCCCGTGAATATATTTCGGCTCACAGCAGAGGCACGGTCTCGCCTACGTATATTCATCAGGTAGACAACTCATTTGTCAATCATTCACTAATGACTCCTAAGTATCCGGTCCTCGCCGTTTCTCATTGTCGCTGTGAAGGTAGGCCCACAATGAGACGTACCAAGGTTAAACTCGTCAATGATAAATTCAAGTTACTTACGTAATCCTGACAGCTAGGGCACGTTCAGAATTCCGCTTTTACTTGAATTTACCTAGTATCTGAAATACATCCGGTATAAATAAATCTTTATCGGCTACATCCTCACAGCAGAGGCACGGTCTCGGATGTAGTCACAAAGAAGTATTCATAAACCGTATTGACAAGACGGACCATATAACATGCATCAAATACATAATTACATTCAAACCTTATTAATTAGGGATTTTCCGCTAAGTGTCATACACCCTAAATCTAACCAATTTAGATCCTAATAAGCATGCATAAAGTCAAGAAAACATGATTAAACATTGATTCAATGAAGGCTAATCATATTAGGTGGCCTAGAATCAGACTCGCTCTGATACCATTTTGTAGGGGTTTTTAGGGGGTGAATCCGGTAACGCAGCGGAAGCGGTGAAAATTCGATTTTCAGATTTCAAAACTTTTTCTCGGATTAATTAAATAAACATATTTATTTAACATTCCAATAATCAAATTATGAAAATAAATTCAATAAATCATATTTAAGTGAATTTACCGAAATACCCTTACTTTGTATTTTTGTCCATTTTAGTCCGAAATTGATCTAATCAATTTTGAATGATTCTAAATCATTTCCAAGATGAACTTATGATGTTCAAAACATCAAAACACCAAAGCAACAAAATCCCCAAAAATTCTTATTTGGCCGAGAGCCTCACTAATGTCCCATTTGGTGCACTTTGTCATTTCATGCTTCAAAACACATCAAGATGTAATCCAATGAACATGAAACTTTATATGCATCATATACACACACAAATACACAACATATATGAAAAAAGCCCCAAATTTGGAATTGGTCATGAACCCTAATGTTACAATTTCCACAAATTGGACAAATTAGACCAAATACATTAAATCAATTACTTCAATCATCATTCTTCCATCCAATCCAAGTCTCAACACAATGAAACAACTCAAGATCAAATCTATGTCATTTAAGAGTGGGTCAATAACTCTAGATTAGCAACATGGTTTCAAAAACCTTAAAAGAAAGTTTACAACTACAATAGTCACAACCTTCCTTCACCATACATGCTCTACACTTCTATCAAACTTCCATCAACAAAAACACAAAGAAATAAAGAAAGAAATAATCTAAGAACATCATATGTTGAAGCCTAGAACCTAAAGAACAATTTCCTTTCTAATAGCAAGTTTGAAAAACTTACTAAAATTCCAAGCTTTCTTTGATTTATCTTTCTTTTCTCAAGCTTTCCTTAGTTTCTTCAATGGAGTTTTCTTTTGTAAAGTGTATTAGGTTAAGTGTAAAGTGAAATGAAAATCAATATATACTTGTTCCATTTTGCCTTTGGCCGAAAATGACCAAGCCAAATACAAGTCAATTAATTTCATTTTCATTTCAACCAAATTTAGTCAACTTGCATAAATATCTCATTAACACTTTATTAGATATTTAATTAAGTCAACAAAGGCAACTAATATCATTTACATCAAATATCCTAATGTAAGATATTTATATTTTAATTAATTTAATCATTTAACAATTAAATAATTAATTAATTAATCAAATACAAATATATTAAATATATGTATAATATTTACATTAAATATTAAAAACATATATTCATTTAGGAAATAAGTCAAATGACTCATTTTGACTATTAATTAATGTGTATTTAAATTAATCAAGTATTAAATGTAAATACACAATAATTAAGTAAATGACTATCTAGTCCCTTTAGCACGTATCTTGCGTTTAACCTTTAAACGACTTTATAAATAATCAATATTATTTATTAATGTTGCTCTAGTGCTCTACGAGTATGTTTCATTATTGAGACTCTCTAGATTCAGGTATATCCGTCACGAAATCAAATTTCGTGTCCATAATCTATCCACCCGTAGATTATGACGATCACGGATAATCTCGCTGAACCATACAGGTCGAGGTCATGGCAAATGTATAATTCCTCCGTCACAGGTATCCGGATAAATCCCAGAGATATAGATGTAAACGTCAAATCTCTATCGGGATTATCCAGTCGACTATTCTATTAGCAATCTCTAAAAGAATGTTTAGAACTAGCTTCTAAACTTTACCACGGGCCCATGGTTTTATCTGATTGCTAATCATATGGACTACCTATGCTCTGATACACAGAACTGACGGATCCTATCCTGATACACATAGGACACCCTGAGGATCTATCTACACCCAACGAACAGGCGGAGGTCTGATCTAAATAGATCGGTGACGTGACTGCCGTCTAAGTGTAGAAGATGTCTCATGTGCCCACAATGGCATCTCAAGTTTAAGAATCACAAGTGCTACTCAGCCCAAGAAGATTCTTATTGACGCTGGTGTACCATCCATTAAGAATCTTCGGTGAGTCGTTCAATTTTTATGCGCTATAAACACCTACATGTCTATACTAGTCTCCAAGACTTATGGTTCATTGAGAAACCATTGGAATCATATATTCCAGTATACGACATGTACCATTCTCAACGGGTCTACTATACCGACCAAGTAGTGTAAACCTTGACCAGGAACTGTCTGAGAATGACAACGTCATAATACTACCCAATGTCCGTTGCGACGCTTTTGCAACTGTATCATGACTAATCATTCTAGGGTCATTACGTCTTTACCATATAGAAAGATAGATTATATTATAGAAACTGCATATATTATTCATAATAATAATGTTTTACAGAATTATTTAACAGAAATACAACCGGGAATTGGCGCTCTGAGCACCAACCCCAACAGAGACTCGTATGGATTCACTACCCAATAAGTTACAAAAGTCGCGGGAAACGGATGTCGGAAGGGAAAATTCAAGAAATAAATACATCATCAAATTTAACTTGCTAATTAACCTCGTGTTCACTTGATTGATCTCTATTTTAAAATATTAGCCTCGACCCAAAACCCTCGCAACCCATGAAAAACCCACTTGGCCCAAAGCCCCCGCACCCATCCAAAGCCCATTTCGCCCAAGCCCAAACCAAAAATAATTGAATCATATTTAAAACACATTTCAAAATCCAATCAAATCCCCTTCATATTTTAAATCAAATCCCCTCCATAATCTAAATAAATCACCTTCCAAATTAAAAATATTTTGAATATATTCCCCCACCAAAAATACAAATATTCTTTCCTTAAATAAATTAATTGAATACACCCATAATTATTTGATTTGTTTCCTTTTGAAAACCCATGCATAATCCTAACCCTAATGCACCACTATAAAATATAACTTAATGCAAACCCTAATCCTCTCTGGCTTGGCCCTCACTCTCACGGCAAAACACAAAAAAAAAAAAGATAAACCCTAAACTCACCTCTTCTCTCTTCCTTCACTCACTCGCGACCTCTCTTCCCTCTCGCTAATCCCATATTCTCTCCATTCTCTCTTCTCACGTCCCTCACTCTCTCGGCAACACATGCCACACTCACGAACTGCCCCTTACACGCACTCACGCCATTAACAGCCCATGCCCCCTTACACGCATACAGCCCTCCTCTCCTCTAACTCTCACTCACGGCTTCCCTCTCTCTCTATATAAACAACAACAAACCCTAAAAAAGTCTGGCTCCAGACTCCCATTCGTCACCCTTTCTCACTTTCGGCAAAACAAACAAAGCACCTGCCCACAAGCGACATACACAACCCCCACGTGAACCTAATCCCACTAAACCCTAGACGCACAGCTCTCGGCTCACTTTCTTCCTTCACGAAAACAAGCAACCACCTGGACATGAACTGCCTCCACCGAGTTTACAAACAAAACAAACCCTTAAATCCAACGAACCACCCCCTCGCCGACCGAGCAACAAACAAACCATAATCAACAACCCTTCACCTTGCCGACACACAGCCTCACAAACTGCCCTCACCGACCAAATCAACTACTCCACTCACAAACACGCAAACAGTCTGAGTCATAAACTGAATAAACAAACAATAATCCTAAGTCTGAGCCGAAAACCGAATAAAGACAATAAGCCAAAATCAATAAACAGCCAACCAGCGTGAGAACCGAATCAGAAGATAGCATAAATAGTCCACCGACTAAAACAACCCCTAAGCAAGAAGCACCAAAGAAACCAACCCAAAAACATTCCCAAAATCAGTCTGGAAAATCACCAAACAGCAGCCCAAAATAACCCTAAAGCAGTAGCTTTTATCACCAAAAATAACCCCAAAACAGCGATCGAAAAACAGCAGCGAGAAAACAGAGAAATCAGTGGCTCAAAATAGCGAACAGTGAACAAAAATATTAAACCGGTGAACCAAAATAATTACGGAGCATTAACCCTTCCGGCGACGACGTAACGCACTTCCGATAAGCAACTTAAAAGTTAAGACCTGAGGGCACCCTTTACTATTTATCTTTTCAGTTATTCCTTGTTGATCACTCTCATACATTTAAGTTTTACGTATAGTTTCATTTATGTTGAGTTAATGATTGCATGTTATCTCTTGCGGTATATCGGATGGAAACCCAGACGTAAATTTCGTAGCCAAATCCGAATGGACGGTAGTGCGGTCTGTACTTGGGATACAACTCCACGTACCGTTTGAGAAACTTTCAAGCACATGTTTCATTTTTGTCATTTAATTTTGTGTTCAATCATTATTTATGTTTTATTATTCTGTTATTTACTTTCCAGATGTTATTGCTTTATTTATTTATGCATAGCTAATCTAGTACAAATGGGCTAACTACGTCGGATTAAAGGTCCTCAATTTGAGGGAAATGCCTAAAGGCTACCTTTACCATAATGTTTTGTTGCGCTGGACGAAGTATGCTTGATTGAATGTGAAATACGTTCAATCGGGCATACGAGGTCCCATATAGATGTTGGCCTTGGTCACATCTCCTTATCATTATGTTATTTACTTTTTGCGTATTATTGTTTTGTTTATTCACGCATTGCTATCTCGTGCGCATGGGCTAATCATGTTGGGTTAAAGGTCATCCATTCGGGGGAAATCCCTAAAGGCTACCTTTATCGCGATGTTTTACCGCGTCGGATGAAGTATACTTGGTTGAATGTGAAATACGTTCAATCGGGCATACGAGGTCCCATATAGATGTTGGCCTTGGTCGCATCTATTTTATTATTATGTTATTTACTTTTTGCGTATTATTGCTTTATTTATTCATGCATGGTTATCTAGTGCGCATGGGCTAATCATATTGGATTAAAGGTCCTCTATTTGAGGGAAAAGCCAAAAGGCTACCTTTACCACGATGTTTTGCCGCATCGGACGAAATATACTTGATTGAATGCGAAATACGTTCAATCGGGCTTACGAAGTCCCATATAGATGTCGGCCTTGGTCGTATCTCTTTTATTATTTTGTTATTACTTTCCGCATGTCATTGCTTTATTTACTTATGCATTGCAATCTAGTGCGCATGGGCTAATCATATTGGATTAAAGGTCCTCTATTTGAGGGAAAAGCCAAAAGGCTACCTTTACCATGATGTTTTACCACGCTGGACGAAATATACTTGATTGAATGCGAAATACGTTCAATCGGGCATACGAGGTCCCATATAGATGTTGGCATTGGTCGTATCTCTTTTATTATTTCGTTATTTACTTTCCGTATGTTATTGCTTTATTTACTTATGCATTGCAATCTAGTGCGCATGGACTAATCATATTGGATTAAAGGTCCTCTATTTGAGGGAAATGCCCAAAGGCTGCCTTTACCATTGTTTTGTCGTACCCTTCTTCTATTGATCTTGTTATTTACCTTTCTTCACTGTTATGTTTTCATTCCTCACTTTGCATTCATGTTGTGTCAATGCTTGGGTGTTTCCTCTTGTGGTATATCGGATGGAAACGTAGACATAAATTCCGTAGCCAAATCTGAATGGACGGTAGTGCGGTCTGTACTTGGGATACAACTCCACGTACTACTTGGGGAAACATTCACACATGTGTTTATTACATTATGGATGCCACTGTTGTGATTTCGTTTGAACGCGTTTACAAATGTTACCCGAATATATTCATTCTTCCGTATTTCGTTCGAACGCATTTCCGAACGCTACTCGAACGCATACATTCGGCCTTACCCCGTTCGAACACATTTTCGAACACTACATGAATGCGTATGCATTCTGTCTCGCCATGCATGATATCCCGTCTCGTTCGAACGCATTTACAAATGCTACTCGAATGCATGTATTCGACCTTATCTTGTTCGAATACGTTTCCGAATGCTACTCGAACGCATGCGTTCTGTTTACCGTTCGAACGCGTTTACGAACGCTACACGAACGCACATACAGTGAACAAACATCTTTTCATTATATTTCGTGCATGTTTGCCTCCTTGGTCATTCCTTTTTGCATTACATACTTAATTATTTATCTTTATCATTAACGCTTTTACTGTTATCATTTATTTATATTTTTTCGCTTTTCTTTATTTAATATGTTTATGGAATTATGCGTTTGTTTTCATTTGATTTACGTTTATGGGTGTGCAATCTTGGGTGTTGATTAAATTATATTGCATGTGTTGCATAAGACTTGGTTATACTATTGCATAAATCATTTCATTACAATTGGCATAAGTAAGGGACCATTTCGAACCCAACGGTTTGAGGTCTTCCCTTTCGAAGGGTGAGTGCGGCCTTAAATCATTTCCCAGTTCACACTGGGTGGCGACTCCATTTATTCTCTGGTTTAGTCCCCCGCGGGCTACTCCGTACTCTTGACCTGGCCGCGAGCCCAGACATCATCGCCTACCTCTGTGGCCATGTCTACATTCTGGCGACTCCATTAGGGATAGAGAATCGGCCCCAAAATAATGTCTTGTAATGTTTGTGATTTTTACTTTAGTTAACCTTGTCTACAAGTGGGTTAGGACCAATGGGTTAATAAAACTTTCCAAACTAAAGTTGATTTAACCAAAGGTATTATTAGAGTTAGATAATAATTTGGTGTCTTCCTTCAGTCACTACCTTTTTATAGCCAAAAGGAAAAGCTGTGAAGACATCTAGATAATCATTTACTCAAAGCTTACCTTAAGGCATACTTAAAGTGATGGACTAATTTGGAGGATCTATTGTTTATTCCTGTCACCAAGGCGATAAGAGCCTAAGAGGTAAGGGTATTTAAGAGAGTTCGCTACACCCTACCTCTAGGGAATTTTCAATAGAGGAATCCATTTGACAGTTATTAATGCATCGTGAAGTCGTTTTCGCTCGAAGCGGCGGATCGTTATATGGTATCATCACTCATTGGCACGTAACTTAGGGTATAAAAAAGGTGCGCTCACTTGGTCGCTCGAACCATTGAGTGGGGAGACCTAGTTATGGGTATCCCTTCGCCGGCGGGAGCCTTTATTAATACTCCCATAAAACTGCATGAGAACCATAGTTATATGACCTATAGAAGCCACCATTTATGCTTGTGTTTGGGACCATCATCATTTGGATTCAATTGGACTTTTTGTCATGAGATGTGAACTTGTTGGGCCATTTAAACTGGGATGACTTTGTGTCTTATCGCGATTGGGCCAAGAGATTCTAAAATGCTGATGGGCCACTTTGTGTTTGGGCCCCATATCATTTGAAGTTGTTTAGCCATGTTATTGCAAAAGTGTAAACCTATTGGGCCTTTTTCAACTGGGACAAGTTTACACCTCGTAATAATATGATTGAATGCTTTGAAATGATAATGGGCCAACTTGTATGAAAACCTTGATGGGCTTAGAAAATCCAAACATGATCCAAATATGCTAGAAGCATGAGTTCGATATCAACACTGGCTTTCATCCAGAAAGGATACGCATTGCTATGACATATTTGTATACTTTTGGATACCACTAAGTTCATCACCATGACCGTGGTTGCTGAAAGCCCAATTCGTCATTTCTAGACAATGACATGATCCCATAATCGGCTTAGTCCATGTTGTAAATGGACGGCCTTTGTCTTTTACCGATGGAAAGAGATAGAAGCAGCCAAGGTTCACCCCGTAGCATGGGAGAGAGCGATTTTGTGTACCCCACATCAGTGCATAAAGTAAGCCATACTTAGAACTCAAAAATAAACCTACCACGAGTGTGGGAGAAATAGGGTCGGAAGGATATATTCTGTTTTGGTAACCACATGCATCTTATATATCTCATGCATCACACGCATACATGCATCATAGATATCTGTTGGGGTTAGAAAAGAAGGAAGACTCGTTAAAAAACATTTAGCAAACATGAGTGAGTCAGATAATGAGGTTTCCCACTTGGACCAATTAGAGACCAACATCACTAAGATTACTGAGCAGTTGCAAGCTTTATCCACAGCCGTGGCCAATCTGGCAGTGCCCCGCACATGAGGAATAGAAAGCAATGAGAATGTCAGGCGTGAGGAGCCTCCGAATAGGGTGAGTGATGAGATTCATATTTCTGATGATGACATGGTAGAGTATGCCATGGGAAAGGTAGCTGGGTCTCAGGTAGAATTTCAGAAAATCATGGATCAGGTAGAGTCAGTTACCCGCAAGTTGTAGGGTAAACATGAAGATTTGCTAGACTACGATGCGATGACTTTCGAAGAGCAGCTGCCTTCGCAGTTCAAGATTCCTGACATAGCCAAGTTCAACGGGAACAGGGATCCGAGGGTCCATCTCCGACAGTATGTTCATGTGATGAGTTCAGTTGGTCTATCGAAGCGTCAGGTTCAGAAGATGTTTGGGATGTCACTAGAGGGGGCTCCCGTAGTATGGTATCACGCCTGGAGAGAAAAGTCAATGATGATTGAATGGCATTAGCACAAGCCTTTCTGAATTACTATGTCATAGACTTGGAGATCGACTTGTCGCTCTGTGAATTGGAGAATACCAAACAGAAGCCGGAAGAGAGCTTCAAGGATTATGTAGATCGCTGGAGAAGCCAGCTCTTGAAAATGCAGACTCGGCCCTCGGAGAAGGACCAAATCAAGATGATCATTAAGGGCACCAAACCCTCTATTTATAACAATCTGCGAAGGATGACCTATATGATTAGCGATTTTCAGCAGTTGAGGGAAACTGTCTTAGATATCGAGGAAGTGGATGCCGAGAATCGAAAGTTTTACAGCCAAAATAGAAGGACTATTGGGGGGCCTTCCGAGACCAAGCCCGCTTCTGTTGAAGTTGCCGCCATCAGAAACAGGCGATTTTCTAACCTTGGTAAGCCTCTGTCAAAGGTGCTTGAGAAGTTGAAAGGACAATGACTCCTGAAACTTTTAGAACCTAGACCAATTCCAAACCCTATGCCATACTACTTCGACTTAAACCAATAATGCCACTTCCACCAGCAAAAAAAGCCATGAAACGGATAACTGCACCCGCCTTTGGCATGAGATCCAAAACCTCATTGACACTAATAAAATACCCGACCCAGAAAAAGAACAACCCAACACACCCAGAAACCCTCTACCGAACTACCACTCTGTTCCACCACCCACCTACATGATTAGTTCCGGCCTACCCGAAAGCGTTGTCCTCCAAACCATCGACCACCAAGCCTTCTACATGGAGATATGGGGTAGCAATAGTGAAGATGAAACGGGGCAAGGGATAGATTCCTGGGAAAACTTCTCGATCAGTGACAAAGAGAAGGATGAATAAAAAATGAACTATTGCAGTCGGATAATCTGACGCTTAAACGAACCAAGAAGACTGAAGAAGATAAGACTACAAATGACGAAGATGTTTATTTTTGTAATCTCGCACTTATTAGTCATAAAGACATTGTTTTGCTTACTTGCTCGAAGCTTTTTAGTTTACATCATGCGTGACATGAGCGTATTTGACATTAATTCGACAAAGACAAATGCATTTAATCTTGGTACATGTGAATTACCGAGGGAATTTCAATTGCAAGTGAGAAGTGGAATAGAATTGACAGAAGGAAACTGTAAGCAGGCCCAGGCGGCGACCAAAGACATTAGTAGGCGAAGGGCGCCATAGAGCACAAGAAAGGCCTAACCCATCAGAATAGGAAATGCATCCTTGCATACATGCATATGCATCATATACACACGATATTCTTTGTTTTCTTGTCGCAGGCTTTGAAGAGAAAGTAAAAGCGGCAAAGACGAGGAACTCCTCGGGAATAAAACCCAGGGAACAAGACCCACAACTCAAATAGGGAACAAGACCCACAACTCAAATCGGGAACAAGACCCAAATTTCAAATCGGGAATAAGACCCACAACACAGTTCGGGAACAAGACCCACAACTCAAATCGGGAACAAGACCCACAATTCAAATCGGGAATAAGACCCACAATTCAAATCGGGAATAAGACCCATAACTCAAATCGGGAACAAGACCCACAACTCAAATCGGGAACAAGACCCATAACTCAAATCGGGAACAAGAACCACAATTCAAATCGGTGGTTCGGGAACAAGACCCAGAGGACAAAGTGCCTCACCATCACATCACATCAGTAACGGTTCGGGAATGAACCACCTCTCAAGTAACAGTTCGGGAATAAAACCCACAGTCAACATAAGTTTGGGAACAATGCCCAGGGAATAAAACCCACAATCAATTCAGTTCGGGAATAAAGCTCACATTTAACACGGTTCGGGAATAAAGCCCACACTCTCAATGCAGTTCGGGAAAAAGCCCAGAGATTGTTCGGGAACAAAGCCCAGAGGTCAAGGCACCTCGCCATCAATTCAATTCAGCTCGGGAATAAAGCCCACTCTCAACACAGTCCGGGAACAAAGCCCAGAGTTGGTTCAAGAACAAAGCCCATGGGTCAAAGCACCTCGCCATCCATTTAATTCAGTTTGGGAACAAAGCCCAGAAATCAAAAGTAGCTCACTCGGTGGTTCGGGAACAAAGCCCAGGGGTCAAAGTACCTCACCACCAGATCAACTCAGTTTGAAACATCTCAGAATAACAGGTAAGTTAAGCAACAGCTGGTGAGCCAAGTAAGTAAAAATGCATGCATGACTTTGATAATATTGTCATTGTCACACACTGCACAAGTCCCATCAAAGTGGGAGCGACTGTAGACATTGCATTTTTGCATGAAGCCCAATGATGAGCCTCGTATGTAGGCACTACCCGATAAGTTGCGGAAGTCGCGGGAAACAGACGTCGGAAGGGAAAATTCCATCAAATTTAACTCGCTAATTAGCCTCGGGTTCGCTTGATTGATCTCTATTTTAAAATATTAGCCTCGGCCCAAAACCCTCGCAACCCATGAAAAGCCCACTTGGCCCAAAGCCACCGCACCCATCCAAAGCCCATTTCGCCCAAGCCTAATCCAAAAATAATTGAATCATATTTAAAACTAATGTCAAAATCCAATCAAACCCCCTTCTTAATTTAAATCAAATCCCCTTCCTAATCTAAATAAATCACCTTCCAAATTAAAAATATTTTGAATAAATTCCCCCACCAAAAATACAAATATTCTTTCCTTAAATAAATTAATTGAATACACCCATAATTACTTGATTTGTTTCCTTTTGAAAACCCATGCATAATCCTGACCCTAATGCACCACTATAAAATATAACTTAATACAAACCCAAATCCTCCATGGCTTGGCCCTCACTCTCATGGCAAAACACAAACAAAAGAGATAAACCCTAAACTCACCTCTTCTCTCTTCCTTCCTTCACTCACTCACGGCCTCTCTTCCCTCTCGCTAATCCCATATTCTCTCCATTCTTTCTTCTCACGTCCATCACTCTCTCGGCAACACAGGCCACACTCACGAACTGCCGCTCTCACACGCACTCACACCATTAACGGTCCCTGCTCCCTTACACGCATACAACCCTCATCTCCTCTCACTCTCACTCATAGCTTCCCTCTCTCTCTCTCTCTCTATAAACAATAACAAACCCTAAAAAAGTCTGGCTCCTGACTCCCATTCGTCACCCTTTCTCACTCTCGGTAAAATAAACAAAGCACCAACCCACAAGCGACAAACATAACCCCCACATGAACCTAATCCCACTAAACCCTAGACACACAGCTGTCAGCTCACTTTCTTCCTTCACGAAAATAAGCAGCCACTTAGACGTGAACTGTCTCCACCGAGTTTACAAATAAAACAAACCCTTAAATCCAATGAACCACCCTATCGCCAACCGAGTAACAAAAAAACCATAATCAATAACCCTTCACCTTACCGACACACAGCCTCACAAACTGCCCTCACCGACCAAACCAATAACTCCACTCACAAACACGCAAACAGTCTGAGTTATAAACTGAATAAACAAACAATAATCCTAAGCCTGAGCCGAAAACCGAATAAAGACAATAAGCCAAAATCAATAAACATCCAACCATTGTGAGAACCGAATCAGAAGATAGCATAAATAGTCCACCGACTAAAACAACCCTTAAACAAGAAGCACCAAAGAAACCAACCCAAAAACTGCCCCAAAACAGTCCTAGAATCAGTCTGGAAAATCACCAAACAACAGTCCAAAATAACCCTAAAGCAGTAGCCTTTATCACAAAAAATAACCCCGAAACAGCGATCGAAAAATAGCAGTGAGAAAATAGAGAAATCATCAGCTCAAAACAGCGATCAGTGAACAAAAATATTAAATCGGTGAACAAGAAAAATTACAGAGCATTAACCCTTCCAGCGACGACGTAACGCACTTCCGAGGATCTATTTAAAAGGTAAGACCAGAGGGCACCCTTTACTATTTATCTTTTCAGTTATTCCTCGTTGATCACTCGCTTGCATTTATGTTTTACGTATAGTTTCATTTATGTTGAGTTAATGATTATGTGCTATCTCTTGTTGTATATCAGATGGAAACCCAGACGTAAATTCGATAGCCGAATCCGAATGGACGGTAGTGTGGTCTGTACTTGGGATACAACTCCACGTACCGCTTGAGAAACTTTCAAGCACATGTTTCATTTTTGTCATTTAATTTTGTGTTCATTCATCATTTATGTTTTATTATTCTGTTATTTACTTTCCGCGTGTTATTGCTTTATTTATTTATGCATTGCTAATCTAGTGTGCATGGGCTAACTACGTCGAATTAAAGGTCCTCAATTTGAGGAAAATGCCTAAAGGCTACATTTATCACAATATTTTGCCGCGTCGGATGAAGTATGCTTGATTGAATGTGAAATACATTCAATCGGGCATACGAGGTTCCATATAGATGTTGGCCATGGTCGCATCTCTTTTATTATTATGATATTTACTTTATGTGTATTATTGCTTTGTTTATTCATGTATAGTTATCTAGTGCGCATGGGCTAATCATATTGGATTAAAAGTCCTCTATTTAAGGGAAAAGGCTACCTTTACCACGATGTTTTACCGCACCGGATGAAGTATACTGGATTGAATGCGAAATACGTTCAATCGGGCTTATGAGGTCTCATATAGATGTCGGCCTTGGTCGTATCTATTTTATTATTTCGTTATTTACTTTCCGCATGTCATTAGTTTATTTACTTATGCATTGCAATCTAGTGCCAATGGGCTAATCATATTGGATTAAAGGTCATCTATTTGAGGGAAAAGCCAAAAGGCTACCTTTACCTCGATGTTTTGTCGTGCCAAACGAAGTATACTTGATTGAATGCGAAATACGTTCAATCGGGCTTACGAGGTCCCATATAGATGTTAGCCTTGGTCGTATCTATTTTATTATTTCGTTATTTACTTTATGCATGTCATTGTTTTATTTACTTATGCATTGCAATCTAGTGCCAATGGGCTAATCATATTGGATTAAAGGTCCTCTATTTGAGGGAAAAGCCAAAAGGCTACCTTTACCACGATGTTTTGCCGCGCCAGACGAATTATACTTGATTGAATGCGAAATACGTTCAATCGGGCATACGAGGTCCCATATAGATGTCGGCCTTGGTCGTATCTCTTTTATTATTTCGTTATTTACTTTCCACATGTTATTGCTTTATTTCTTATGCATTGCAATCTAGTGCGCATGGGCTAATCATATTGTATTAAAGGTCATCTATTTGAGGGAAATGCCCAAAGGCTGCCTTTACCATAGTTTTACCGCGCCCTTCTTCTGTTGATCTTGTTATTTACCTTTCTTGACTTTTATGTTTTCATTCCTCACTTTGCATTCATGTTGTGTCAATGCTTGGGTGTTGCCTCTTGTGGTAAATCGGATAGAAACCCAAACATAAATCAGTAGCCGAATCCGAATAGACGGTAGTGCGGTCTGTACTTGGGATACAACTCCACGTACTGCTTGGGGAAACATTCACGTATGTGTTTATTGCATTATGGATGCCACTGTTGTGATTTCATTTGAACACATTTACAAATGCTACCCGAATATATTCATACTTCCTCATTTCGTTCGAACGCATTTCCGAATGCTACTCGAACGCATGCATTCGGCCTTACCCCGTTCGAACGCGTTTCCGAATGCTACATGAACGCGTATACATTCTATCTTGCCATGCATGATATCCCATCCTGTTTGAACGCATTTACGAATGCTACTCGAACGCATGCATTCGGCCTTATCCCGTTCGAACGCGATTCCGAACGCTACTCGAATGCATGCATTCTATTTACCGTTCAAACGCACATACAGTGAACAAACCTCTTTTCATTATATTTTGTTCATGTTTTCCTCATTGGTCATTCCTTTTTGCATTACATACTGAATCATTTATCTTTATCATTAACGCTTTTACTGTTATCATTTGTTTATATTTTTACGCTTTTATTTATTTAATATTTTTATGGAATTATGCTTTTGTTTTCATTTGATTTACGTTTATGTGTGTTCAATCTTGGGTGTTGATTAAATTATCTTGCATGTGTTGCATACGACTTGGTTATACTATTGCATAAATCCTTTCATTACAATTGGAATAAGTAAGGGACCATTCCGAACCCAACGGTTTGAGGTCTTCCCTTGCGAGGGGTGAGTGCGGCCTTAAATCATTTCCCAGTTCACACTGTGTGGCGACTCCATTTATTCTCCGATTTAGTCCCCCCATGGTCTACTCCGTACTCCCGATCGAGCCGCGAGCATGGACAGCGTCGCCTACCTCTGTGGCCATGTCTACAGGCTCTGCCCATCATATCATAAAAAATCAAAACATTTACTCAATATTACAAACAACATACTCAGCACGATAAATAAAATATTAATCCTAAATCCTACACTTTCTAAACCTTATCCTAGGACAGTTGCGAGGGTGACTGCCGCTTGGGCGATCCTCGTCTCGAAAATGACTTCCAAAGTTGAAATGGTTGACCCATCTGAAAGCCAACTTGAAAAACTAGCAAACTGGTTTGGTGTGAGTTATAAAAACTTAGTAAGTAACCATGATAATACTGCGAACAAATATACAAATCTATCATATTAGTACTGTTTTAGAATTATCAAGTTAATACAAGTTTTAGAATCATCTGCTGTCTGTTATCTCTTATATCTTACCTATCTTAAATTTTCATATTTACATATTGTCAATACAATGGCTAGACACTCAAAGCACACGATGCATGGATTCAAAATCACAAAGTATATCATCTAACATATGAACTATTTCAATACTGAAACATGAGGTCACATATTAATACTTATCACAGGTAAATATCATCAAATCAATAACTCTAATAAAACTTCTTTCTATTCAGTTACAAATAACTCTAATACCAAAAATTCTTTCTTCAATACCAAAACAATCTTGCTTCAACCTTATTTATGTTGGGAAGCGGCCGCGAGTTCGCAACGGAAAATCAAGAAAAATTATTATGATCCCGCTATCCATTTGCCCAATACCATTTGTTTTGATTATTCTACAAGCCTAGACATGTTACTATATATTCTAAGCATAACAACTCATAAAACTTGCAAAGAACATAAACCTGAACATGCTAACTATCATAAGAACTCTAATTAAAATCAAGAAAGAAAAAAACTTATTTGAACCAAAGACTCCTCCAGTCCTCCCTCCAATCTACAAGCTATTCTCGAACTCAGCAAGCTCTTCCACGTTCCAAAGAGCCACCCCAGTGTGTGGCCTCCAGAGGTGCACACACCAAAGCCAAAACTCAACGGCAAGACTACGCCTTGAGTACACGGGTATTTTGCCCTTGGTGCTCGCCTAGGCAAATACCTTAAAACTTTTAACTCGAGGTTCCTCTAGTCAATTAGACTCAAGGATCCTCGAAATCAGTGGCTTACTCTTAAACTTTAGAGTTGCTCACTTATATAAACCCAAGATATGAAAGGTTTGGTGCAAAAATTTGTGAAGAATTCTTTGGGTTTATATAGGTGCTCCAAAGACAATAAAGTTAATTAATAATCCGATGTGGGATAAATGCTAATTTAATCTTAGCCATTGGATCTTAATTTAGTGGTTTAATGAGATTGTAGAACCCTAATAAGAGTTTGGGCCGAATTGGAATTCAAAACAAATAACAAATAAAAAATATTTTACTATTCACGTTTTTAATTAATTAATTATTTATTCCAATTCCCAAAGTACCCCTATCGTCATTCACAAATCCCTAAGAAACTATGGAACCTGATAAATGATTTGTTCAATAATTAAACACATTGAACCATTTATGAACAATTCCTACAACAATCATATATGTTGCTAAATTTGTATTGCGCACTGTTAACCATTGATTTCGACTTTGTTGTGTGTGACCTTTTGGGTTCCCCTCAAGTTGGACATGACATGAATCATCATAATTTAATCGAACATAAATTATCCTCCGATCAGATGGTCGTTCAATTTCAATTACCAAGGTTGACATCTAGCAACATGCCAAGGCCCCCAAATGAGAAGGAAAGATATATAAACTCATTCTGTATGTGATTAACATATGATACGGTCCCTCGCCTCACTATATCCCCACCGTTTGACCTAGGGTATGGAAAATGTCTACCCATATAGTCAAATGTATGATGTTGATAGTCTCATGAATCATGCTAACCCAAGAATCTCACATGATTCTCCCGCTGCGACCACAGTCTCAAGCACTGATCACACATATCAACCCATGAATTGGAATACTACTATTATAAGAAAATATTATCTGAGAGAGTGGCGATTCTCTGTTGTATCTTTACAAACTTTATATGTTTCAACAAATGACCCAATCATACCCTTATGACCGGATCTTTTGAACCAGGAGAAGGAGAATGTCAAAGTTATTTGATCCACACATAAGATTGTAAAGACCTCAAGTCTAAGGACTAATCATACAATAAATACATGAAAGTTCTCACAGACACATGTGATAAACACTCCATATGAAAACTTTCGGCAGTCAGTTTGATGGACACGAGCAACTCATGCATCCATGTGATACACCAAGCGGACGGATCTCCGCTAGTAGCCTATAAGATCGGGTACCCCACTTAAGGGCTAATCATATCATCATGCTAGTCTCTCCGCTTTGTGAACGCCCAGATTATTTATAAAACTATGACTGGGAACGTTTAAGAGTAATGATTCTCATAAGGCGTGGAAGCCATCATCTTATTACTCCAATGGCTTTATTACAGTGTTTGATTATTCATTTAAGTTATGTAAGACACGTATAATAAAGATTGTCATTTTATTAATTAATGAAAATATTACAAATACATGTAAATATAGCCCATCCACAAGTTGGGTATAGGGCATATCCCTAACAATCTCCCACTTGCACTATAGCCAACTAGTATGAATTTAGACACCATACTCTCGGGTGTGCCTATCATGCTTTTGTTGAGTCAGCCCTTTAGTCAGAGAATCTGCAAGATTATCTTCTGTGGGTATTTTCTCTATAATAACTTCTTTTCTCTCAATAATCTCCCTGATGAGATGAAATCGCCTGAGTACGTGCTTGGATTTCTGGTTGGACCTTGGTTCCTTTGATTGAGCAATGGCGCCCATATTGTCACAGGACATCGTGATGCCATTCTTTATCGTGAGAAGCACTTCCAGCTCCCTGATAAACTTCTTTATCCAGACTGCTTCTTTAGCTACCTCAGATATTGCAATATACTCGGCTTCGGTGGTGGAGTCCACTGTAGTTGACTGCTTTGAGCTTTTCCAACTGACAGCTCCGTCATTCAAAGTAAACAGATATCATGTTTGTGATCTAACGTCATTCGTATCTGTCTGAAAGCTCGCATCACAGTAACCAATGACTATCATCTCAAAACAATCTCCGTTTGTCAAGAATACATCCTTAGTTCTTCTCATATACTTGAGGATTGTTTTGACAGCTGCCCCGTGTTGCTCACCATGATTTTCCTGATACATGCTCGTTATGCTAAGAGCATAAGCGACATCGGGTCTTGTACATAGCATGGCGTACATGATCGATCCTATTGCCGAAGCATAAGGGATCCTACCCATACGCTCTCTATCTGAAGGAGTATGTGGACATTGCTCCTTAGATAATTTGATTCCATGACATGTAGGTACATTTCCTCTTTTGCAATCTTCCATTTTGAATCTTTTCAAAACTTTATCTATGTATGTAGATTGAGAAAGTCCTAACAACCTCTTAGATCTATTACGGTAGATCTTAATGCCGAGGATGTAAGCTGCTTCTCCTAAATCTTTCATGGAGAAATTCTGAGATAACCATTGCTTTGTGGCTTGCATTATGGGAATATCATTCCAGATGATTAATATGTCATCGACATACAATCAAGAAATACAACAGCACTCCCACTACTTTTTCTGTAAACACAAGGCTCGTCTACATTTTTGGTGAAGTCAAATTCTTTGATTGTCTCATCAAATCATATATTCCAACTTCTAGAGGCTTGCTTGAGTCCATAAATGGATCGTTTAAGCTTGCATACTTTATTATGATCATCCTTAGATGCAAACCCCTCAGGTTGAGTCATATAGACTTCCTCTATGAGGTTACCATTAAGGAAAGCTGTTTTGACATCCATCTGCCGAATCTCATAATCAAAGTGTGCAGCTAGTGCCAGTAAAATTCGAATGGACTTTATCATTGCAACATGCGAGAAGGTTTCGTCATAGTCAATTCCTTGGATTTTTCTATAACCTTTCGCCACCAACCTAGCCTTATAGGTTTGTATGTTGCCTTCTGCATTAGTTTTACGCTTGTAAATCCACTTGCAGCCTTTGGATTTTATCCCTTCAGGTGCATCCACCAAGTCTCAGACTTGATTATGATATATAGAGTCTATTTCGGATTTCATGGCCTCAAGCCACTTGACTGAATCAATGTCACGCATTGCTTCGTCATAACTGGTGGGATCGTCATTATCAATGATCTGATCATGTTCCTCATCAATATGGAAACCATATCTTTCAGGCTCATATTTTTCCCTACCAGACCTTCTAAGTTCATAACCTTGTGGTTGTTCCGTCGCTACCTTTTTTAGGGGCCTGGGGTTTAGTTCTATGTTACTTTATTCTTCTCGTACCTCATCGAGGTCAAGTCTACTCCCACTATATTTCTTGAGAAGGAATTCATTGTCTAGAAATTTAGCATTTCGTGAGACAAATGTTCTTTTTTCATTTGGGACGTAGAACACGTATGCTCTTGAGTTCAAGGCATATCCTACAAACTTACCTTTAATTGCCCTATCATCCAATTTGTTAGTTTGTGTGAGCTTAACATATGCGTCACATCCCCAAACTCTTAGATAACTAAGACTAGGACGTTTCCCAGACCATAACTCATATGGTGTTTGACTAACAGTCTTGGAATGAACTTGGTTTAGTAGTAGTGTTGCAGTTTCTAAAGCAAGACCCCAAAATGAAAGAGGTAGATCCGTGCTTGGCATCATTGATCGGACCATATCTAATAATGTCCGATTTCTCCTTTCGGAGACCCCATTATGCTGTGGAGTTCCCAAAGGAGTCCACAGGGAAACAATGCCATTTTCTCTCAAGTAATCTTGAAATTCATTGCTTAAGTATTCACCACATTGGTCAGACCTTAGTGACTTAATACTTTTATTAAACTGGTTATCTACTTCAGCTTTGAAGTCTTTGAATTTCCCAAAGGCTTCAGATTTGTACCGTATAAGGTACACATACCCATATCGCGAGTGATCATCGATAAAGGTAATGAAGTAGGAGAATCCACCTCTAGTGGTAACTGACATTGGTCCACATACATCAGAGTGTATGAGTTCTAATGTCTCCGCTGCACGTTGTCATTTACCTTTGAAGGGTAATTTGGTCATTTTACCAAGTAAACATGACTCACAAGTTCCATAAGGTTCATATTTGAAGGGTCTGAAATACTCATCCTTATGTAGCTTAGTTAATCTTATTTCATTGATATGACCTAAGGGAATGTGCCATAGAAGTGATTCATTGAGATTATTCGAGTTAACGTTGTATATATTAGAGGTTGAACATTATTTGTTAGTTTGTAAGATATAAATACCATTATTCAAAATACCATCTCCATATTTTATTTCATTGAAATAAATAGAACATTCATTACAACTTATTAGGCATGAAAAACCTTTATTACAAAAAGAAGAAATTGAAATTATGTTCTTTACTAGAGAATGTACATAAACACAATCTTCTAAGTCTAAAACTAAACCATTCGGCAAAACTAATGAATATGTTCCCACACAGAATGCAGCCAGTTTTGGTCCATTACCCATGCGTAAGTCAACCTCCCCATGATGGAGGATCCTACTGTTTCTCAGGCCCTGCACATTGTTACATAAGTGAGTCCCATAACCGGTGTCAAGCACCCAAGTAGAATGTTCAGAGTTTGGAGAATATAGTTCAATCATATACAACATACCTGAAGCATTGGGCTTCTTGGCCTCTTGGGCTTCCCTAGCTTCATTGGATTTCAAGGATCTGCAGTCTTTCTTCCAATGACCCTTCTTTCGACAAAAGAAACATTTCCCATTTCCCATTTTCTATTCCACCTTACCATTGGGCTTTAGGTGATCTGGAGCCTTGGCCTTGCCCTTATTTTTCTTTGGGCCTCGTGGCTTCAGGTCCGTACCCGTAACCATGACGGAGGTTTTAAGCTCCGATTTCAAGTCCTTATCTGCTTACTTTATCATATTGCGCAATTCTGCTAAAGTAGCTTATTTATCAGATAGATGAAACTGCATAATAAAGTTAGAGAAGTCTTTTGGTAAGGACTGAATAATTAGATCGTGACCTATCTCATGATCCATGATGAACCCGAGGTTGGCCAATTTTTCAATGTGGCCAATCATCTTAAGCACATGTCCACTAACAGATCTTTCCTTATACCTTGTTTGGAATAAGGGACATGACACTTGGAATCTCACGATATGAACGGAAGTTGCATACAACTCCTTCAAGTGAAAGATGATGGTTTGAGCATCCATATCTTCGTGAGCTTTCTGAAGTTCGTCCGACATAGAGCCAACCATTATGCAAACTGCTTACTCATCATCATCGACATGTTTCTTCTAAGCATCAAATGTATTTTGGTCACTATCTTCTGCGGGTTCAGGGGAAATGGTCTTTCAAGAACATAGAAAATCTTTTCTTAACATAAGACAATTTTAAGGTTTCTAAACCAATCATTGTAGTTGTCCCTTTTGAGCTTATGCTCATCAAGGATGGAACGAAGTGATACTCTGTTTGCCATTTGAATGTTTGTGAAATATTTTAACCCACTTATTAAGAGAGAATGTTAAAATTAGTAATATGTTTTCATTAATGTTTCATAATAACATGGGCTTTTAATATTATGAAGTTTCTCCCACTCAATTGTTTTAAAATTTTAAGCAAATCGCATCAACCCCAATATGATGGATTTCTTGTGGGCAATGATCCCATTATCATCATTTTATAACTCCGACTAGGGTCGGTCGTTATAAAATATGATAATTAGTTAGGTTCCCAACCAATTTATGATATAAATCACAATTCCTTGATTATTTGGTTGGGCAATCAAACATGTCATAGCTTATGCTAGTCCTTGTGGACACCCAATCTTTGCCACTAAGTTATAAGACCACGCCTAAGGGTCGCTGCGTCTTATGACTCAGAAAAGTCAAACCATTGTCAATAGTACGATTTAGGGACAAATTGGTATTGGTCAGTCTGGTAAAGCCTAGTCCTGCCAATACGGTTTAAGCCCTTTGGGTCTATACTTTACAATAGGAGGAAAATTTTAGACTTAAATTATTATTGAGGATTTTAGCAAGTTTAAGTGAATAACTGTCAAATGGATTCCTCCATTGAAAATTCCCAAGAGGGAGGGTGGAGCGAACTCTCTTAAATACCCTTACCTCTTAGTCTATTCTAGCCTTGGTGACAAGAATAAACAATAGATCCTCCAAATTAGTCCAACACTTTAAATATGCTTTAAGGTAATCTTTGAGTAAATGATTATCTAGATGTCTTCACAGCTTTTCCTTTTGGCTATAAAAAGGTAGTGAGTGAAAGAAGACACCAAATCATTATCTTACTCTAGTAATACCTTTGGGTAAATTAACTTTAGTTTGGAAAGTTTTATTAACGCCTTGGTCCCACCCCACTTGTATCTTTTATAATGTCTTTTATTATAAACAAATGATTTATATTTATTAGCCTTAAAGGTAATAAATCTCTAAGTTCATCATGGAATAATTACTTAGCTAAGGGATAAACAATACACTCTATATTTCTTAGAAAGTCTCTAGATGCTTGCACCATAAAATAATCATGCCAATTCTAATCAGACATAGAATCATCAAGCATATGAGTTTTAATATGTTGGAATTATTTTAGGCATTAAATAACTTTGATTAATATTTAATTATGATATTACATTTTATTTTATTCAAATAAATTTACTATTGACATTTTTCCAGATGCGTGAACTTTAAATGCAATTTCACAATTCAAATCTTAACCAAATCATGCAAAACTTGTACCTAAAATTAAGTTCAAGGTGTTAGCTTTCCAAAAAGCTTTTACACACCCAATTTCGAAAATGAGAGAGAACTTATCAAAACAAAAATGGCGCGCTCATATCACTGTTGGGAAGCGGCCGTGAGTGCGCATCAGAAAATCAAGAAAAATTATTTTGATGCCGCTATCCCTTTGCCCTATACCCATTTGTTTTGATTATTCTACAAGCCTAGGCATGTCACTATATATTCTAAGCATAAAAACTCATAAAACATGCAAAGAACATAAACCTAAACATGCTAACTATCATAAAAACTCTAATTAAAATAAAGAAAGAAAAAGACTTACTTGAACCGAAGACTCCTCTAGTCCTCCCTCCAATCTACAAGCTATTCTCGAACTCAGCAAGCTCTTCCACGTTCCAAAGAGCCACCCAAGTGTGTGGCCTCCAAAGGTGCACACACCAAAGCCAAAACTCAACGTCAATACTACGCCTTGAGTGCACAAGTATTTTGCCCTTGGTACTAGCCTAGGAAAATACCTCAAAACTTTTAACTCGAGGTTCCTCTAGTCAATTAGACTTAAGGATCGTCAAAATCAGTGGCTTACTCTTAAACTATAGAGTTGCTCACTTATATAAACCCAAGATATGAAAGGTTTGGTGCAAATATTTGTGAAGAATTCTTTGGGTTTATATAGGTGCTCCAAAGACAACAAAGTTAATTAATAATCCGTTGTGGGATAAATGTTAATTTCATCTTAGCCATTGGATCTTAATTTAGTGGTTTAATGAGATTATAAAACCCTAATAAGAGTTTGGGCCGAATTGGAATTCAAAACAAATAACAAAAAAAAAAAATTATTATTCATATTTTTATTTATCTATTTCAATTCCCAAAGTGCCACTATCGTCATTCACCAATCCCTGAGCCACTATGGAACCTCATAAATGATTTGTTCAATAATTAAACACATTGAACCATTTATGAACATTTCCTACAGCAATCATATATGCTGTTAAATTTGTACTGTGCACTGTTAACCATTGATTTCGACTTTGTTGTGTGTGACCTTTTGGGTTCCCCTCAAGTTGGACATGAAATGAATCGTGATAATTTAATCGAACATAAATTATCCTCCGATCAGATGGTCGTTCGATTTCATTGACCAAGGTTGACATCTAGCAACATGCCAAGGCCCCCAAATGAGAAAGAAAGATATATATACTCATTATGTATGCGATTTACATATGATACGGTCTCTCGCCTCACTGTATCCCCACCAGTTGACCTAGGGTATGAAAAGTGTCTACCCATATAGTCAAATGTATGATGTTGATAGTGTCATGAATTGTGCTAACCCAAGAATCTCACATGATTCTTCTGCTGCGGCCACAGTCTCAAGTATTGATCACACATATCAACCCGTGAACTGGAATACTACTCTTATAAGAAAATATTATCCGAGAGAGTGGCGATTCTCTGTTGTATCTTTACAAAATTCATTTGTTTCAACAAATGACCTAATCATACCCTTATGACCGGATCTTTTGAACCGGGGAAGGATAATGTCAAAGTTATTTGATCCACACATAAGATTGTAAAGACCTCAAGTCTAAGGACTAGTCATACAATCGATACATGAAAGTTCTCGTAGACAGATGGGATAAACACTCCATTTGAAAACTTTCGGCGGTTAGTTCGATGGACAGGAGCAACTCATGCATCCATGTGATACACCAAGCGGACGGATCTCCGCTAGTAGCCTATGAGATCGGCTACCCCACTTAAGGGCGGATCATATCATCATGCTAGTCTCTCTGCTTTGTGAACGCCCAAATTATTCACAAAACTATGACTAGGAATGTTTAAGAGTAATGATTCTCATAAGGCGTGGACGCCATCATCTTATTACTCCAAGGGCTTTATTACAGTGTTTGATGATTCATATAAGTTATGTAAGACACGTATAATAAAGATTGTCATTTTATTAATTAATGAAAATGTTACAAATACATGTACATATAGCTCATCCACAAGTTAGGTATAGGGTATATCCCTAACAATTTATTCACAATAACTTTATAATAGCTTAACAATTGGGGTCCATTTGCATTCACATATGTCGTACCACACTTCTCTTATATACATACCAATATAATTTCATAATATTTAAACATATACTTAAATTATATACTAAATACAACTAGCAAACACGCTTTATAACCTCTGATATTCACATCGGTTTCAAATCGTCCATTCATTTCGCATTAGCATACATGATCCATACACATCATGAGTTCTATCAAACATATATATACACTCAAACATATTCACAATCATTATGCAAGAAACCACAAAGCATGTATAACAATCAACACATTAAAGTTCAAATCATCCTACAATACATACATTCAGCTGGTTTACAGACAATGCTCATACGGGACACATTACATATTTTAGAATATGTATGAGATGAGTTCCATCCGAACGGATTCCTAACCAGCTCGAATACTATATCAAGAGAACATCAACAAATTTAAACATCCACACACATGCACACATATCATATGACACAAATTCATCACACGCAAACACATACATGTCAAAGATTGCTAACCATCTGACTCACCATACATATACGTATATATATATAACATATTAATATACCCATTTTTTCAAATTTTCAATACCATAGCTTTTTATTGTCCTCATATCTTTTACCTATTGGTCAAACATATATCATTTTCAAAACTCTTTCTGAAATATTGATATGATGTTTTACCCATTATATATTTTCATTCATGTATGTATCTTATTAATCATTTACTCAATTTATCTATAGTTTATCATCATATACAAATACAAAACGTGTACTAATACTTATACATATACTTGTTCATTTACATATACATATACCTACCATAACACATTCATACACTTACATACATAAACACGTGCATATAAACATTGAGCTCGTCGATTACTTTACTTATAGCATAGCAATAGCCAAAAATCCATACATGTGGTGGTCGATAACTTCACTATACACTGTCACGAAGTTCTTTCTCAATATCATCTCTTATCTATTTTCTTCTTAACCTAAACTCTTCAATCATTTATATATATATATATATATATAAACATAAATCAAATTTCAAGTATTCATCGCATAAGTTACTTACCTGGCTTCACAAGCACTCTAAGTCCTAAAAATATCTGTCAAAACAAATGGCGAAAAGCCGTCAAAATCGCGATTTATAGTATTCTCCACTTAACTATGATAAAATCACGTATCTTTCCGGAACAACCAAATCAACTCAGTTTTCAATGTTTTCAGTTTCAATAATCTTAAAACACCATTTCAAACTATTCCAAGCCACTAGTTCATTTAAATTCTCGGTTTACGTGTTTTTTGGAAAAATCTTCCAAAAACGTTTTCGTAAACGCTACGGAAAGGTCCTAAACCCTTTGAACCTACCAGGATTTAACCAAACATATTCATAATATCATATATAACTCATAACTATCATTAAAATCAAAACACTTCATTCTACGCAAAAACCAACCTTCACCAAAAACTTACATAATTTATCAGATCGATCAAACTCGTTCTTTTTTCACTCGGATTCTACCAAATGTACATATTCAATATACTAATACTCAATCAATTCAATTTATATCATTACTCTACTATACAAAGCTAATAGATATATCTGAATATTTAACTATAAACTTAAAATTTACGGATCTACACCGGGAAGTCTTACCGAGATTTCAAGGCTATATACGAACTCCAAACGATCCCACGAATGCGCTGGAATCAAAGGAATTCCGATCGAAGTTACTGTTCACCATGGGTCACTGTTCATCCAAATCGTCCTTCCTCAATTCACGTGCAACCGTGCATTGAACGAAAAATCTGTCACCGCCAACTTGTAGTACTCTCTGAGAGCTTCGATTTGGTGGGTGGCTCGGACCATGAAATGAAGCGAGGAGACAAGATCGACAAACTCATTCCGCGTGTTTCTCTCTCATTATCATTGTTCACTGGCGTCTTGGGGGCTGCCGCCGGCCACCACAAGTTAGGGGGTGGTCGGCGCACCCCTTGGCTGGTCATGTCGGGCGGCGTGACTAGCTGAATCCCAAAACGTGAAATGGGGTTGGGGGGTTTAAATTGGGGATTTAAGGAAATTATAAGAATTTTTCAATTTCTAAAAACTTATAGGTTTATATAGAAAAGTCTAGGCCCCCACAAATTTGCACTTTGGTCATTCTTCATGCACCATTTTGGTAATTCTCACAATTGAGGCCTTTCATGTGAGAATTTTAAAATGTGTTCAACATGAAAGTGGTTAGTTTTAGAAAAACGAGTCCGATGGTTCAAGAATCAACTCAATCAAAGTTCGTTTGATAATTTTATATTCGAAACAATAAAATTTTACGCGTATAATGATAAAACCAGAAATTACGTAACTAGTTCTCGAAGCCACGCATTTTCCACCGCGACGAATCTTCACTTTAAAATATTAAGATATAGTTTCTAACACATATACTCTTATTTTCAAATAATATCACATTCCAAATCCTTAGCTTAATCTCTAAAATCTTCTGGAACATTCTGAAAACAATTCAGGATATTACATTCTCCCTACCTTATAAAATTTCATCCTCGAAATATTTTCGTAAAAATTTCATGATATTTCTAACCTATTTATGTCGTTATTTGATATCGAATAAATATGTTTAGGTGAAATATGAATGAATTATTCATATTGGATATTGAATAATTTTTTTGGTAACTTTAAAAGTTTTAAAGTTACGATTTCGCCTGAACCGCGAGCTTCCGCTGCGCCTGCGCCAAAAACCCCCAACAAAAATTGGTATCATAATAGGTCTGATCCTTCATCCATTACATTTGTCATGCTTGATATATGATATATAATCCAATTTTTATATTTCCACATGTATGTAATCTGTTGAGAAA
The DNA here is from genome assembly GCA_019454045.1 of Zanthoxylum bungeanum. Lineage (NCBI taxonomy): Eukaryota > Viridiplantae > Streptophyta > Magnoliopsida > Sapindales > Rutaceae > Zanthoxylum > Zanthoxylum bungeanum. The sequence continues at coordinate 96,026 of SKCR01031196.1, read as the reverse complement.
TTGATCTAGATTAAAATATGTATTTGATTTAGAGTAAAAAACCTCTTTAGGAATATCCTCGTTTAAATAAGGCGTTAAAGTAACTAGTATTAGGAATACTTGTTTCTTGGTCCGCCTTGTCAGTACATATGCAAATGATTTCCTGATACTGTAGCTGTATCGTGCCAAAGCTGTGCAGTTATGGATGATGGTAGTTCATTTGCGCCAGTAGAACTTATATGATAAGATACAAATTCAAGTGAAAATGGAAATCCTGAACGTGCCAAAGCTGTCAGGACTACACCGGTAGATTGAGTTTGTCACTGAAAAGTGAAGCCTTGATACGTCTCCTTATGTACGTGCCAAAGCTGTCATAATGAGAAATGGTCATGACCAAAATCAGGAGTCACAATGAGTGTGATTGACAATGAGTTGTCTACATGTGAATATACGTAGGCGAGAATGTTCCAAAGTAGTGAGTTGAAATATATTCATGGGGTCCACTTCTCACTATGGAATTCAATTTATTATTGAATTCCCATTTTTCGTTTGGGATTACAGTATTATGTAAAGTAGTGGGAGGCACTGCTGTATTAAAAATCCATAACTAAGGCAGTGTTTAATATTATGAAATTACCGCGTATGTTTTCTTTATTCTATATTATTGATAGAATTAAACTTCTAATCCACTGCATGCATATTATTTGTATATGTTTTCTGATTTTCCTTATGGTTGCAGATTTATAGAATAGGTTCTAGATTTATAGTAGGCTTGGATATTGTTAGATTAGTCAAAACCATCAGGAACTGTTGTTCTGATTTTCTTGAAAAATCAAGATGATTAGTGACTTAGTTTCTATGTCATGATAGGTAATCTAAATAGATATATGTTTTATGATATAATTCTTTAGAAAGAATAGTTTCTTGTGCGGTAAGAATTGACATGAATTTATTCATGTCTCAAGATTCTTGACTGGCATTAGGAAAACCCCATTAGGTATTTGCTTATCTGATAATGACGTTTCTTGGCTTTAGTGACCTTTAGAGGTAGTGTCTGGCACAGTTTGCTAATCAATTATTTGCAATTGATGTGAATAGCTGAAGGCAAATTTTAAGGCTAAAGAAATGAGATGTGTATAGTTGTGTGTAGAGAATATCGATTCTCACAACACGACAACTGTAGGTATTGGATACCAGATCTCTCGTCTAGTTATTTAAAATATTATTTAATGATTATTTTGATATTTGATATCAGAACTTGCGACTATTGGATAGTTACCTGTTCTTTATAAACAGTTATTTCATATTTTAATATGACTAGTAGTGTCATTAATGAAGAGATAAATATTAAGAAAAATATTCGGTTAACTAAATAACTTAGTGTAGGCACTACATTTTTGCATATAAGTCTCGATGATGAGTCTCGTACGGAGGCACTACTCTTTAAGTTGTGGAAGTCACGGGAAACAGACGTCGGAAGGGAAGAGTCAGAAATTGACACCTTGTTGGATTTAATTTGTTTTCTTAGCTTCGGGTTTTCTCGCTAAGCCTCTGTTTTAAACTTATCCTTAGCCCAAAACCCCCGCAAGTCACACATCAAGCCCATACATCACCAAACCACACACCAAGCCCACGAAAATAACCAACCACACGCCCATAATCCCTCCAAAATAATAAATCCACACATTAAACACATGTTGAAATCCTAATTAAATCACCTTCCCAAATTAAAAGAATTAAATTAAATCCCTTGCCTAAACTAAATAGAATCAAATCAAATCCCATAGATCATCTTCCTAAACTAAAAAAAATCACCTCCCTAATTAAATAGATTTTTTTCCTTATGACACACTAATCAGAAGATATTCCCCCATAATTACACAATCTCATTTCCCTTCTCATACAAGGTAAACCCCAACCCTTTCATATAAAAAGAGGCCTAAACCCAACCTTAGGGACCCTGGCTCATTTACGCCCCTCCTCTCTCTCCCTAGAGCTACTCACGCATATCCTATCGTTTAGACACCCCTCACAGCTCACAAAAAAATCACAAGTCAATAAACCTTCAAACTCTTCACGCATCAACCACACTCAAACCTTCATATACGCCTCTGACTCGACAACAGCCCTAGCATCGTACCCCACTCTCCTCTTGACATTCACGAACCAAACATCCACAGCAACCCTCCAATTCACGCATACCACAATAACGCCCCTATATCCTTCACGTTGAAGCCTCCACGCACAACAGCCTCATCACGCTAAACCGACTACCTCTCAAACCAAAACCAGCCTTACCTCACGCCTCACCTCACAAATCAGCCCCTCCCCCTTCAACATGCCATTACCCTTCAAGGCACAGCCAATACTTCACGCACCTCACCTCACAAATTTGCCCCTACTTCACACCATATTCACCGACCAAAAAATTCCAGAAAATACCCTTGAAACAACCCATGAAACAGCCCCTGAGACAGCCCATGTAACAACCGAAAATACCCCTAAAAAAACCCCTGAAACAGCCCCTAACACAACCCAAATACCGTGGAAACAATGAGAAAACAGCAGCCCGAAAAAGAGCGAGGCAACAGAGGAAACCTGAAAACCAGTGAATCGAAAAAGTTGCGGACCATCAACCCTTCTGACAACCGTGAAACACTCTTCCAAGAGACGACTTAAGAGGTTAGACCTGAGGGCACCTTTTTTATTTATTCTCCTTTATTTTTTATTTATTTTCTCATTTTACTTCGCATGAGTATTGTGGATTGGTGTATGATATGACTTTCGGATGAATGGATTATTTGTTCTCACTTGCGGTATATCAGATGGAAACCCAGACGTAAATTCCGTAGCCGAATCTGAATGGACGGTAGTGCGGTATGTACTTGGGATACAATGCCACGTATCGCTTGAGAGACATACATATTTCATTTCATCCAACCTCGTGTTTGAGCATGATTTAGTTGTTAGTATGTTATTTATTTTTAAGTATGATTTAGTCGTTAGTATGTTATTTATTTTTAAGCATGATTTAGTCGTTAGTATGTTATTTCTTTATGCATGATTTAGTTATTTGCTTTCGCATTAGGAATTTAATATAAGTTTATGTTTAGGTTGTTACCTATTTTATTCATGTTTGATAATCCAATATGCTCATGAGATTATTGTGTATTACCGTGTGTTTGCCGTTATGATGACTTACTTTTAAAGCATGCGAACTTCGATATAGGTTTTATTTTCATGCACATGAACATAGAAATAGAATACTCTTGGGAATATATGTTGCGTAGACTTGGTTAAATTATTACACAAATCCGTTCATTACAAGTGGCATAAGTAAGGGACCATTCCGAACCCAACGGTTTGAGGTCTTCCCTTGCGAAGGGTGAATGCGGCCTTAAATATTTGTCCCAGTTCACACTGGGTGGCGACTCTATTATTCTCTGGTTTAGTTCCTCCGTGGGTTATTCCGTACTCCCAACTAGGCCGCGAGCCTGGAACAACGTCGCCAATTTCTGTGTCCTACAGTCTGGCGACTCCACTGGGGATAGAGAATCGGCCCCGAAATAATGTCTTGTAATGTTTGTGATTTCTGCTTTAGTTAACTGTGTCTACCGTGGGTTGAAGGGGTTTAATCAAAGGCATTTTTAAAGCTTGGTAATGGTTTGGTGTCTTCCTTCATTCACTACCTTTCTGTAAGGAAAAGCCATGAAGGCACTTAGATAATCATTTACTCGAAGCTTACTGTGATGGACTAATTTGGAGGACTTGTTGTTTATTCCTGTCACCAAGGCGATAAGAGCCTAAGAGGCTTGGGTTTTTAAGAGAGTTCGCTTCACCCTCCCTCTGGGGAATCTGCAATAGGAAATCCATTTGACAGTCAGTCATGCACCATAACTCATTGGCACGTACCTTAGCGTATAAAAAAGGTGCGCTCACTTGGTCATTTGAACCCTTGAGTATGGAGTCCTAGTTGTGGGAAATCCTTCACCGGCGATAGCCTTTGTCTATACCCTTATAAACTCGCACATGAACTGTAGTTGTAGGACTAATAAAAACTATTCCTTTATGCTTGCATTTAGGACCATCGTCATTTGGATTCAGTTGGACTTTTTGTCATGAGGTATGGGCTTGTTGGGCCATTTAAACTGGGACGAGTCCGTGCTTTATGGAAATTGGGCCAAAAGCTTCTAAAATGCCGATGGGTCACTTTATGTTTAGGCATTTTATCATTTTAAGTTGTTTAGCCATGTTATCGTAAAAATGTAAACCTACTGGGCCTTTTCAATTGAGACAAGTTTGCACCGCGCAATAGTATGATTGAATGCTTTAAAATGATAATGGGCCGACTTATATATTACATACATCGCACGCATCTCATGCATTTGATGCATACACGCATCATGTTAACCCTGTGTCTTAAAAGCCATCATAGATATCTGTTGGATTAGAGAAGAAAGAAAAATTTGTCAAAAAGAGTTTAGCAAACATGGATATCGAGGAAAAGGAAACCGAGGGACAGAAAACTTTACAGCAAGGATAGAAAGACCATTGTGAAAACAAAAACAGAGAAAAAAAAAGAAGAAAAAATTGCTTGTTCTTAGTCCCTAATAGTTAGGCTTAAGTCCAATGATGAAATCGTTTACTTTAGGGTGAAATCTTAGAAACGATAAACTCTTGATGTGCTTTTATCTGATTGAGTGATTGATCTATGTTAGACTCGTAAGCATTTCACTATAGGTTCTTAGAGGTGAAAACCTGAGTAGTTGGCAAGGTGACTAGTTGAAGAAATTGTAGGTCGGTGAATGACCATTTGCTTAGATTTTTATCTTGATTTGCTTATGTTATGATGTGTGGTATGGTTGAAAATGAAAGAAAAGTCTCTAAAAAAAAGAATTGAACCACCTATAGCCAATAAGCGTGAAGCTAGCCATTGGCGAGTATTAGGACCACCATGAGGAGAAATACTACCTTAAAGGGTAGGTGTGTTGAAAAAAATAGAAAGAAAAAAGGAGAAAAGAAAAGAAAAGAAAAAAGAAGTTCAAAATGAAAAGAAAAAAAGAAAGAGACAAAAGTGAAAGAAAACCATACCACATTGAGCACAGAAAAGCAACTGCATGCATAATTGAGACATCTAGGTTGGTTTGACCCATCGATCCCAATTTTTTGACGAAATCATTGAGTTGGCTCACCTGGGGATTAATCTACAAAGGAACCTTTGCACACACACACTTTGAGTCTGGCTTAGATCATTTATTCAAAGACTTGGATTTGAGTTGTGTTGATTGTTTTGAAGGTTCTCTGGTTTCATTACTGAGCATTCTTTGAGGGCAATAATATGTGTAACTATTGGGACTATTTTGTAGAATGTGATATAGTATGATGATATGGAATGCCACATCACGTGGTTCACCTTGACCTATTACAAGCAGCGAAGAGTAGAAAGCTAAATCAAGACTGGGGGCGACCAGTCTACCACCCCACAAATAAGGGAAACAACGAGATCTTGAGCCATGAGCCAGAAGAGAACTCGCAGAAGGAAATTACAAGCAGACCCAGGGGGCGACCAAAGAATTTTGTAGGCAAGAAGCACCGAAGAGCACAAGGAAGACCTAACCCATCGGAATAGGAAACACATTCATGCATGCAAGCATACACGTCATATACACACAATCTTTGTCTTGTTTTTATTCTCAGGTTTTAAAGAAAATAGGAAAGCGGCAAATGCAAGCCAACCAGAAACAACAACATAGCATCATCAGTTTCGGGAATGAATCTCAGGGCCGAGGCCCACACTCTCAGCAGTTTGGGGAATGAATCCCAGTGTCGAGGCCCACATCGTCAGAGTTTTGGAATGAATCCGGGAATGAATCCCAGGGTCAAGGCCCACATCGTCAGAGTTTTGTAATGAATCCGGGAATGAATCCCAGGGTCGAGGCCCACATCGTCAAAGTTTTGGAATGAAACCGGGAATGAATCTCAGGGTCGAGGCCCACATCGTCAGAGTTTTGGAATGAATCCGGGAACGAATCCCAGGTCGAGGCCCACATCGTCAGAGTTTTGGAATGAATCCCAAGGTCGAGGCCCACATTATCAGAAGTTTTGGGAATGAATCCCAGGGGGCGAGGCCCACATCAATATCAGTTTGGGGCGAGGGCTACATCAGTATCAGTCTGGGGGTGAGGCCCACATCAGTATCATTCTGGGGTCGAGGCCCACATCATTATCAGTATGGGGGCGAGGCCCATATTAGTATCAGTCTGGGGGCGAGGCCCACATCAGTATCAGTTTGGGGACGAGTCCCACATCAGTATCAGTTTGGGGTGAGGCCCACATCAGTATTAGTTTGAGAATAGAGCAAGGTTCGGGAATGAACAAGCCGAGAATGGCACTCCGAGAATGGAGCACGATTCGGGAATGAACAAGCTGAGAATGGCACTCCGAGAATGGAGCACAGTTCGGGAATGAACAAGCCGGGAATGGTACTCCGAGAATAGAGCAAGGTTCGGGAATGAACAAGCTGAGAATGGCACTCCGAGAATGGAGCACGGTTCGGGAATGAACAACTCGAGAATGGCACTCCGATAATGGAGCAAGGTTCGGGTATGAACAAACCGAGAATGGCACTCCGAGAATAGAGCACGGTTCGGGAATGAACAAGCCGAGAATGGAGCACGGTCCGGGAATGGACCACATCATAGTAATGATTCGCGAATGGACCATATCACAGTAACGGTTCAGGAATGGACCACCTCACAGTAATAGTTCGAGAATGGACCACCTCACAGTAACAGTTCGGGAATGGACCACCTCACAGTAACGGTTCGGGAATGGACCACCTCACAGTAACGGTTCAGGAATGGACCACCTCACGGTAACGGTTCGGGAATGGACCACCTTATAGCACAGTTCGGTAGTGATTTATAGAGATCGCAGCATCTTGCAGGGATGAACCTTAGGGTTGCAGTACCTCAAACAATACCAACTCAGTTCGAAGTAACAGGAAAGTCAGGTGGCAACTGGCGAGCCAGGTAAGAAAAATGCATTGCATAAAATTTGATAGGATTGTCATTGTCACACACTGCACAAGTCCCATCAAAGTGGGGGGTGACTGTAGGCACATTATTTTTACATATAAATCCCGATGATGAGTCTCGTACGGAGGCACTACTCTTTAAGTTGTGGAAGTCGCGGGAAACGGACATCGGAAGGGAAGAGTCATAAATTGACACCTTGTTGGATTTAATTCGTTTGCTTAACTTCGGGTTTGCTCGTTAAGCCTCTGTTTTAAACTTATCCTTAGCCCAAAACCCCCGTAAGTCACACATCAAACCCATACATCACCAAACCACACACCAAGCTCACCAAAATAACCAACCACACGCCCATAATCCCTTCAAAATAATAAATCCACACATTAAACACATGTTGAAATCCTAATAAATCATTTTCCCAAATTAAAAGAATTAAATTAAATTCCTTGCCTAAACTAAATAGAATCAAATCAAATCCCATAGATTATCTTCCTAAACTAAAATAAATCACCTCCAAAATTAAATAGATTTTTTCCTTATGACACACTAATCAGAAGATATTCCCCCATTATTACACAATCACATTTCCCTTCTCATACAAGGTAAACCCCAACTCTATCCTATAAAAAGAAGCCTAAACTAGGGACCTTGGCTCATTTACGCCCCTCCTCTCTCTCCCTAGAGCTACTCACGCATATCCTCTCGTTTAGACACCCCTCACAGCTCACAAAAGAATCACAAGTCAATAAACCTTCAAACTCTTCACGCATCAACCACACTCAAACCTTCATAGACGCCTCTGACTCGACAGTAGCCCTAGCATCGTACCCCGCTCTCCTCTTGACATTCACGCACCAAACACCCACAGCAACCCTCCAATTCACGCATACCACAATAACGCCCCTATATCCTTCACGTTGAAGCCTCCATGCATAACAGCCTCATCACGCTAAACCGACTACCTCTCAAACCAAAACTAGCCTTACCTCACGCCTCACCTCACAAATCAGCCCATCCCCCTTCAACACGCCATTACCCTTCACGACACAGCCAATACTTCATGCCCCTCACCTCACAAATTTTCACCTACTTCACACCATATTCACCCACCAAAACAGTCCAGAAAATACCCTTGAAACAGCCCCTGAGGCAACCCTTGTAACCACCAAAAATACCCCTGAAACAACCCCTAAAACAGCCCCTAACACAGCACAAATACCGTGGAAACAGTGAACAAACAACAGCCCAAAATAGCGAGGTAACGGAGGAAACCTGAAAACCAGTAAATCGAAAACGTTTCGGAGTATCAACCCTTCCAACAACCATGAAACACACATCCAAGAGACGACTTAAGAGGTTAGACCTGAGGCCACCTTTTTTATTTATTCTCCTTTAATTTTTATTTATTTTCTCATTTTACTTCGCATTGGTATTGTGGATTGGTGTACGATATGACTTTCGGATGAATGGAATATGTGTTCTCTCTTGCAGTATATCGGGTGGAAACCCAGACGTAAATTCCGTAGCCGAATCTGAATGGACGGTAGTGCGGTCTGTACTTGGGATACATTGCCACGTACCGCTTGAGAGACACACATATTTCATTTCATCCAACCTCATGTTTGAGCTTGATTTAGTCGTTAGTATGTTATTTATTTTTAAGTATGATTTAGTCATTAGTATGTTATTTATTTTTAAGCATGATTTAGTCGTTAGTATGTTATTTCTTTATGCATGATTTAGTTATTTACTTTCGCATTAGGAATTTAATTTATGTTTATGTTTAGGTCGTTACCTATTTTATTCATGTTTTATGCTCATGAGATTATTGCGTATTACCGTGTGTTTGCTGTTATGATGACTTACTTTTAAAGCATGCGAACTTCGATATAGGTTTTATTTTCATGCACGTGAACGTAGAAATAGAATACTCTTGGGAATATATGTTGCGTAGACTTGGTTAAATTATTGCACAAATCCGTTCATTATAAGTGGCAAAAGTAAGGGACCATTCCGAACCCAACGGTTTGAGGTCTTCCCTTGCGAGGGGTGAGTGCGGCCTTAAATCTTTGTCCCAGTTCACACTGGGTGGTGACTCCATTATTCTCTGGTTTAGTTCCTCCGTGGGCTATTCCGTACTCCCGACTAGGCCGCGAGCCTGGAACAACGTCACCAATTTCTGTGTCCTACACTTAGAACAATGCTTTATGAGATTTTATCACATAAGCATCAGATGCTTATTCCGTATGGTAATGGATGGTCTGATACAAGATTTCACCACATATCCTTATCCATTTAATGAATATTATATTCGGAAATGTGAATAAATCTCATTTAACTAATGATCTTCATTGGACCACATATTTATTACACTAATACATTGGATGTATGTAGTGTAATGAATTATAAATTGCCTTGGATAGTTTTCTTTACTTCGTAAATTTGTTAGTGAGTTGTCATGACTTAGTTACGTGTTTCTAAAAGAACACATATTGAACGTCTTAAATGGTTCGAGAACTTTCAATATGTTTCTGATGAAACGCGGACAAAATATTTTGAATGGTTCAAAGATTTTCGATCTGAAGTTTTGAAAACTCTATCTTTAAAATTCATCATAAGTATTTGAATTGTTCAAAGATGTTTGATAATTAGTTCTAAGGTTATTTATGGTAATTAGTTCTAAGGTTATTTAATAAATACGATTCTTGCTCAATATTATTCTTCTACGATTCCATCGTGATAGAATTGGTTAGTGGGAGAAATCAAATCTTATATGATTTGATTCGTTTGGTATTGAGTGTTACCAAATTAGTTTCAATACCCTTGGGGATATGCTCCAGTAACACTAATTCATCATTTTAATTATTGTTCCATTAATTTCTACAATTACGTATATGATATGTATAGGTAGAAATTTTGAATCTTGAAAAGTTTGAGATTAGAATCTTTCTTTTGTATAATGGTTATATAATTCAAATGTACTTGCGCCTCGGAAGTACAAGAAAAAGTTTATCATTTATTCTATTTAATAGAATATTGTATTCTATTTGATAGAATATCTTTTTTACGATCCTGAGTAATTAAATTATTTTATTACTTGGTGTGTAACATCAAATATTGAACCTGTAGAAAAGACTTGACTTATTGAAGTTAAATGTTAGTGTGATAAACTATAAGTGGAACTGTATAATTAATAAGATGAAAAGACCCTTAGAAAGCTTCCATATAAGTTCAATATGATGTCAGAATCATTTACAAAGTATTTGATACTTAATGGTTCTGCTGTTTTCTTATTGAAGAAAATTATCATTTAACTTATAGTGGGAGAGATATATGATATCGATTTTTGAAGTTAGCATTAAACCATAGATCTAAGATTGTTCATAGCTTACTACGATCAAGTTTTGAACTTGATTAAGCTTTCGTTATGAATTGTTCATAAATTATACAAATTATTTGCACAGCAAAAGCAAAGTGAGCTAATTAAAGGTTTGACCTTTATAGTATGACAGTGAGAAATGTTATATTCAACAATCTATTGTAGATTTTGAGGAAACTTGTCTCTAGTCACACCAATTGAACAATTAAAGATCTTTTGGTTAATGTTGATATTAAACTATGTACTTTGGCTAAAGAATGCAAGTGGCGTTCCTGAATGGTTTCTTCGAATAAGAGATCCATTCTGGTTTCTTGGTTTGAGAGTTCATTCTAGAATGGTCCTGAAATTTGTATTTTGCTAAGATCACAGTTTGATATAGAAGCTTATAGAGCCTATTGTAGACTCAGATGAGATTTCCGAAAAATTGTGTTTTCTAATTTTGATATTAGTCAGATTGTCTGATTTTATCAAAGCATAGAGAATACACATATGATAGTAGGGTTAGTGGGAGCGTACAAATTTCTTTCTAGTACTATATATCCTAACGACATTATCATTGTTAATTTAATAATGAGATGTTTTTAAGGTAAAAGGTTTACCTAAGTCTTCTTTTCTCCGTGAAAGCAATGGGAGTAGTCTCTGTTATATTTGATATAAAGTTTCATATATGATATAAAACAAGAGACTTGTGAGATACTCTCATTAGTCGTGCATTAGATATGATCTAATAAATGATACATCAAGACTATCTGTGTGATAGTTAGTATAACTGTTTGACAGTTAGTGTGTCTCTTGTATATAATATTCATCTTTCGCAATCTTACATGATCTTATGATGTTGATAGTCTGAAATCTGTCAACCTTTGTCATTATTCAAAATAGAAAACATAAAACAATCTCTTTTAAAACCATTTCAAAAATACATTTTTCAAAACTCTCTTTCTGTAAGTAAAATCAGTTTCAAAATCCATTATCGTAAAATCATATCGAGCATCCGATATAACTTAACTGGACGAAACATAAACAAGTGCCCAATGCCCGAATCGCGCTCACAGATCGAACAATGAACAAAACGATCCCCTATCGACAGAAGGTCGGGTCAGCCCACTATAGTTGGGCAAACCCCTATACAAGCATCACGAAGGGTGAAAAACATAAAATCATCAAGCACCGTGACGAAAACATATCATATCGTATAATATCATAAACAATGCCAAATTGCATCAAATCAAAATGTAATTCTTTTGAAATCTTTTTCCCCCCAAAACATAAATGTGTAAATAAAAAATAAATCTTTAACGTAAATTTTTCAAAATATATACCAATCGTCCAATACTCAGTCGCGCGCATAGACCAGACAGTGTAAGAACCATGTCTACAGGGTAGTGGGCCATCCATTTTCCAAAGGTCTAGACCCATAACAAGCGCCCTGCGGGCTAATCCTGAACGAAACATATACAAGTACCACGGAGGGTCAAAAACATAAAATCATCAAGCACCGTGGCAAAAACAGATTTTCGAGCGTCTCGACGGAAACAAGTTTTACAGTTTAGAAACATCAAATTCATTTTCGAGCATCGAGACGTAAACATAATATCAAACACCCCGACGGAAACATATTGATATATCTTAAAACATGAAAACTTGAATCAAATGTCGAGGCATAAAACATTTCTTTATCTTTATAATTAAAATAAAAACATCTGAAAACTTTCTTTCTTTCTTTTTTTTTTCAAAACACTTTTGTGCCAAAAATCAAATACCAAGTTTTCAAAACATGCGTCAAAAATCAAAATATGTTCACAGTTCGGACTATCAACATCATACAATTACTCGTACCTCAAAACACTTGGAATTCACATTACTTACTTATACATATACATATTCAAACCTCATACTTTTAACTTAACATACACTTCCACATACATATATTCATAGTACACAAATATATATCAACAATCCGAATAATCAATATCAATCAAAATCATAACGCTTCATACCATATACCATAAATCAAATCAAATAACAAAACATATTACCTATATGGTCTATGTGTTGGTTAATTCTAAGGTCCCAAGATCAAATCAAGACATGAAATAATGCGTGAACACATCAACGGAGGTAGCGGAATACTCACATTGATCGGTTATGTCGATTTGATGACGAATCAAGGCCAAAAACGTACTGCCTTGTTAACGCCACTGCAACCAGTCCATGCTCACTGTCTTGGCAGTTTCGGGTCTCAAAACGAAGCTCCAAACTCCGTCGGATGAGTCCCGCCTCATGGTCGAACCTCCCTACCACCTTCGCAAGACTCGTAGTGTGCTAGCACTTGCGGTTTTCACCATGAAAACCCAACCCTTGCTTCCCTTTAGTGTCACGTTTTTCTGGTTCAAAACCAGTCCCAAAATTCTGTTTTGGGCGTGAGAGGAAGAGAGAAAATGTGAGAGATGAAATTGTTTTAAGTTAAAAATGATTTACCAAAAATCAATTTATATTTATGCCATAATATTTATTAAATTAATAATAAAATTATGACACAAAACATGCAATGGCTTAGAGTGTCAAACACTCAATTTCCATGCAATAACATTGAGTGCATTGTACACTATCTACATGCAATGCATTAGAATGACATGTGTCATGTGGGCCCCACACGTTTCCAAATGAAAGTGGGCCCACGTGCACTCACGCGTTCGGGTTCGATATTTCCGAAATACCGAGCTTACGTCGCGACGTTAATTAAATCGAATTTAAATAAATAATTGCGCCTAGCGAAATTATTATTTACGTCGCTAACGAATTAATTCTAAATTAACTCGTTTGCCCGAATTAAAATCCAATTTTAATTCCACGTCGAAATCTAATTTCGTCTAATATATCGAATATATTAATTCATCGATCAATTCCAAATTAATCGTTCTCTCTCTTTAGACGACATTTTATCCCGGATAAAATATCTCCGTTATTAATCCTAGATTAATTCTCTCTCTCTTCTATATAATCCCAGATTATTCAAGAGTGCGAGTTGTGCGTCATCGGTGGATTATCGGGAAGCGACCCATGAGATCCCCGGATAATCTGGCAGTAAATACGGTCGTCGGAGTATCTGAATCACGTACGTACCATGTACTACGTTCTACCGATTTACGAGACAAGGTCGACTCCTAGCAAAGCACCAAGTCTTCCCAAGTTCTCCGGACATATTCATCAAAGAATATCTAGATCTGTATCAAGCGTAGTATACGATTGTATTGTGCATATCGGCCCAGTATCGGATAATCACGTGCTAGGGCTGGGGCTGGATAAGTGTCTGCCCCGTCCGAAACACATATCGGATGTCTGGTAACTAGTCTCTATAATCGGATATTCATGACCTGGTCATAATATCACGATTGGATGCGCATCACTTTAAGAGCACTAATACCGTATCCTGCGTGACATCATCTCCATTATGACTGGAGTGACACTTCCGTCTTGACATCACATCCAATACACTACGATTCTCTGATAAACCCAGAAGAGGTGAACACAGAACCAGTTAAGATCCCCCACCACCAAAACCAAAGTTTACCGATTGTCGTAAGTATTAGCGATGTAAGTCTCAGGTTAAGACTATACACACCTACCTTGATTTCGGCCTCCCATAGACACCTAGTCATAATACCAATGGGATTCCGAAGGGTCTATCCAGAGCGAAGCTGTTTCCCGTACCATCGGTGAAACACGACCTCCTATCGCACTTGCACAAGTATCCAATACTTATATATATGAGAACTATGCCGTTGTGCCCTCACAACGCGCACAAGTGCAATACTAGCCTATTCCGCATTATCGATGTCCAGTCTCGATAATACTACGGCTAGGGATATTTAATGATTAATCCTTCGTGGACTGATACTGTCTCATATCATCTCAATCCAGGAACTAATCAAAGGGACCTCTCTTCATTTATATATCTATGGTGATCTAATCACAAATGATGAGAGTGCAATTTCCTTATTACATAGTTAATTTGCTACAACAACACAATGATCTGTGCAAATAGTGACGCTATGGGTCATATTATCCAACAATCTCCCACTTGGCACATAGCCAGTCACTCGAGTGTCTAACACCCGAACTATGTACAATTCGCTCAAATTGCTGAGGAAAGGTTTTCTTCAGCGGATTTGCTTAATTATTGTCTGACGCGATTTACACGATCATCACATCGCCACGATGTATGATCCGAACGAATCAGATGATATAGAAGTATATATCTGGATCGTCGATGAGACCTTTAATTCCTTAGCCTATGCTGACGCCTAGCTCAGCTGCTAACAGAACTTTATCTAATCTTATTAGATTTATTTTCGACCCAGATGGTCTTCTATTGCTGCCTCAGCTGCAGCAATAATCCGCATTTGTTGTTTATTCGGCAACAGTTATCTTGCTAGGAAGATTTCCAGCTCACTGTCCCTGTTATTCAAACTTTATAGTACCGTAGTATTTTAATTGTTTGGAAACTTGCAGTAGTGATCCCAGTCACTTCAAGTTCTCCATCTCCATAGTTTAAGACAACATCTTTAGTTCTCTCAGATACTAACAGATGTTCTTAATCTTCAATCCAGTGACTATCACTTGGATTGACCCAATTGTGACTCCATATGCTCGAAGCGTATGAGACACCAATACAAGTACATTTTAAATGTACATTTCCCAGAGAGTGTTAACAACTCCAAATCAATCCCAGTAGATCTTTATTCCTTGAATAAAGGTTGTTACTCCCCAGAATTCTACGGAGAATTTCTTATGAAGAATATCTATGAAAGCCAAGCTTTCACCAATTGCTTTATGGGAATTTCACTGTCAGTGCGCTCTCCCACTAACCTCCTTATATACACAAGAATTATTTAGCTTTGAATCAAATCATAAACCATTATGATTATTTCAAAATAACAGTTCCAAGAACCTTATGCTTGCATCAATCCAACATGGATCGAATAACCCGCAAACCTTGTTTGTCGGTTATATAAAATCGTCAGGATGTTGTAAATATCCTCCAAAAGGTTTCCTTTTCAGGAAAGCGATTTTGATCTGTAACTGACAAATTTCATAAATGAAATACGCAGTTATCAACAAGCATTTTCAAAATGGATTTACCATGGCAACAGGTAAAAGGTTGAACCGTTATTAACACAATGTTGATAACGATACCTTTTTCGTCAAAAGCCTAGCTTTGTACGTTGGTTTGTTGCCTTCCATGTATGTCTTCCTTGAAGACGTTTAATGTACCATAGGCACAACGCCTTGTGGTACAACAACTAGTATCCAAACATAGTTGTTATACATGGAATCCATTTCGGACTCATGGCACTTTGCCATAACAGGGAGTCGATACCTCGTATCACTTCCTCATAACGTAGTTGGATGGTACACCTCCATAAGATTGACATCTTTATGGGGTGAGATCAGAAACCCATACCCTAGGTTGTTTTCTGACTCTATCCGATTTACGAGTTCTTGTGTATTTGAAGATTTATGATATAGTTTCATCATAGATGAACTATTTGTGTTCCATTAAGGACTTCGTGCCTTGAACAGTGTTACTCCGATTTTCATCGAGTATCACTATCCTCCCACTGACCACTGCATATCGGTATTCCTCTCAGGAAAAACCGCATGGTGAGCAACAATCACATTGTTCTCATGTGAGATTTATAAGTACTATACTTAAGGTTTCCCTTAGGATAACCTATATTGGCACTTATCCAATTTGGGTCTTTTAGTTTGGTATCATCCAAACGTCATGCCTGGCATACCCAAATTATCAGGAATGAGAAACCCCGTTTCTTCCCTGTTCATATCCTATATGACATCTGTCAAACAGATTTTCATGGAACCTTATTCTAAATAAGTTTTGCACTATTAATACATATCCGGTTGAAGGAGATAGTAGCTCAGAGCGACTCGTGATAAACCTTATCATGTCCAACAAAATTCGATTTTAGTTCAGACATACTGTCTAACTGACGTATCTCGAGAGGAGTCCTCATCTGAAAGAATACCATACTCTTTCATGTACGTATGAAACTTACTGCTTAAGTATTTTCCATTATGGTATTACCGTGGCGGAATAACACTATAGCCGATCTGTTTGTCTACTTCGTGTCGAAACTCTAAAGTTTCCGATCTGTGTTCTTCAAAAGAAACACATAACCATACGTGATGTCACATCCGTTAAGGTCACGAAATATTCATGTTCACATCTAGCCTAGCTAGATATGGGCCCACTTACTTCACCATGAATAGGGCTAACAGATCGGTGGCCCTTTTACTATTACCAAGTAAATAGTATTTTAGGTATTTAACCTAATAAACTAGATTCGTAGACCTTATTTGAATAGTCAAATCAGTCCTAGTATCCACTCTTCAAAAAGTGTGGATATAGTCTTGTTTATAAACTAGATTCGTAGACCTTATTTGAATAGTCAAATCAATCCTAGTACCCACTCTTCAAAAGTGTAGATATACGAGTCTTGTTTAATTATGTCCCAGACAACAATGCCACAAATAAGTCTCTATTGATCAAATCAATTTGAGCTATTTATTTGTCATTTATATGTTTTTGAGATTTTATTATATTCAAAATATAAATTCTGTTATTTACATCCAATGTATTTATCTCAGTATCATCTTTATATAATGAAACACTTTAGTGTTCTAGAATATAAAGGTTTTATCCGCATCGGATTAAACACTGATATAGAGATAATGTCTCTAGTCAAACTAGTTACATTATAACATTTCCTAATTTAAGTACATACCCAAATGGTAGTTCCTAAATTTAGGTATCTACGGTCGAAGCAGCGACTTTCGTCCCGTTTCCAATTCGCAGAGAAATCTCGGCTTGAAGCCAGTATCCAGCTCACAGCGGATTCTGAACGTCAATACATATATGTATTATGTACCACACTTTGTATTTAAAATCCAATTTTAATACTAGTAGTAAACATAACTTTGACAAATATTTTTAAAGTTAGAGCCTCGCCCTTTCTTTAATTCCTTCGTTTCTTCCATATCCAAATGGTAGTCGCTACGGGATATGTCAATTATCCTTTTCAACATTTCACAAACCTTTGGGCAAGCCTTGGGTTTCGGAATATCGAAACGATGTGCACCTTGTGCTACATGCCCAATTGCAAACTTTGACTTTTCTCCACTAGAATAGTCAATTAATTCTCCAAGAATTATTAATTGCAATTTTAATACTTTTAAATCTAAAGATAGATTTATTGTAAGTATATTAATTAAGCACTAAAGTCATCATCACATAAATCTTCCAAAGACTTTATGCTCTACTATTTGCTTAATTATTGGCTTAGTCATAATAAGTTATTTTATCAAATAAATTAACCTATTATTAATTCCCAATTGAAAATTAAATCATTTAAAACATTTAATCAAAGGATTATATATTTTAAATATTCAACCTTTCAATTGTTTCTTGATTTCAATAGTCCAACTATTTAATCAATTTTAATAAGGTACTATTTATTATAATGATTACAATAATCAATTATTTAATCAACTATAATTTTAATATTGATTACTATAATCTCATTATAAAATCAACTATCATTTAATTCATTATATTGATTACTATAATCCAATTATAAAATCAACTATAATTTTAATATTGATTACTATAATCCCATTATAAAATCAACTATCATTTAATTCAATTATATTGATTACTATAATCCAATTATAAAATCAACTATAATTTTAATATTGATTACTATAATCCCATTATAAAATCAACTATCATTTAATTCAATTATATTGATTACTATAATTCAATTATAAAATCAACTATATATTGAATGAGTTTGTATATAGTCCAAATATATATATAATTTAAAACAACATAAAATATTAGTCCAACTAATACTTTTAATAACTATGACGAGTAAAATAAAATGAGCGTGTTTAGCGAGTATTCGAACGAATGTTGCAAATTCAATACTTGCCTCCCACTATTTTTCGTCGAGTCTCTAACCCTCTGTGGAGTACTCGGGAAACCGTGTTTCCTAGTGGGCTAGGATCCTATTAAATAACACACAACCCTGACTTTGGTCAATAAAAAGCTGTATGCTATTTAACTAGGTAGATCTCACAGATCAATTGGATCTCATCCAATTCCTAGATCCGGTTAGGTGGACATCCAAGTCCGAAACATATGTATAATGTCAATGTATCCAATACATTTTCCTAACCATATCCTCCGAATCATCTAGGCCTTGGCTTTGGCCAAAAACAAACCTAATGATTCCAGTTAAGCAGGACCCATTGACGAGGAAAGTTTCGTAATCAATGTCATTGGACAAAAAGTGATCTGACTTTGGCCAATAAAAATCACGATTTGGACAAGACACCGATATGCAACAAAACTCTCATGATTGAAGTACATCCTTGATTGACAAAGGTCTTGACTTTGGTCAAAAACAAACCAATGCCAACTTCGGATCTTGAACAAGAATCATTCAATGGAAGGATATTTGCTTAATATAGATTGAGGGATTTTCGCGTGCAAATTGGCTACCAATTTAATTATCTTTGTTAAGGTCTCATCATCATACACCCTTAAACATGCATTCTAAATACATAATAAAGCGAGTATGAAAAAAAATAATAATGATATGCGGATGGATACTTAACACATTGATCCTAGATCAAATCTCTCCTTTCTCACTCAAGCTAGCACTTGTACTACTTCTACCCGTTACACTACACTTTCTAAAGAAACCTCATATACATAGAGGGGAATAGGTGAGAAGAGAATACAAAGAGAAAGAAGGTGATAAGGCTGGACACGCAGGTCCAATTTAATAAATCGAATTTATTACAACAATTTCTAAAATTGCCCACCCGACTAATATCCATCCGATATACATTATTCATTCAACACAACCACGTATTCACACATATAAGCATGCTATCAATCAATCTAATCAAATTAATTAATCTGATAATTAAGTGATCATCCAATGTTCAAACAACGATTTGATTTTGTTCGAGTCAAACTCGTTTTTGCGAATAAGTACTTAAAGTACGAATTCATGAATTAAATTAAACTACATAATTAAATCCAATTTAACATGTATTTAATACTAATTCACTATTCAATTCTAAATTAAATATTGCACTTTATATTAATAAACCTTTTACGATTTAAATTCCAAATTCAATCGCGTCGGGACTCAAAGTCCGAATAACGTCCAACGTCAATTCAATTAAAGTCCAATGGGCTTTTGATTGATTCTTAAGGCGTGGACTTTTGGTCAACTCGGGTCAAACCGATAACCAAAGTCCAATCCGGGATTTACCCCATAAGCCCATAAATCAATCTTGGCCCATTAGCCCAAATTGAACATTAAAGGTTCATTAGCCGCAATTGGGCTTTATGGTTAAGGTTTTGGGCCCAATTGGATCCAATCCACTTGGCCTAAACCAAACTTGATAAATCAAGCCCAATAGGCCCAATTACAACTTTAAATTCTAATTCCAAAATTAGGCCCATTAATTAAATCCAAAAATCCAATTTTCACAATTTAATTACCAAAAGTGCATTATATGATTAATCAACTAAATCAACATTTCCAAAACACTAAATTAGTCCAATTAATCATACTTAATTCATTATTACATGTCAAACACACATAATGAAAAATCAAACCCATTTACATGCTTTCATGCTCTCGGCCAAGGAGGGATTTTGTGCCCGATTCGGTTTCGATCCAATCGAACCTACAATCGACATCAAATCACCATCCGATTTGATTTCATACACATCCAATGTCACAAAACCAAAATTACCAAGACTTCCAAGGGCTATTATATTCGGCCAAGGTGAAGCAAATTGGGGATTTTTGTTCAACTCAAAATTCAATCAAATTGACTTCAAATTAACATCATCCTTTATCATTATAACTCATCCAATGAATTAAAATGAAAAAATTCCAAGAATCCAAAATATCACAAACCATTCGGCCAAGGCATTAATTTTGGGGAAAATAATTCCAAATCATTTTTCATCAAATTAGTCCAACCAAAATGAATTTAAACATGTTATAAGCATACTCAAACAAGCAATTTATTCAAATCATGCTCAAATCACATTTACCCAAATTTTAAACCCTACAAATTTCATGCTTGCAACATTAGCTCTGATACCATTGTTGGTTAATTCTAAGGTCCCAAGATCAAATCAAGACATGAAATAATGCGTGAACACATCAACGGAGGTAGCGGAATACTCACATTGATCGGTTATGTCGATTTGATGACGAATCAAGGCCAAAAACGTACTGCCTTGTTCACGCCACTGCAACCAGTCCATGCTCACTGTCTTGGCAGTTTCGGGTCTCAAAACGAAGCTCCAAACTCCGTCGGATGAGTCCCGCCTCATGGTCGAACCTCCCTACCACCTTCGCAAGACTCGTAGTGTGCTAGCACTTGCGGTTTTCACCATGAAAACCCAACCCTTGCTTCCCTTTAGTGTCACGTTTTTCTGGTTCAAAACCAGTCCCAAAATTCTGTTTTGGGCGTGAGAGGAAGAGAGAAAATGTGAGAGATGAAATTGTGTTAAGTTAAAAATGATTTACCAAAAATCAATTTATATTTATGCCATAATATTTATTAAATTAATAATAAAATTATGACACAAAACATGCAATGGCTTAGAGTGTCAAACACTCAATTTCCATGCAATAACATTGAGTGCATTGTACACTATCTACATGCAATGCATTAGAATGACATGTGTCATGTGGGCCCCACACGTTTCCAAATGAAAGTGGGCCCACGTGCACTCACGCGTTCGGGTTCGATATTTCGAAATACCGAGCTTACGTCGCGACGTTAATTAAATCGAATTAAATAAATAATTGCGCCTAGCGAAATTATTATTTACGTCGCTAACGAATTAATTCTAAATTAACTCGTTTGCCCGAATTAAAATACAATTTTAATTCCGCGTCGAAATCTAATTTCGTCTAATATATCGAATATATTAATTCATCGATCAATTCCAAATTAATCGTTCTCTCTCTTTAGACGACATTTTATCCCGGATAAAATATCTCCGTTATTAATCCTAGATTAATTCTCTCTCTCTCTTCTATATAATCCCAGATTATTCAAGAGTGCGAGTTGTGCGTCATCGGTGGATTATCGGGAAGCGACCCATGAGATCCCCGGATAATCTGGCAGTAAATACGGTCGTCGGAGTATCTGAATCACGTACGTACCAGTACTACGTTCTACCGATTTACGAGACAAGGTCGACTCCTAGCAAAGCACCAAGTCTTCCCAAGTTCTCCGGACATATTCATCAAAGAATATCTAGATCTGTATCAAGCGTAGTATACGATTGTATTGTGCATATCGGCCCAGTATCGGATAATCACGTGCTAGGGCTGGGGCTGGATAAGTGTCTGCCCCGTCCGAAACACATATCGGATGTCTGGTAACTAGTCTCTATAATCGGATATTCATGACCTGGTCATAAATAACGATGGATGCGCATCACTTTAAGAGCACTAATACCGTATCCTGCGTGACATCATCTCCATTATGACTGGAGTGACACTTCCGTCTTGACATCACATCCAAACACTACGATTCTCTGATAAACCCAGAAGAGGTGAACACAGAACCAGTTAAGATCCCCCACCACCAAAACCAAAGTTTACCGATTGTCGTAAGTATTAGCGATGTAAGTCTCAGGTTAAGACTATACACACCTACCTTGATTTCGGCCTCCCATAGACACCTAATCATAATACCAATGGGATTCCGAAGGGTCTATCCAGAGCGAAGCTGTTTCCTGTACCATCGGTGAAACACGACCTCCTATCGCACTTGCACAAGTATCCAATACTTATATATATGAGAACTATGCCGTTGTGCCTCACAACGCGCACAAGTGCAATACTAGCCTATTCCGCATTATCGATGTCCAGTCTCGATAATACTACGGCTAGGGATATTTAATGATTAATCCTTCGTGGACTGATACTGTCTCATATCATCTCATCCAGGAACTAATCAAAGGGACCTCTCTTCATTTATATATCTATGGTGATCTAATCACAAATGATGAGAGTGCAATTTCCTTATTACATAGTTAATTTGCTACAACAACACAATGATCTTGTGCAAATAGTGACGCTATGGGTCATATTATCCAACACTATGCGTAACAGAAAAATTACTCTAACGATCAGATACCCTAAAGCAGCAGTCACCGACACCCTAATATGTGCTCTGATTGTTGGGGTTTTAGCGCGGGAGAAGCGGAAGCGCGCGGTTTGGGCGAAATCATAACTTTAAAACTTTTAAAGTTACCGAATAAATTATTCAATATCCAATATGAATAGTTCATTCATATTTCACCTAAACATATTTATTCGATATCAAATAACGACATAAATAAGTTAGAAACACTACAAAACTTTTACGAAAATGTTTTTCCGCAAAATGGCATAAAACATGTTTTTGCCCAAACTGACCAACCAACACACATGGGGGCTTCCCAGGTCAGCTCCAATAGTGCTTGGGTAGTTCATGGGCTGCCCTAACAGTGATCAATTCACTGTTTGGATGGCGGAAACCCAGTAAGCCCAAAACTCACCCGGTAGCTAACGCCGTTTTTCAGCGTTTTCGCATATTTCAACTTCGAAACAATTTCCAGAACTTGTTCCAATATCCAAAACACATCCCCAATACATATAACAATATACTTTTCATCACCAAAATCACAAAATATCCAGATCTGATTTGGTAACCAAAATATCATTTTTCATGCTTTAAACAAAATTTTCTCAACATTAATCATATTAATATTTACACCAACCAAATGCACCAACATGAAGAACTCAAGAAAAATTCTAGGAGTTACAAGACTGGTCATAACACTCTAAATTGCAACAAGTCATCAATTGATAAAATTGAACTAATATTACATAATATCATTCAATCTAACTTCACACATGCATCTAGCCTCTAATCCATTCTCCAAATCAAAAAGGCCCAAAATATAAGAAAGGAATAAACCCTAGAACTTTTCTAGATGCTCAAGAACAAGAAATAAATTTCTAAGTTAGAGGTTATGAAGATTACCTCAAAATCTACTAATTCCTTAAACTTTTTCTCTTGATTTCTTCACTTTTTCCTTGTTTCTTCAAATAAATTTTTGGGTGCTTTCTTGCTTGAGAGGTTCGGCCATGGCTTCTTATGAAAGAGAAAAATAAAAGTTTTCACTTTATATACTAGGGTAAATTATCAAACCATTCAAAAATTTTGAAAGTTATTGAAAGTTATTAGTTCGGCCATTCAAAATATTCGATTCGTGTTCATCATAAAAATATTGAAAGTTATCGAACCATTCAAGACGTTCAATATGTATTCTTTTAGAAATACATAACTAAGTCATGACAACTCATTAACTAAGTTACAAAGTAAAGAAAACTATCTAAGGCAATTTAATTCATTAAACTACATACAATCCAATGTATTAATTTAATAAATTTGTGGTCCAATGAGATTTCAATCCCATTCCCATTAATACAATATTCATTAAATGGATAAGGATATATGGTATGATGTCGTATCAGACCATCCTTTGCCATATAAAATAAACATCTAATGCTTAAGTGATAAAATCTCATAAAGCACTGTTCTAAGTTATTTACTTAATCGAATATTTTCTTAATGTTTATCTCTTCGTTAATGACACTACTAGTCGTATTAAAATATGTGACAACTATTTATAAAGAACAAGTAACTATCCAATAGTCACAAGTTCTGATATCAAATATAAAAATAATCATTAAACACTAAACACTATTTTAAATAACTAGACGAGAGATCTAGTATCCAATCCTTATAGTTGTAGTATTATAAGAATCGAATATTCTATACACACAATTATACACATCTCCTTTCTTTAGCTTTATAATATGCCTTCAACTATTCACAACAATTGTGAATAATTGATTAGCAAACTGTGTCATACACTACCTCTAAATGTCATTAAAGCGAAGAAATGTCATTATCAAATAAACAAATACCTAATGTGGAATTCTTAATGGCAGTCAAGAATCTCGAGACATGAACAAATTCATGTCAATTCTTATCGCACAAGAAACTATTCTTTCTAGACTATTATATCCTAAAACGGATGTCTATTTAGATTTACGATAGTGACTTAGAAAGTAAGTCATTAACCATATTGATTTTTCAAGAAAATCGGAACAACAGTTCCCGATGGTTTTGACTAATCTAACAATATCCAAGCCTACTCTTAATCTAGAACCTATTCTAGAAATCTGCAACCATAAGTAAAGTCAGAAAACATATACAAATAATATGCATGCAGTGGATTAGAAGTTTAATTCTATCAATAATATAGAATAAAGGAAAACATAAGCGACCTTTTTCATAATATTACACACTACCTTAGTTATGGATTCTTAACCCAGAAGTGCATCCCACTACTTTACATAATACTGTAATCCCCAATGGAAAATGAGAATCCAATAATTAAATTGAATTCCATAGTGAGAAGTTGACCCCATAAATATATTTCGACTCACAACTTTGGAATGTTCTCGCCTACGTATATTCACAAGTAGACAACTCATTGTCAATCACACTCACCGTGACTCCTTATTTTGGTCCTAACCATTTCTTGTTATGACATCTTTGGCACGTTCACAATGAGGCGTATCAAGGCTTCACTTGTTAGTGACAAACTCCAGCTACCGATGTAGTTTTGACAGATTTGGCATGTTCATGATTTCCACTTTCACTTGAATTTGTCTCTTATCATATAAGTTCTACCAGCGTAAATGAACTACCATCAGCCATAACTACACAACTTTGGCATGATATAGCTACAGCATCAAGAAAACATTTGCATCCGTACTGACAAGGCAGACCAAGAAACAAGTATTCCTAATACTAGTTACTTTAATGCCTTATTTAAGCGGGGATATTCCTAAAAAGGGTCTTTACTCTACATCAAATGCAGATATTAATTTAGATCAATTTATCAACAATTTAATTCTACCTAGGAAAACATAACTTAACTTAACCATTAAATCTCTGTTATGTTTTCCGTTAGCGTAGAACCGAAAAGTTAAGAAACATCTATATTCCATGCATGTGAAAATATCAAAATTGGATTATATATCATATATCAAGCATGAAAAATGTAATAGATGAAGGATCAAACCTGCTTTGATACCAATTTTTGTTGAGGTTTTAGCGTGGGCGCAGTGGAAGCTCACGATTCGGGTGAAATCGTAACTTTAAAACTTATAAAGTTACCGAATAAATTATTCAATATCCAATATGAATAATTCATTCATATTTCACCTAAACATATTTATTCGATATCAAATAATGACATAAATAAGTTAGGAACGCTACGAAACTAATACGAATATGTTTTTTCTGTAAAATGGCATAAAATACATTTTTGTCGAACTGACCAACCAACACACATGGGGGCTGCCCAGGTCAGATCCAATAGTGCTTGGGAAGTTCATGGGCTTCCCAAATATTGACCAATTCACTGTTGCACAGCGGACACCCGGTAAGCCCAAAACTCAACCGATAACACCTTTTTTCACTATTTTCGCATATTTCAACTCCGAAATAATTTCCGGAAATTGTTCCAATGCCCAGAACACATCCAATACATTTAGACAACATACTTTTAACCACAAAAATCACATAATTTCCAGATCTGATTTGGTAACCAAAAATATCATTTTTCATGCTTTAAATCCAATATTCTCAACATTAATCATATTAATATTTACACCAAAGGTTTTCAACTATTCCCATAATCTTTGGCATCGACATAAATTACGACGCTAAATTTTATACTTTTAGCATCGAAACACGTATTCGACGTCGAAAAGTTGACATTTAGCGTCGCTAAAGGTTTATGATGATACCATCGATAATCCGTTAATCTTTAGCATCCAAATTTAATTTCGACGCTAAAAATCTGACATTTAGCGTCGAAATAAGGTATTTGACGCTAAAAATATATTAAAATACAAAATGCCACCAACCCTTCTCCCCCTCTGCTTTTTCTCTCATCCTCTTCAATATAATCCTCTACAATCTGAGACTCTCTCATCTGTAACCTCACAACTCTCCTACAAATTTTAAATAAAATTGTAATTAATTTTCCATAAGGTAATTCTTCTTTCATATATCTTTATTATTTTCTTTATATTTGCAAAGAATAATTATATATCTCACTTAAGTATTTTAGTTTAATCTTTGTAAGAAATTATGGTTTTAATTTTTTATGATTATGTTTATTATATACTTTGTGTTAGTGGTTTATGATTCATATATGTAAATTAATTAATTAACTAAATATATATTATTCTGTAAACTAATTAATTAATCAACTAAATATATATATGTGTATGCTTAAATAAATAATTAATGAATTGGTAATGTTGATGAGTGTAATGTGATGTTTAATAATTATATTTTTATATTTAGGTATTTGGCTGAAATGGATAGAAACTGGATGAGCTCGGTGGATAGATTGAGTGTGGAATACCGTAATGGAGTGTATGAGTTCATGGAATCGTCAAAACAACACATTGATGTAGAAGGTCGTGTCCGGTGTCCATTTACAAATTGTTTGAATAGGAAAAGGAAACGGTTAGATGAAGTTCATGATAATTTATAGATGTCGGGAAGAGAAGTTATTGATTCTGGTGAAGGGAGCAGTAGTTACAATCAACCTGCAAACGATGAGATAACTGATGATTTACATGACTTACAAGTTCCACAACTTGGTCATAGTATTACTGGTTGTTGGAAAAATTAACCAAGCCCCAAGATCAACAAGAACAAGCAAAATATATAAATACATGAATGAATTAATTGAAGTATGGCGGAATCATACTCACAATACTTGAAAATGGATGCTAAGATGATGCGAAATTCCTCCCTTGTGCAGTGAAGCTCTCGGCCAAGAAGAAAAGAGGGACTCCAAGTCGAGTTTGATCCTTCCAAGCTCAAGGATTAGTTTCCCATATCACCTATGTATGATCCCTTGAAGGTGCTAGCCTTTGTTGTGATTTTGAATGCACAACTTCTTCAAATCTTGCCACAAAAATTGAAGAAATGGAGAGCCCAAAACTGCATGTAGTTTCGGCAATGTGAGAGAGAGAGGAGTCTAATGATTTTTGTTACAAAAAAATCAATTTATATTTATGCCATAATATTTATTAAATTAATAATAAACTTATGACACAAATCATGCAATGGCTTAGAGTGTCAAACACTCAAACTCCATGCAAAACCATTGAGTGTATTGTACACTATCACCATGCAATGTATTAACAATTAAATAATGCATAAAATGACATGTGTCATGTGGGCCCCACACAACCCAAATGAAAGTGGGCCCACGCGCACTCACGCGTTCGGGTTCGATATTTCCGAAATACCGAACTTACGTCGCGACGTTAATTAAATCGAATTTAAATAAATAATTGCGCCTAGCGAAATTATTATTTACGTCGCTAACGAATTAATTCTAAATTAACTCGTTTGCCCGAATTAAAATCTAATTTTAATTTCGCGTCAAAATCGAATTTCGATTATTATATCGAATATAATATTTTTTTTACGATTAATTCCAAATTAATCGTTCTCTCTCTTTTTATAGTACTTTATCCAAGATAAAGTCTCTCCGTAATTAATCCAAGATTAATCGAGTTTGAATCATACGTCATTGGTGAATCTTCGGGAAGCGACCCAAGAGATCTCTGGATATGTTGGCAGTAAATACGGCCGTCAGATTATCTGAATACGTATGTACCAAGTACCTACGTTTTTACCGATTTACAAGACAAGGTTAGCCTCTAGCAAAACGCCATGCCTACCCAATTCTCCAGAAATATTCTTATTGGAATATAAGATCTATAACAGGCGTAGTATACCGTAGTATAGTGTATATCGAACCAGTATCGGATGATCACATGTAAGGCCTGGGGCTGGAGATGTGTCTGCCCCGTACGATACACATATCGGACATCAAGCAACCAGTCTCTTTGAATCGGATAATCCTGACCTAGTCATATTATCCCGATGGTTGCAACCATTATAGAGTACTAGTTCTGTATCCCTCGCGATCATCATCTCCATATGTCTGAAGTGATACTTCCATCTTGACATCACACCCAATACACTACGATTCTCGATAAACCCAGAAGAGGTGTACACAGAACCCGTTAAAGCCCTGGACCACCAAAACTAAAGTTTACCGATTGTCGTAAGTACTAGCGATGCAAGTCTCAGGTTACGATATGCATATGCACCTACCCTGAAGCGGACTCCCATAGACACGCAGACATACTACCAATGGGATTCTGCGGGGTTTATCCAGAGCGAAGCTGTTTTCGGTACCATCGGTAAAACACAACCTCCTACCGCACTTGTATAAGTATCCTATACTTAAATATATGAGAACTATGCCGTTGTGCCCTCACAACATGCACAAGTGCAGTACTAGTCTATTCCGCATTATCGATGTCCAATCTCGATAATACTACGACTAGGGATATTTAATGATTAAACCTTTATGGATTGATACCGTCTCATATCATCACAATCCGGAACTAATCATAGGGACTCTTACCATTTATATCAAAGTAATTAAATTACAAAACGGTAAAAGGCAATTTCATTACTACATAGTTAATTTTGTACAATAATACAATATCATTTACAAAATAGTGACTCTATGGGTCATAACTGTCTAACAATCTCCCACTTGGCCTATAGCCAGTCACTCAAGCATCTAATACCTGAACTATGTATGTGTCGCTCAAACTTTTCCCGAGGAATTATTTTCGTCAGCGGATCTGCAATGTTGTTCTCTGATGCGATCTTTTCGATCTTCACATCGCCACGATGTATGATCTCTCGAATCAGATGGAATCGTCGAAGAACATGTTTGGATCGTTGATGAGACCTTGGTTCCTTAGCCTGCGCTATGGCCCCGCTATTGTCACAATACAATAAAACGGGCTCAGCTGCTAATGGAACTACTCCTAATCCAACTAGGAATTTTCGGATCCAAACCGCTTCCTTTGCTGCTTCAGCTGCTGCAATGTACTCCGCTTCAGTTGTTGAATCGGCAAAAGTATCTTGCTTGG
This sequence comes from Zanthoxylum bungeanum, assembly GCA_019454045.1. Lineage (NCBI taxonomy): Eukaryota > Viridiplantae > Streptophyta > Magnoliopsida > Sapindales > Rutaceae > Zanthoxylum > Zanthoxylum bungeanum. The sequence continues at coordinate 66,384 of SKCR01031196.1, read as the reverse complement.
AAGATTTCCAGCTCACTGCTCCGTTATTCAAGCAAAATATGTACCCGGTTTGCGACTTGAAGTCGTCTCTGTCGGTTTGGAAACTTGCATCGGTATACCCAGATACCTCAAGTTCTCCATCTCCATAGATTAAGAAAACATCCTTAGTTCTCTTAAGATACCTAAGGATACTCTTAACCGCCATCCAGTGATCCTTTCCTGGATCGGCCTGATATCGACTACACATGCTCAAAGCATAGGACACATTAGGTCGTGTACATATCATGGCATACATGATCGATCAAACTACCGAGGCGAACGGAGTCCGACTCATGTTGTCTCTCTCATCTTGTGTTTTAGGACACATGTCCCTAGATAGATAGACGCCATGTGATGTTGGCAACAGTCCCCTCTTGGACTGATCCATGTTGAATCTCTTCAACACTTTATCAATATATGTACTCTGGGAGAGTCCAAGTAGCCTTCTAGATCTATCCCTGTAGATCTTTATTCCTAGAATAAAAGCTGCTTCTCCCAGATCTTTCATGGAGAATTTCAATGAAAGCCAAGCTTTCACCGACGTTAACATGGGAATGTCATTGCCTATAAGCAATACATCGTCGACATAAAAGACAATAAAAGTCAGTGCACTCCCACTAACCTTCTTATATACACAAGGATCATCTACGTTTTGAATGAAATCATATTCTTTTATGACCTCATCAAAACGTTGGTTCCATGACCTCGATGCTTGCTTCAGTCCATAAATGGACCGATTTAACTTACAAACCTTGTTTGCAAGTCTTGGTGCGATAAAACCGTCAGGTTGTTGCATATAAACATCCTCCAACAGGTTTCCGTTAAGGAAAGCGGTTTTAACGTCCATCTGCCATATTTCGTAATCGTAATATGCAGCTATCGCAAGCATTATCCGAATGGATTTAATCATGGCAACGGGTGAGAAAGTTTCGTCATAATCAACTCCAAGTTGTTGACGATACCCCTTCGCTACGAGCCTAGCTTTGTACGTTTATACGTTGCCATCCATGTCGGTCTTCTTCTTGAAGACCCATTTGCATCCAATAGGCTTTACGCCTTCTGGTGCATCAACCAGTGTCCAAACTTGGTTGGTATACATGGAATCCATTTCGGCCTTCATGGCCTCTTGCCATAAAGTGGATTCGATACCTTGTATCGCTTCCCTCATACGTAGCCGGTTCAGTATCCTCAATAAGATTAATATCTACATGAGGTGAGATCAGGAATCCATACCTCTCAGGTATTACCCTGACTCTCTCCCTCGACCTACGTAGTCCTTGTGTAATTGAAGATTGTGGTTCAGTCTCATCCTGGATGGACTGTTCATGTTCCGTTCTCGATTCATTGCCAGGAACAGTATCACTACGACTTTCATCGAGTTCTACTTTCCTCCCACTAGACACTGCATTTAGGAATTCCTTCTCAAGGAAAACCGCATGTAGAGCAAAAATACTTTGTTCTCTTGTGGGTAATAGAAGTAATATCCTTTGGTTTCCCTAGGATATCCAACAAATAGGCATTTATCTGATTTGGGTTCAAGTTTGGTACCTTCCAAACGTTTGACGTATGCCCAGCAACCCCAAATCTTCAGGAATGAGAAACCTGGTTTCTTTCCTGTCCATATCTCATACGGAGTCTGTTCAACAGACTTTGACGGAACCCTATTCAAAATAAGAATTGCATTTTCTAATGCATGTCCCCAGAAGGATATAGGTAGCTCAGTGCGACTCATCATCGACCTTACCATGTCAAGCAAGGTACGGTTTCTCCGTTCAAACACACCATTTAATTGTGGTGTTCCAGGAGGAGTCCATTGTGAAAGAATACCATATTCTTTCAAGTAATCTTGAAACTCATTACTTAAGTATTCGCCACCACGGTCCGACCGTAATGTCTTAATACTCTTGCCTGTTTGTTTTTCAACTTCGCGTCGAAACTCTTTGAATTTCTCAAAAGCTTCCGACTTGTGCATCATTAGATACACATAACCATAACGCGATGCATCATCCGTAAAGGTTACGAAGTATCGATATCCACCTCTAGCCTGGCTAGACATGGGCCCACAAACGTCACTATGAACGAGGGCTAACAGTTTAGTGGCGCGTTCACCTTTACCACTAAAAGGTGATTTAGGCATTTTGCCTAATAAACAAGATTCGCAGACGTCATATGAATTTGGATCAAATCCGTCCAAGTACCCACTCTTCGAAAGTGTGGATATGCGAGTCTTGTTGATGTGTCCCAGACGACAATGCCACAAATAAGTTTCTTCCTTTGGATTACTCATTTTGAGCCTTTTGTTTGTTATTTTACGTTTTGGAGATTTATTTATATTCAAAATATAAAGACCATTATTTGCATCGGCAGTGCAAATTTCTGCATCATCTTTATATAAATAACACCTGGTGTTTTTAAATACAAAAGTGTAACCATACTGGGTTAACAAAGATACAGAAATAGTATTCCTAGTTAAACTAGGAATAAAATAACAGTCATTTAGTTTAAGTACATGCCCCGAGGGCAGTTCCAAAACAAAAGTGCCTACGGCCAAAACAGCAACAGAAGTTCCATTTCCAACTCGTAGATCTACCTCCCCCGAAGCCAGTCTCCTGCTATCATGCAGATCCTGCACATCAGTACAAATATGAGAACCACAGCCAGAATCAAAAATCCAATTTTTATTAAGACTAGAAGTAGTCATATTTATCTCAATAACAAACATACCTGAGGCCGGTGCCTTGCCCGCCTGTATGTCCTCCTTGTGTCCCTTGTTCATGCGGCAGTCACGCTTCCAGTGACCTTTCTTGCCGCATTTCAGGCAAACATCTTGAGACTTGTCCCTTGGCTTCCCAGAAGCCTTTGTTGACTTGGCCTTGCCTTTGTTTCTATGCTTTTTCTTCTTAACACCCCCAGTTGCCTTGAGCCCAGCTTTCGGCGTTTGAGATGTTGATGCAAAGTGCGCCTCGCGCTTGTTGCCTTTCAGAAGCTCTTTCTCTGACTCCTTGAGAATCGATAATAACTCTCCAAGAGTATCATCCGAATTCATCAATTTGTAGTTGATGACAATTTGTTTCCAAGTATCGGGTAGTGACTGTAGAAGTACATCTATAGACAGCTCAGCCTCCAAGACTATACCCATATTAGCCAATTCTTCAATATCGGCTATCATTTGAGTCTCATGGACCTCAACAGAACTACCATCAGTCATACGGGAGCGAAAGATTTTCTTCACTAACTCATCAATGATTTTCTAGCTTATGGTTCATTATCTGGATGGAGCACTAAGGGATACATGGCATGTCCAGTTTGTGCGGGTCAAACACCTTCACAACGATTAGGGAATAAAATAGGATACACATGGCACAATAGATTTTTTGAGTTGGGTCATCCTTGGCAGAGGAGTAAATTATTCAACGGTCCACAAGAACCTCAGAGTATGCCCAGTCCATTGTCTGGATTCGACATACATTGCCAACATCAATAGCTCAGAGATAGCACACCAGGGAAACATCCTAATAATAGAGATAAAAATTGAAAACGTCAACCTGAAGAGATGAATTGGACAGGAAATAGTATTTTCTTTGAGTTTGAATATTAGGGGACTCTGAGTTTGCGACATAATTTGGATGTAATGCATATAGAAAAAAACATATGTGAGAGTTTAGTGGGCACACTCTTCAATATCCTGGGTAAGATAAAAGACACTGTAAATGCTAGATTAGACTTACAAGATCTTAGAATTCGCAGTGACCCAGTGAATTGCATTAATAGGTCACTCCTCAAGCTTTTATTAAGCCACCTGCTAGTTACGTGTTATCTCAATCAGAGAGAAAATCATTATATGATTGGCTGAAAATGGTTAAATTTCTTGATGATTATGCATCGAATATTGGGCGTTGGGTCAGAGATGATACAATAACGGGGTTAAAAAGTCACGATTGTCATATGCTTCTGGAGATTCTCCTTCATGTTGGAATTCGACCTTATCTGCCCCCGAATCTATGCGACATCGTACTTGATCTATGTGGCTTTTTTAAACAATTTTTTCAAATGACATTAACCACATCTGTTATTGACGAACTTGAGCGAGGTATCATGATAATCATGTGCAAGCTGGAACGAATATTACCACCTGCTTTTTTTGATGTGATGGTACATATGGCCGTGTATTTACCTGCTGAAGCTAGGAAGGGAGGTCATGTCCATTACAGATGGATGTATCCCATTGAGAGGTACTATATAGTTTTAAATATTACATTCTTAAATTTTTTTGTGCATTAAATTTATTATTAATGCAAACTTGTTGTCATATCTGCAAGGCTTTGGGACATTGTAGGACATATAAATTGGCGACGCTGTTCCAGGCTCGCGGCCCAATCGGGAGTACGGTGTTGCCCGCGGGGGACTAAACCGGAGAAATAAAATGGAGTCGCCACCCAGTGTAAACTGGGAAATGATTTAAGGACGCACTCAACCCTCGCAAGGGAAGACCTCAAACCGTTGGGTTCAGAATGGTCTCTTACTTATACCACTTGTAATGAACGGATTTATGCGATAATATAACCGAGTCTACGCAAAATACACATGCAAGAATAACCTATGTCTAATTTTGCATACAACCTGTTTCTAAGTTTGTATACAACCTATACCTAAGTTTTACATATATATGAGTCAAACCTACATCTAGGTTTGAATGCATAGAAGTAAATAAAATAAAAGTAAGCACGCAATCCCATGAACATATACGTGAATGTTTTCTCAAGCGATACTTGGAATTGTATCACAAGTACAGACCTCACTACCGTCCATTCAGATTCGGCTACGAAATTTACGTCTGGGTTTCCATCTGATATACCACGAGAAGCAACACTCGATCACTAACCCAATATTGACATACATTCCCTTAGTAAGTCACCTCAGTGATTTCATCTTAAAAATTAGGATCTGATAGGTCAAACCAACCTAGATATCTCAGAATATGCTTTTTATTTGCCTTTAAATTTTTTTTTGCTCAGTATGGTACGATTATTTTTTTCCACACACCTACCATTTAAGGTAGCATTTCTCCTCTTGGTGGTCCTAACACTCGTCCATGGATAGCTTCACGCTTATCGATTATGGGTGGTTTAACTTCTTTTTTTTTCCTTCTCTTTATTTTTCATCCATTTTTTTTCTTTCATTTTCTTTCCAACCATACCAAACACATAACACTAGCAAACAAAGATAGACATCTAGGCAAACGGTCATTCATCGGAACATAATTTCTCTATCTGGTCACTTTGCTAGCCACCTAGGTTCTTATTGCTAGATACCTATTGTGCAATTATACGAATCTAACCTAGATCACCTACTCAAGGCATCAGATAAAAGTAAATTGAGCACTTATCGTTTCTAAGATATCATCATAAAGCAAACAAACTCATCATGTGAACAATGTTTCAATACCACAGGATAATTTTATTAGTATTATTTTTTTTAATATTATATAGCTGGAATTAACTAACACAGCACATGCACACACCCCAAACTTAAAATTTACATTGCCCTCAATGTAAAATAAACTTAAAGCAGAAGAGAGAGGAACAACACTACCATGCAAGAGGTGTACCATTCTTCGAAGCCTTTAGGTCCCGAGTCACAACGCCATAGGTCACAGCGCGACGAGCTCCTGGTTTAATATCTGAGCAAACTCCGACCGTGCGAACAAGATGGTTTGTGTCAGTATCTGCATAAGTATACATGCAATATTATGAAATACACAAGTAACATAGCAAATAAAAATAAATAATTTAAAAATTAAATTAAAAATAATTGAATGAGTTGCCTACCCGCTAGCGTTAAGTTTAACGTCTTTAGCCAGACGTAACCATCCAATTGGTCATGGTGGTTCCCTTGGAAGCTTAGTTGGCCGAGATATGACCGCCCAATGTTCGCTTCTTTATTGCCCACAAGATGACAGGATCTGAGCGTTTTTGTAACATCTCAGATTTTTGGACAGTTCTGGAAGGTTTCCGGACTGAAGTTATAGTCTTGGAACATGATAATCGTAAGGAATAAGAGCTCAAGTGAATATTTATGGATCAGAATAATATAAAGTGAAGAGTTGTCGCATTAGAAGACTCGTCGTCTTAAGAAATCAGTTACGTGATTTTTTTATTATACGCGTAAAGTATAGATTCTGGTCACATAAATAGCAAACAAATTCCGATTGAGTTGATTCTTGAACCATCAAACTCATTTTTGTAAGTTGAACAACTTTCGTATTTATCACTTTTCAAAAATCGCGTCAGAAGGGCTTTAGAATTGCTGATTTCCGAAATTACCCTTCTAAGTGGGGGCAAATTAGTAATTTTGGAAGTGTGATATTTTTGTTTATTGATTTTCTTTACAAATAAAAAGGAAAAGAAAAAAAAAAGAATGAATAACGCGTGGAGAGAGAGGGAGAGAGGAGGAGGTTCGCTGGTGGCATCCGGCCGGCATCACACCGGCGGACCACCAGCCGCCGATGCGTTCGACCACAGCGCACCTGCTGGTGGCCGTCACCGTCACAAGGGTGGTCGAAAACGGTGAGAAAATAGAGAAGAATGGCGCGCACATGGGTTTGTCGATCCCGGCTCATCGGTTCGATTCATGAACCGAGCTACCCGCCAAATCGATGCCCTCGACGAGTACTACGAGATGGTGGTGACGGTTTCTCCGATTCTTGACCAGAATCACGCAAAACGAGGAAGAAAGTCATGTGTGAACAGTTACCCGATGTGAACAGTAGCTCCGATCAAAATTCCGTCGATTCCAGCGCATTCATGGGATCGTCTGGAGTCCATTTTTTGCCACGAAATCTTGGAAAGAGCTCTCGGTAAAAAGTCGTTAATTTCAAGTTTCCGCTAAATATTTGAATGTTTCCAGTAGCTTCGTACAGTAGCGTAATGATATAATTTGAGTTGTTTGAGCTTTACTATGTTAAAAATGTTCTTGTCGTACAATTCGAGTGAGAACGGATTAGATTAGATTGATCCAGTAGATAAGCGGGCGGGTTTCCGGTAAAACCGAGTTTCTCGCTTGACTGAGCGTTGATGACCGTAATTATGGATATGATATAAATATGATATTGCGAGAGTAATTGTGTAATTCTGGATAAGTTCGGAAGATCCAAGATCCTTCCATAGCATTTGCGGAAATTTTTCAGTAAGATTTTCCGCAAACGCGTAAAACGAGGATCTAAGATATCTAGCTAGTTTGAAATAGTATAGAAAGATATACATTAGAGTAATGAAGTTTAAACCGTAGTATCGGTGTACTCCGAGAAGGTCCGGAAGTTTATTATAGATGAGTAGAAAGTTCCGCAAATAGCGGTTCTGACCACGTTTTGTTATTATTTTGAAAGATCGGACTAGGATCATGAGTGTTCGCCTAGCCAGGTAAGTAGTCTATGCGATGAATACTTGAGATGTGTTCTGATTGATTTTAGATAATAAAGAAATGCTATAATCATATGTATAATCATATAACAGAATGAGTAGATATTTATATATATATATATATATATATATATATATATATATATATATATATATATGCAATTTAGTTACCAGTGAGAATGGTGAACTATAGGTATACATGATATGTAAGTAACTTCATATTGTATAATATAAGGATACTTGGGATTGGAGGTTGTAGAAACTACACCATAGGGAATGAGATTAAGGATTAAAGCAATATAATTTATAAGGAAGTAAATGTTTATGTATAAATCCATGTAGAAGAATACAAAAACAAGAACATGAATGTACATATAGATAAGTAAGAGAATGTAAGTATGCACTGAGAAATAAGTAAGCTTGTATATAGTAAGTGTGTGTTTTGTGTACAAGTATCTTGAGGCATGTTTAAATGAACATAGAGTAAATGTGCATATGAATATATATAAATGAGATCTTTGAGCATATGTTGATATTTGAGAAATGGTTAAATAAGTTTAAGAATTGAGAATTCGAAGATTTTATATGTGTGAAGTTTGATAAAGTAAAATAGCTTTGATTGCGTACGTGTATGTATAAGTATGAAATTAGTAAGATAGTATGAGAAGTATATGCATATGTCCATTGTTGGTAGTATAAATGTTTGTTTAATTAAGTATGTCTGAGTGTGAGCAAAGCATACTGATTATATCTTGAGCATATAGATCATAAGATAATTGTAGATGAAAGCATGTAAAGAATAGAATTCGTATATAATTAATTCATGATTATGCATGAATATGTACATGTATGACATTGTAAGAAATCATGGCTAGGGTAGGAGGAAACATGAGAAATGCATATGCATATCTGTGTTAAGATTTTCAGAAGTTAAGCTAAAGATAAGAATGTTTTCGAAATTCATAGTGTTTTAAGGAAAGTTTCAGATGCTTTTGAAAGAAATGTATTTCAGAAAATGTTTCTTACAGTTTAGAGATTTAAACATGAGTTTTATGATATTCGGGGCATGAGGTAAAAACTCACCCCAGTATGTAACTTGAGATACAGTTGGAATTGACGGATACAGAGGACATGTGCACATGTAGAGAGCCAAGATGACGGCTTATGATCGTGTACCTGGACTCTAGTTCAGAGCTTGGGCGATAGCATTGATCCGCACCCCCATTTCTAGTGGTGTCTATACCCAGTTGAGTCGTTGTCCTGGGTGTAGAGCTCACCTCCAGTTGAGTCGTTGTCCTGGACGTAGGGCACCACCAGTTTCAGAGATGCCCCGTTGAGTCGGTTTCCTGGGCATAGAGCATACCCAGTTGAGTCGTTTTCCTGGGTGTAGAGAGATGTCCAGTTGAGTCGTTGCCCTGGACATTGAGTACTATCAGTTTCAGAGACCCAGTTGAGTATTCTTGGACACGTCCAGTTGAGTCGTTTCCCTAGACGTAGAGTAGTTTTCTGTTTTCAGATTTTCAGTACAGAATTTTCAGATCATCAGTATGTAGTTTTCAAAAGTCAGATTTCAATAAACAGTTTTCCAGAAAACATAAATTTAGAAACAGTTTTTCAGTTTTCAGTTATAGCTTTCAGAAAGAGCTTTTAGAAAAAGAAAGTTTCAAAAGTCAGATTTTAGTAAATTGTTTTCAGAAAAATAAATTTTAGACAGTTTCCAGAAACCAGAAAGCATGTTTTCAGAAAGACAAGATTTATTAAGAGATTTTCAGACAGAATTTCAGAGAAGAGTTTTTCAGGAAACAGCTTTTCAGTAAAGGTTTTCACGAAGTATTTTATAAAAGTATGGCTTGTTAAAGTATAGCATAATTTATAAATTGTACATATGATCCCTATATTCTAGTAATCATTTGATGAGTTGTATATAGTCGATATTTATACATGATAGCATCATTATATTTATAAGCATATATTCTGGATATCATTTGAAGAGCATGTAGTTGGCATTAATGCATAATGGCATGTTTGCATCGATATGTATATATGATTAGTATTTGTGTGTGTGGTATGTGTACATATGAGGATCAATTTGCAAAACACTGGTGTATGATGATTTGATAGTGTATTGATTGTTTGAGATAGAAAGAATGTTTAATAATAACCGATTTGATGATATTTCAAAATAAAAGAAGAAAGAAAGTTATAATAATTACATAAACTAGATTATTAAAGAGAGTTTATAAGAAATTAGAAAGATATCAGAGTAACGCAGTAGAAACGCGATGGAAATTGACTTAATAGATGAGGATTTAGTAATTTGATGAGTATATTTTAAATGTATGAAAATATAAATAGCAAACAGGATTTAAAGTATGTGTGTGACCAGTTAAATGTACTGGTAACAAAGTAATATGTTTGTGAAATGATTAAGAAATAGATAATTAGTTCAGACACAGTAAATATTTGCATGGTCACATAGACAGCCTAAGTTAATACAGAAACATAATTCAGATTTTGTGTGTGATTGACGCTCAAGGTATGAGCATGGTTACTTACTGAGTCTCATGACTAACACCACAATAATTTGTTAGTTTTGCAGGTCAGTAGCAGTCATACTAAGCCAGCAGGATTTTCGGTGAAGACTTTGAAGACAGTGGATCACCCCAATTGCAGTCAGGAGAGTCTTTAAGTCCTGGGTCGAGTTATGGGTCCTCACGACTCTTTTGTATTTATATTTGTATTGCATATGTAAAAGCATAGTATGGTTTTATTTGAGTTCGGGCCGGAGGCCAAGTGATTTAAATTTTGTTCATTGAGTTTCGGCCTGAGGCCTAGATGATGGTTGCATATGTTTGAATTGCATAACAGGTTATCTTAGGGTGCTGGCTATAAGCCAGGTTGCCTGATGTTCTGCATACATCATGCCGAAATTTCGTCAGAATCAGAGGCTTATGGATGCAGGATTCGCCTGTCTCCTACCGGTAACATCCTGGCTTAGGCAGGATGTTACAAGGTTGGTATCAGAGCATGGTTTAAGAGTCAGAGTCAGTAGCATGGTCTAGAAGTCAGTGACTGCAACTGTGGGGATCCGACTGTCAGAGATTGTCTTCAGTTTTGTAAAGACCACATAGGTCTTTGTATGTAATTTTTATGATAGTTTGATATGGTATGATTTTATTATTCAGTGCCTTGATTGCTTGAATATGAGTCCAAGGGTGACTAAATTTTCCATATGAACCTCTTCAGTCGTATCAAGGATCATTGCAATAGTTATTAATTTGTGAGTAGACCTTTTTTTTCAAGTTAATATTTACTTCTGTTTTGATTTAAGTTTTACTTTTACGTACATCAGGGTGTTAGCCAAACTTATTATAATTACTTTATGAATGTGAATGTTTTAAGAAGTTTTGAATTTATAAGTTTGATCTTATGATTTTTGGAGGCATGGGGAAAAACCCACCTAAGATGTGACTTATGGAATTTACAGTTATTGGAATGTACAGATATAACATGTGCACATGTAGAGAATGACTAGGGGGATGGCGATACGTAATTCCCCTAGATCCTAGATTTCAAGACCAGAGGTACGACAATACATAATGCCTTAGACCCTAGATTCAGGATGGCTTGAAACAGATTTATTGAAGTATAACATAAAAAAGGGCCAAGGAAAGTAAGTATTCAGATATTGTTAAGACACGACAACCCCCGACAAAATAAAAGTATGAGAATATTTGGAAGTGGGATATCCTAGTGTGCAAAAGTATGAAAACTGTATGAACATTAACCAGAACTGAATTGCCAACGTCGACGTTAATAGTAAGGAATACAATTCAAGCACAAGTATACATACAATTAAGCCTAATATAGGTACTTTGTTCCTGAGTCTTTAGCCAATTAAGAAGGACCAAGGAAAATCTATCTAGAATTAACATCATGAATATAAGAGGCATTAGTAAACAACAATAGTATGCTAGAAGTATATGAAGAATTTAAGCATGAACTATGAGTTCCTAAGCCCCACAGAATAAGAGAACTTGAAGGATGAAGTCCATAAGCATTTGAATCATAGCGAATATAAAGAGAGAGTTAAATAGATAAATTAAGAGGAAGAATTCTAGGATCAAATCGAGTATGTAGAACTGAGGAAGTATCAAGTACGATCAGTTCTAATAGTGACAATGATTACTCTTATATATATTTATTCCATAATGGAAGCAGGATATGAAGAAGCCTAACCATAGAGAACACTAGTATTTTTAGGGAGGCGAAGGTACCAGCTAAGAAGGACCCGAAGAAATATTTAATTAGGTCATCAAAGAGACTAAATTACAATAAAAGGTGAAGTATGACAATAGTTGTAGTATGATAGTAGTGTAGAGTACTCAGTAGAAATTTCATGAAATAAGGACAAGAAATTACCTCTCAGTCATGAATTTAATGGATTATTCACTAGAGCCCACGAACTTTGGTGCAGTATGTACTAGCATAAAAAGAGGTGTTGTACATAAATCAGATGTTAAGGTAAGACGAAAAGTACGTATGTTTACTAGCTAATTGGTAAACGGTCAGTTAGGTGGAGATCTTAATTATTAAATCTATTGACCCCAGATGATGCAGAATAGATTACGATAGAGTAAAGGTTAACGCTGAAAAATTAGAGTACATACCCAGTTATTGTTAGGGTTGGTGCTCGGAGTGCCAATCCGGATCGTATTTATGTTCGATTCGTAAATAAGAGCGATTCAATTTTCCATAATATTACTAATTTAACGGTAGCACCCTTGTCTTTTATACGCTTATTCGATCTAATTGCAATCAGATATCTGATTACGATTAGATCGAAACTGAATCCGGTTCAGTGATACGTGTATATTAGACAAAGACCCTAGGATTTACAATTTAGTGAGCAGTTACAACATAGTTTGTAATTGACATTCGGAAGCACACTATTAAGATTTGCTAACATGAGTCGATTAGTAAAATCCACTAAGACCAGTACATGTCGTATATCGTGACTTGGACCGATGGTTTATCCCAGTGAACCACGAGTCTCGGGATACTCGTATAGACATGTAGGTGTTTATTTGATAAGACATTGAACGACTCACTGAAGGTTTCCTAATAGATGGTATACCAACGTCAATAGGAATCTTCTCGAGTTGAGCGAGCATAGTGGTCCTTCGACTTGAGATACCATTGTGGATATATGAGTTATCCTCCACACTTTGATGGCAGTCACGTCAACGATCTAGTCATGATCAGACCTCCGCCTGTTCGTTGGATGTGGACTGATGCTCATGATATCCTGTGCGTATCAAGATAGAATCTGTCAGTCCTGTGTACAGGGCATATGCATCCATCACGTGTTTGCGATCTAGTAAATCCATGGTTGTGGTATAACTTCAGAAATCAGTTCCGAATGTTATTTAGAGATCATAAATTGAAAGTCGATTGTATTAAACGGAACGAATTTGACGTTTTGATCTATATCCCAGGTATAATACGGATAACCTGTGACGGAGGGATTATCCGTATGCTATGACCTCGAATTGCATAGTTTAGTGAGATTATCCGTGGTCTTCATAATCCATGAGTAGGTGGATTATGGACACGAAATTGGATTTCGTGACGGATAGACCTAAACTTAGAGAGTCCCACAATATGAAGTGTACTCGTTGAGCACTTGGGAAACGCGATATGAATAATACGGATTATTCATAATACTTCACCAGATTAAATGAGTTAATTCGGATCGTTTAATCGATTAAACGATAATACATGCATTAGGGTATTTTGTCCGCTAATAATTATTGTGTATTTATATTTGATACATAATACGATTACATACACATTAATTATTCGTCAAATGAGATTTTGACACATGCCATTAATATATGTATTTATTATTTATTGTAAATAAATAAATAAATAAATAAATATATATATATATATATAATTACATTAATTAATTATTTGGATATTTAATTTTTAAATATTTAAATTATAAATTAATAATCTTTTTCCATTAATGTAATGGAATTTGTCTAGTTATTATTGGTGCACATGGCATGGCTTTTATTACACTTTATTATGTCCTAATTTGATTGGCTAATATAAAGTGTAAATGCTTTTAATTTGATTAAAAATTGAAAAAGATAAAATTACCCTCCAAGCCAAATTTCATTTTTTGTATAAATTAGAAAGAGAAAATTATTTTCTTCATCATCTAGAGCAGCCATGGTCGTGAGTCTCCAAGAAAAAATGGGTTTCAACTTGTTTGATGATTCCATGAAGGTTTGAAGGAAAAATCAAAGAAAAAGTTAAGGATTTGGAAGATTTAAGGTAAGTCTTCAAAACCTAAGCTTGGAAATCTTGATTTCTTATTTCTTTATGGTTTAGAATTGTTCTAGGGTTCCTTAAAATCTTATTTTTTTTGGGGCTTTGGTTGTGGTGGTTGAATTGGAAGTTTGTTGGCATGTGTGAAGTAATTTGGAAGGAATTATTGTAATTAAGTTCCAAATTATTCAATTGTTGAAGAGTTGTCATTCTAGAGTTGTTGATCAACTCTAAGACAGCCTAGAATTGTTCTAGAGTTGTTCATGTGTGGTGGGACTCATTTGGTGATGGATTAATTAGAATAATCTTGTTGAAAATTGGATTTAAAGCATGTTTTTGGGCAAATTTCGTTTTCTGTTTTGACATGGAAATAAATCTGATTTTATGATGAAATTGTTGTCTTATGAATGTTTTGGATGTGTTTGGGAGTTGGCATAATTTCCGGAAAGTGTTTCCGACTTGAAATAAGGGAAAACGGCAAAAAACGGCGTTACCGGGTGGATTTTGAGCCAACCGGGTGACGGCTGTCAAAACAGTGAATCTGTCACTGTTTGGGCAGCCCATGAAATGCCATGACACTATTGGAGCTGACCTGGGCAGTTTCCATAAATGTCGGGTGGTCGGTTTGGTCAAAAACATGTTTTGCGTCATTTTGCGGAAAATCGATTTTCATAAAAGTTTCGCGAAGTTTCAACTATGTTTATGTTAATATTTGATATTAAATAAATTGGTTTAGGTGAAATATGTATAAATTATTCGTATTAAATATTGAATAATTTATTCCTTAATTTCAAAAGGTTTTAAAATACGATTTCGCCCGAACCCGCGCATCCGCTTCGCCCATTGCCCAAAACCCCAACAGTTATGACTTCTAAGTCATGGCATACAAGATCCGGCATAATAATCACATTGTCACATGGTATAATGACAGCTATGGAAGATCGTTGGGAAGTAGTTTGATAAGATTGATGAAGCAGAGTTGGCTCTAAGAATACAGTCAATTGAAATTTAGTGGCGCAGGAAATAAAGTGTGAGTTCAGCGACTTGTGGTTTTAAACCTAAAGAAGATTTGAGGACAAATCCAATTTATGGGGGAGAAAATGTAACACCTCGATGATTCTGATAATTATTATGCTGTAGGTGACATAATACATGATATAAATAATGCTCTAGCATGTATGTCCTACTGGAATTACATTACAGACCTTCGATAAATCCTTTACAGTTCCAATACAGAATTTACTTTCGGTTTCACTTCCGAAAGACCTTAGTATTTGGTCCATAACTTTTTTATACGATATCCGATTTTTTATGGATTTTATATCGTCGGAAATTTAAGACCCAGACCTACAACTTCTGTGTTGTATTTTTTCCACATTCGAATAAGAAAATAGTCAAACATCAGGATTACCGTTGTTGCTACAGTGAATTCCGAGAATGGACTAGAATGAGTGATGTGGCACAAATCTAGCCACTCATTTCATAACAAAAAATCAGCCATTTCCCTATAAATTTTGGAATATTCACTCATCTTTCTCTCAAGCCAAAAAAGTGAGCCATGGATGCAAGGTGGTCCTCCCATCTTCTTTATTTGTCATGGAATTTTGATGAATGGTGATAAGTTTTGAAGCTTTTCTTGGCCAAGTAAGCTTCTCTTTATTTTTATTTCTTCTTCTTATTTAGGAAAATAAACATCCATTCTTCACGTGCATTTTTGTACTTATGAACCGTATGAATTGGGGCTTTGTTGTTTGAGAAGGTTGAGCAAAAACTAAGGCTCAACATATGTTTATGATGTTATTTAGAGTGAAGTATGCCTAAGTTTTGGTAGAAATAATATCAAGATGTAGTATGAGCATGAAGGCTGAAATTCTTACCATGTTGGAGATGATTGTTTTGATGTTGTGATGATACTAGATAATGGCCTGTATTGAGAGTGTTAAGAAGTGCTTGTGCGAAGGATATAGTGTGGGGGGTGTTGGAATTACTTTAGGCAGTGATAATGGAGAAATGATATTAGGCCTTGAAATCAGGTTAGTGTCGCGTCGCGTATGGGCTAGTGTCGCGACACTGAACATGAAATACCCTCTACCTTGGGTCGGCGTATGTGGGAGTCACGCTGAATATTAAAATACCCTCTACCTCGTGTTGGTGCTTGTGGGAGTCAGTTTGAACATGAAAATACCATCTACCTCGGGTCGATGCATGAGGGAGTCACGCTAAACAAGAGAATACCCTCTACCTTGGGTCGGTGCATGTAGGAGTCACACTGAACATGAAAATACCCTCTTCCTCAGGTCGGTTGTGTGTTTGCCTAGGGTCGGTCATGTGGAAGCCTTGGGTCGATCAAGAGGAAGCCTCGGGTCGGTCTTGTGGAAGCATCGGGTCGATCGTGTGGATGTCTTGGTTATGATTATGTGAGTGTCGCGACACCCAAAACACAACGTCGTAACACGGAGCAAGAAGAACCTTTCTGCCTCAGGCCCAATCATATGAGAGTCGCGGCACAAAATACTTAGCATCGCGACGCGTAACAATAAATGCTATCTGTTTTAGGCTGATCATATGAGCATCGCGCCGCGTAAGACCTTAAGTCGCGACGCAAAGCAAGACCAGTTTCATCCAAATTCAGTTTCGTCCTAGGATGTTAAAGTCAGTTAACATGTTAGCTATCCTGACACATATACAATATGCATGAGCATCCACCACAAATTAGCTTCAAGTTTATATATATTAACCATACTCGAATACAGGATGGAGTAACTTTTCCGCATGGACCTCTTCAGTCGCATCCAGGATCATTGCAATAGTTATTAATCTATGAGTGGACCTTTCTTTTTCAAGTTGATTTTACTTTTTGTTTTGATTTAAGACTTACTTTTACACACATAAGGGTGTTAGCCAAGTTTATTTCAGTTACTTTATGAATGTGAATGTTTTAAGAAGTTTTGAATTTACAAGTATGATTCTTATGATTTTTGGAGGCATGGGTAAAAAACCACCTCAGATGTGACTTATGGAATTGATGGTTATTGGAATTGACGGATATAACATGTGCACATGTAAAGCAGAACTAGGGGACGGCGATACGTAACGCCCTTAAATACTAGATTTCAGGGCTATGAGGACGGCGATACCTAACGCCCCTAGTCCCTAGATTAAAGGTCAGAATGATAGCATGGATCAACACTCTTGGCTCTAGCTTAGTGGCTTGGGGGACGGTAATACTTAACGCCTCAAGACCACTAGATAGGTGTATGGGGGATGGTATTACGTAACGCCCCCATGCGTCAGGATTTCTACACATTTTCTAGGTGTATAGGGGGACGGTGATACGTAATGCCTCTATACGTCAGCTTTTCTATAGATTCTCAAAGACATGATTTTCGTAAAAGATAGTTTTATGAAAGAGTTTTCAGGAGAAATAATTTTATGAGAATCTCAAAGTTTTACAGACATAAAAGAATTACCATAAAAGTTTCAAAGAAAGAGATTGGTTTTCAGATTAGAGAGAATTTTCAGAAAATATAAGTTTTCTTGAGATGGTTTCTATTCCAGAATAATAAATTTTTCATAAAGTATTTCAGTTTTCGTTTTAAATTGTCTACTCACTAGGTCGTTCAAACAATCGAACCTCCCCACTCTAAGTATTTGTATTCTATAGGTTTACTCGGGGCATGAGCTCAAGAGGATGGATTTTGATGGCAGTCACTAGGGTGTTTTGGGACCACCAGGTTGATTTAGAACTTTAGCACAATCAGAGTCAAAGTAAAGTTGCATGCAAATATTAGTAGTGCTTGAGTCATTGTATTATGTTAAGAGTGTCTATTAACAGAGTTGTAAAGTGAAGTATTGTTGTGAACACAATTATGAGTATAAAAATGCATTTTATTTTGTTGAGTTGGGTTGTGGTCCCTATGAATGAGTTTATGTTTGAGATGATATTAGTAGTGATGTTCATAGTCAGAAATTGAGAGGCTCAAGGGGATAGGTCAACCTATTCCCTGCCGGTAGCATCTTCGAGAGGGGGATGTTACACTTGCTTTCTGTTTCTAAGTGGTCAAATAGGAATTAAAGACATGTCATATTTTGGAGCATCTGTCTTGTGTCCAATTATATGCGTAAAGGACTAGGTCAAAGAAAATAAGTCACAAATAAGATTCAAATAATAACAATGATAGTAAAAGAAAATATGTAATTGATTTTATTCATACCTCGTCCTTTAAAAGGGTGGATAATGGTTTAGGCTTGGTAATTTATTCATTAAATGCTGATGTAAACTTATGTTTCAACTTGAATGAGTCATCAAGAGAGGATGAACTGATTTTAGTTGTTTTTTTATCATAGGCATTGACTTTCTTATCCTCGGCTGGCTGTACACCTTTAAAGATAGGGACCGACATCGTTTTATGAGTCGGATACATTTGTTCTCCACAACCATTTGAATTTAGCTCTAACAAACCGGATTCTAATTTATAAATTTTTTTTGTCAATGACTTCATTTTAGATTCCATCAATTTCATTCCTTGAGAGGTTTTTTTTAGCAAATTCTTCTATAGTTTCCTCTATTCTTTTAAGGATTGTCATAACTGGATTGACTTCCTTCCTTGCAGGTACAAAACTGTCTTGGTGGCCACTCTATTTCCTCATGGGAACCTCATTAAATTTTAAAAATAATAATTAATTTTTTAATGATAATTTGATACATATAATAAAATGAAAATATTAAAAAAATAATACCGCATTACTCCTGGAACCACCAAATGTTTTCTACCATTGTAATTTTTTTTTTAATTTCTGTGGCGGTCCACTACATGACAAGCCAGCCATTCCTCGATAAAGACAGATGATAAGTAGAAGGCGATATGTAGAAAATCTAAATAAATAAAAAAATTGTTTGAATGATAAACATGGACTATATTTTGGTAGCACCAAAATTAAGAAATTTAAGAGATCAAGTGTTATTAATTCCATACCATTAAAAATAAAACACATCATCTAATTGAAGAAATTATTTTTCATTGACCTTCTTTATTCCATTATATAAAAACTTAAGACACCAGATAGTCCAATTTTTAAAACTAACGAAGTAGACATCTTTCAATACATGCAAGTAATAGGGGTTGATGTACGAGGTAAAGGTAAGGCAGAGAATAGTACTGATAGCAAACAAATAAAAAAGGATAAATAAATCATCATATGCAATGGTAATAGTGCGTAATCTCTCGACAATAATTTCTATTGGGATGCCTCTTTTAGTAGTACAATACTTGGCTCTTAAATCAATTATTTTACTGCTTTCCCCGTAAGTCTCAAAATTAGAACCCCATCCGCAATGCCCATAACTACAGCAAAAGTATCCAGACTCAAACTTTATTATGTTCCATTAAGTGTTATTATCCATCTCTCCACGTCACATTGTTTAACCAACAATCTACATAATTCTTGTCTCAATCTCCCACATCTGAGACCCAAGAGGCTTCTAAACCCAAGTTCTCTTACAACTTATTCTTGTTCAACATAAAATGTGGAAACCATATTAGAGAATCGGGTCATACTACATCTTGATATTCCTCTATAATCAGCCTCTCTATCTTCTATCTTCTCCTCCATTGGATCGCCTAATAATCCACGAGGCTACCTTTAGTGGTTGACAGATTCCTCATTATATTTGTTCAAAAAAGCTATTTTCTCTTCTATGCTCATTTTCTTCCAATTAGTTCCTATGTGACCATTAATCTATAACCAAATAATATAGTAAAGGTTAATAAATCGAACTATAAAATTAAATAACGAAGATAAGTTAAAAGTTAATTTGCATACCTTAAATTAAACGGTAGTTTGCATACCTCTTTGGTCAGTTTAATACCTTCCTCCTTCATCCGCTTCGATTCAGACTTGCTGTTGAGAAAAGTAAAATCAATTTTGTAAGTACATGATCAAATAAACCTATTTCACTAGTGCAATTATTTGGTTAACGAGTAACTTACTAATAATAGCACCAAATGTGCTTGTCTGGTCCACGGAGTTGATCATTCGTTTCATTCTCTTTCGTTTAGACATTATTTTTACAACAAAGAACAAATATGATGTACTAGAAATACATCAACAAGGATAAGTAAGCTAATTTAAAGTTGGAAAAAAGGTTCACAAACACGTAAAATACCAAGCTTTATAAACGCGGAAAATGCTAAGAAACATTGCATTTGTAAACAATAATAACTATCAACATCTAAAGATTTAGAATTCAATAACAATACAATTATCAGTAAACAGCCAGTGACCGGCCCTCAGATGAAATGTTAGAAATATACGAAAAATGATAAGTAAGCTAATTTCAATGTAATTTTGGTTGTTATTTTCCAACAAAAGTACAAAGCACATGTTCTCGTTGACAGACATTTATACAGACGATAATTGATCACACTATACCCGAAAGCTAGACAGGCAACGATAAGTAATATAATAGAATTTTAATGCCTAATTTGAAAATATATAGTCCACTATGAAGCTTAACAAAAACATAGTCCAATGTGTACACATTCATAATATTTTCTATTTAATCTACAGCTCACACAAGACCTTTCAGTTTCTATACAAGTTATCAACGTGACTGTATTATCTTGTCAACAATGTTGGGATTTTTATGTCCGACAAATAAATGTCTTAGAAACATGATTGGTTAACAAATTTATGATTCGATTTTATTTCATGTATGCATTTTGATTTTCTTTATAAAATTCATGAAAATTCCGTGATTATTTATATAGCTTTAAATTAAATGTATATGTCTACGTAAAATATTACATACATATATACATTGATAAAATTTAAAGAGTAATAATCAAAATTTATCCATGACGATGATTTTAAGTTGGGAATCTTCACTTTATTATGAATGGTATAGTGTCTATCCAGACAATATTATGTAGAGACATAGAAACAAATGTATTTTATATAGTAAAATTATATTGGACAGGACCAGATAAAATTGAGAAGTCCTAATAATTTCTGTTAAATAAATAACATCAATTTTATCATAATTATGGTAATATATGTGATGATCTTAATTCATTATATTTAACATATTCCTCTATCATATTGATTTATTCTTTAATTTACTCGGCATGGTTTTGTATTTATTACATTTCGTAAACCGTGTATTTTGGGAATGGATTGAATGAATAACTGAGAATGATAATCTGATACAATGAAATTTGTTTATAAGATTCCCTTGTTTGTTAGTTCAAAACCTGAACAATTAGCGTGCAAATTCAGAAAAGTGATGAATTGATTGTTTACTTAAGAACTAATGGAAGTCAATGATAAAGATGTCATTGGAGAGGTTAACGGATTTTATACTAGCTCTTTTACGGATATTTCATGGAGGATCATTGCATATGTAATGACTATATCAATGGAAGATCATTGTCTAGGGGCGTTACGTATCGCCGTCCCCCTAGCCCTGAACTGCGTGTGCACACATTCTATGTCCGTCAATTCCATAAGTCAGAGCTGAGGTGGGTTTTTCCCCCATGCCTCGAAAAAACATAAAAATTCATACTTTTAAATCTTAAAACTTTCTAAAACTTTCTTACATAAGGAATAACTGATAATTCAATAAGGTTAATGCCATAAAGCATTTAAAATAAATCTCGAAAAAATCTCGATCAATAACAAGTAAAAATAGTTCAATTTGAAAGACAAATCTCCACTCACTGATTTGAAGTCCTGTCAACTCTACTTCATGTCGTTAGGGGAGAACGCGGCTCATGACGAGTATCTATTTGGAATAAGCTGAGTTATAACATAAGTTACAAACATGGTTCGAAATTAAATTAAGTCCCTTAGAATGTCTTCTATCCCTTTGGGTGAAGTATAAAACAAATAAAATTTAAACTTTTAGTCACGCGTTGCGACTTAAAAAAAAAGGTTCTAGTTTTGGGTACGCGTCGTGGCGCTGGCTCATCTGCGTCGTGACGCGACCTCATCAGACCCAAATCCAGGCTTCTGCCTCGTGCTTGTCACGACGCGAAGCTTCACGCTCGCCATTTCCAGGACCCAGATTTCATTGCTTTCGTGGTTAACTCCATCTCTTATTTCAACATAACCACAAGCAAATACAACATCTAAGTATCATTCTATCATACTTCTAACATCCCAATACCATCAAATTTCATCATTCTTACATAATGCTCCAACTAGGATAAAATTTCAAAAGTTTCCCACACATTAGTTTCTAATTTCAACAACCGTCCATAATCACAATACTACCCATCCACATCATAATACCAACAACCAAACCTCATAATTCAGAACTCAAGAATTTGGGTCAAGTGTTTCTTACCTCTATTCAACTTTCATCTTCACTAACAAATGCCATTAATCTCCCTTTTCTTCTTCTTGAGTTTAGCTTAGATGGATTACCCTTGTTGAGCTTTAAAAATTTGCCAAGAAAATGCAAACTTTTTCTTCCTCTTCTCTTTCCAAAACCCACTGCCAAGGTAAGAAAAAAAAATGAAGAATTTTCTCTTTTTAATTCCCTCATAATTTACTTAGAAAAATTCTAGAGAAGTCTAGTGTAATTAACTTGTTGAGCTTTCTTTCTTTTTTTCTTTTTTTTATTTTTTTTTATTTTTTTCCAATTTTGATGGGCCTAGAAATGAACAAAAGGAATTTGGGCTATTATTTATATTATTCTTTTGGGCCCAAAATTTGGGCTTCACTTGCTTAATTTTCTTTTATAGCCCAAGCATCCACTTATTTTTAATTAATTAATTACGCCTCTAAAATTTCGCCTATCACTCCAAAAATTCTTTTCTAAGTCGTCTGATTTCTTCATTCGATTAGTCATAAGATTTCAGGTCGTTACAATTAAAGAGTTTATAATTAATCAACTGAATTATTGGAGCTTAGAATTATAGGTCCATCGGTCCCCTCGTCGTCTTCTATCACTGTTCGAACGATAATAATTGCAAAGAAAAATAGTTTTGAATTATTTAAAATAATTGTGAATTATTTTACACTATAAATATTCCAATAACTCTTGTTTGGAAATTATAACTAAGGTTGTCCTAATACTTATCAATAGATAATGTATTTATGAAAATTAATATTTAATTAATTGGATTAATTAAATTTTAATTTAATAATATAATATTTTCAAAAGTTGAAAATTTTTATAATTTGATTTAAAAAATTAAGGTTTGATTAATCAAATATAATATTTTTTTTTCAAATTTATCTAAATTTGAAAGTTGAGATTTTGATAAAAGTATTTGAAAAATAAAATAATAATATTATCTTGTTTTGATAGATATTAAATGGCTTTATTTTGATTTTTTGAAAATAAAAAATAATATCCAAAAGGATAAGCTTGATTTTTGCTTTGATAAATAGAGAAAACTTTTGAAACAAAGAGAGAGACTTTTGATCAAAGTAAATGAGCAAAAACGTGAGCTGATGGAAAATTTAGAATTGGAATATTATTTGATAAAAAATTCATCCAGGAGAAAAATGCTTTAAAAAAGTTAGCAAGGGGGAATTTTTGAGATTTGATCAAAATCAAAAGAAACAACAAAAACGTGAGTGTGCTGGATTGTTTTTTGTTTTGTTTTTTTTTTTTTTTGAGAAAATCATAAGAAAATAGCAGCAAAGATTTGTCTCGTGTGTTTCATAGGGTCGGATTGGTGTCCCGGGCAGTGAAAATGGGTCTAACCCATGGATATCAATGATAGATATATTTTAAAAATATTTTTATGTAAAACTACATTCCGATACGACTCTGTAGGAAAAAATGGGGACCCAATCGGAATTCGAAAGCTCTGGAATGGAGAAAAATAAGTTTTAGTATGAATCAGGCCTGAGAGTCGCGAACCAAGTGCTTGGGCATCGCGACACAACCCAAAATGCTGAGAGCATGCTGAAC
Source organism: Zanthoxylum bungeanum (assembly GCA_019454045.1). Lineage (NCBI taxonomy): Eukaryota > Viridiplantae > Streptophyta > Magnoliopsida > Sapindales > Rutaceae > Zanthoxylum > Zanthoxylum bungeanum. The sequence continues at coordinate 42,681 of SKCR01031196.1, read as the reverse complement.
GTGCACGGCGACGCGTCGTGACGCGAGAGTGTGCGCGTCGCGACTCGCAGCTCTGTGTCGCGACGCCAAAGCAGATCAGGCAATGAGTGATATTTCATTTCAATACATTACTTAACACTTCCAATTTTCTCCCAATACTTCAAATATACATAAAATCCAATTTTAACTTCATAACCACCGTCAACACATGTTTTACAACTAGCATACATGTATTCTAAATATTTATAAGCATTTATTCGAATCTAATCACGAACAATTTTTGAATCCCAATTAGAAATATCTCATGAATAATTCTAGTTCACCTAAAAGTGGTCAAGTGAATTTAGAATGGTAGCCATACCTTTAAGCTTTAATCTAAAGTTCCAAACTCTTATTAATTATTCAATGTCCAATATGAACATTTTTGACCTAATACATAAGCATGTTGTGTTTATACTTCTAAAGTATCCTAACACAATTGATTAACCTTATTTCAACATTAAGCTATATGATCATGCATCTAATACATAAATGAACATAGATTAGGATAAGATCAAACATTACCTAGTAAGCTTGATGCAAGATCCAATCAACTTCTCATTTGTTGAAATTGTTGGAGAACCTCCAAGGTGTGCAAGCTTGACTTCAAGATCCAACCTTGATTTCCAATACTAGCAAGCTTCACTTCAAGATCTAATCTTGATTTCTCCTAAATGAAATATTTTAGAGACCTCACATATTCTCTAAACACTTCTCTAACTTGGGCTAATCTCTCAACAATTACTTGTGTATAGCTTACTCAAGCATTTGCTTATGCTTGTACTTGTTCTTGTACTTATAATTAAAACCTTCTTTAAGCTCCTTATTTATAACAAAACTTAGGCAATTTTTAATTAATAAAAGTTGTAATCAACTTTTAAGTGGGTGTGGGACACAGAAACTGGACGACGCATGCTGTTCCGAGATCGCGGCCCGGTTGGGAGTACAGAGTAGCCACAGGAGACTAAATCGGAGAATAATGGAGTAGCCACCTGGTGTGAACCGGGAAAATGAGATTTAAGGCCGCACTCACCCCTCGCAAGGGAAGACCTCAAACCGTTGGGTTCAGAATGGTTCCTTACTTATGTCACTTGTAATGAAAGGATTTATGTAATAATTTAATCAAGTTTAAGTAACACTTATTTCCAAGAGTATCATGCTTCTAAATTCACATGTACAAGATAAAACTTACACCAAAATTTACATATATTTCACATCTAAGATTGCATGCTTGAAAGTACATCAAAGTAGCAACGAACATACAACTTCATTGGCATATTATATTCATGAAAGACATAGGCACACACATTAACCACACAAGCACACATGTGAGAACTTTTGCAAGTGGTACGTGGAATTGTATCCCAAGTACAGACCGCACTACCGTCCATTCGGAATCGGCTACGGAATTTATGTCTGGGTTTCCATCCGATATACCACAAGAAATAATACTCAAATGCTATCATGACATAGATATATGAATTGTAATACGATACGTTGAGCCAAGACGAAGGTAAATGATCTAACCAATGGGATAAACATACTTTTCACTATGATGCGTACAAAGATAAGAATGACTATATGGGATTTCATAATACATGCATGAATGGTATAATTGGCTTTATGTGAGAGTTGTGAGTGTGTGCGTGAGTGCAAGGGGCTGTCGCATGAAGGGTTCAGTTTAGGGTTTTATGAGGCAGTGAAGTGGCGGAAGGGTTCTTGTGGCCGTGTGGTGTTGAGGGCAGTTTGGCGCTGATTATACTTGGTGAAGCGGTGTGGGGTTGAAGGTTTGTGGAGTGTAGAGGCTAGGACGTGAGTTGAGGCAGCTGTTGAGGGGTTGAAGCGGTGAGGTTCTTTATGAGGGCATTGAGGGATGATGCTAGGGTGGCCGATAGTTGATGAGGGGTCTTACGTGAGAGTTGAGCTGCTGTAAAGGGCCTTATTTACCATGAAGTCTAGGGGTTGTTTGCATGTATTCGGCGTGAAGGATGGGTGCAGTTTGACGTGAATGGCTTAAGGACGTAAGGGTTACGTGTTGATGAAAGAAAGCTGCTTATGGTTTTTTGTGTGGTCCGTGGCTGAAGGAGTGGTTGGCGTGAAGGCATGGGACTTTGTGCGTGTGCGCTAAGGGGCTTCAAGGTGTGATGAGCTGGGAGTATGGGTACACCAATGACAATAGGTCGAGCCAAGACAGGGATAAACGATGCAATCAATAGATTTAAGACATGGCAAATACCGTGGTAAAGGTAGCCTTTTAGGCTTTTCTTTCTAAACGGAGAACCTTTTAATCCAACACAATAAGCCCATGCGCCTTCCGTTATAATGCATACAAAGATAAAGATAACTATATCAAACTTAGTATGTCCGAATGAACATATCTTACATCCAATCGAACACACATCAACCGGCGCGGCAAAGCATCGTGGTAAAGGATTTTAACCCCTCCAAATAGGGGATCTTTAATCTGACTTACTAAGCCCATTCGCTCGATCGCATCATACATACAAAAATAAAGACAATCACATCAAACTTAGTATGCCCGATTGAACATATCTTATATCCAACCGAACACACATCAATCGGCGCGGCAAAGCATCGTGGTAAAGGATTTTAACCCCTCTAAATAGGGGACCTTTAATCCGACTTACTAAGCCCATGTGCTCGATTGTATCATACATACAAAAATAAAGACAATCACATCAAACTTAGTATGCCCGATTGAACATATCTTATATCCAACCGAACATACATCAACCGGCGCGGCAAAGCATTGTGGTAAAGGATTTTAACCCCTTCAAATAGGGGACCTTTAATCCGACTTATTAAGCCCATGAGCTCGATTGTATCATGCATACAAATAACGTGCGGAATTCAAATGATGCAAAAAAAAAATCAAAGCAATATAAAACAAAAGAAAGTGTCGTTTACTCAAGCGTACGTGGAGTTGTATCCCGAGTACAGATCATACTACCATCCATTCGGAATCGGCTATGAAATTTATGTCCGGGTTGCCATCCGATATACCGTGAGAGTTGACACATCTTTCATTTTATTCCAAAGCCACAACATACAATATCTCATAATCCATGCATATTTATCTACTCAAGGGCCACAACATGCATTTCAACATAACAATCATGCAAGCAATACTCAATAAATAATACAAATAAAACATAAAACGAATGTGGAAAATACCCTCAGGACTAACCTTTTATGTTGACTTTCGAACTCACGTTTCCCGGCCGTCGGAAGGGCTATCACACCGCAACTTTTCTGGTTCACTGGTTTGCATTTTACCTCGCTGTTTCGCTGCCCAAGCTACTGTTTTGACTCCGTTTTGCTACTGTTTCCTCGCGGTTTCGCTGCCGTATTATTGGTCACAGTTTCAGGTGTATAGGGGACTGTTTTGGGTATTTTTTTGTGGGTTTTAAGTGCAGTTTTTGTGTGATTATTTATGGGTTATAAGTGCAGTTTTTATGTTACTGGTTTAATGATTTTAGGGACTGTTTTGAGGGCTAATAGGAGTGTAGTTTTTCGGTACTGCAGGGAGGTTTACGGGGCTGTTGTTTCGGTGATATAGGGAGGCTTATGGGGCTGTGTTTTTGACGTGCAAAGGGCTACTGTATTGGTGTATTTTTTGGTGATGTGAGGGAGGCTTATGGGGCTGTGTTTTTTCGGTCAAGTAGGGGAAGGAGATGAAGATAAATTTTTGTTATTTTTTGGTGTAATATGCGTGAACTTGTAAGGGATTTGTTGCTATTTTTTGCTTGTGATTTCTTGTCAAAAAACGTGTGTGTTGGAGAGGGGGAGAGCTTTGGGTGATGGTTGTTTATATAGAGAATAGCTAGGGCTCCTCCTTGTCTCACAAGGAATATGATTTGGCATTAAAGGGAGGATTTGATTTGGTATCCAACAAGGAAAAGATTAGATTGAGGGGGGACAAATTTGGTTCAAATTAGGAAGTCAATATCTTTTTATTTGTTATGATTGATTTTAATTAGGCATGACATCTTTTTAATTTAGTATGTGATTTTGGTTTGTTAGGAAGTTAATTTATTTGATTTGTCCAAATTAGGTATGATTATATATTATGTTTTATTTAATTGGTAAATGGCTTAAAATATTTTATTTAATTCAAATACATTATCTAATTAATATTTAATCTAATATTTTATTTAATTTGGGTGTAATTAGGGTGATTGGGCGTGTGGGCTTTTGGTGTGGGCGTGTGGGCTTTTGGTTGGTGGGTTTGGTTTGTGTGGACAAGGTGTGTGGGCTTACGGGGGTTTTGGGTCAAGGCAAAGGGGCTTGCGAGGATTTTGGGCCGAGGTTAGGTGATTTGTGAGTGTTTTGGGCCATGAATAATTTTTAAAACGGAAAACCAACAAGTAACCCGAAGCTAAACCAGTGAACTTAATACGAATATGAGTCAATTCTTGACTCCTCCCTTCCGACGTACGTTTCCCGCGGCTTCCGCGACTTAAAAGGTAGTGCCTCCACCGAGACTCATCATCGGGTTTCACATGCAAAAATGCAATGCCTACAGTCGCCCCCAATTTGATGGGACTTGTGCAGTGTGTGACTTTGAACAATCCTATCAAAGTTATGCAATGCATTTTTACTTACCTAACTCGTCTGCTGCCTCGAGCTGAGTTGGTGCTGCAGTGGACCTCGATCCTGGGACGCATCCCACTAACTGCAACCAACAACGGGGGCACCTCGACCCTGGGCGCCTCGACCCAATACCGCTGACAATAGGGACCTCGCCCTCAAACTGATGATGTAGTGGGCACCTCGACCCTGAGATGCATCCCGAAACTACAACCAACAACGGGGGCACCTCGACCCTGGGTACCTCGACCCAACACCGCTGAAAATAGGGACCTCGTCCTCAAACTGATGATGTAGTGGGCACCTCGACCTTGGGACGCATCCCGGAACTACAACCGACAATGTGGGCACCTCGACCCAACACCGCTGACAAAAGTGGGCCTCGCCCATAAGCTGATACTAATGTGGGCCTCGCCCAAGGCTGATACTGACGTGGGCTTCGTACCAGACTGATGCTGATGTGGGCCTCGCCCCCAGACTGATGCTGATGTGGGCCTCGCCCCCAGACTGATACTGATGTGGGCCTCGCCTCTTAGGACTCATCCCCAAAACTGAAACTGCGTTGACACTATTTGGCTCATTTCTGCCGCTTTCTCTTTTCTTCGAACCTGCAAACACAAAACAAAAACAAACACGGAAAAAATGCAATGTTACATGTACGCATGAATGATTTTCCTACTCCGTTGGGTTAGGTCTTCTGCCAATTCCCTTGGTGACTGCTCGGTCCTTTCTCCCTCAAGCAAAGTACTGCTTCAATCTGTCCACGTTGATCGGTTCGGTGAACTCGTTTCCTTCCAAGTCTAATAACCTCACTGCCATATTTCCCATTACCTTCTGCACTATGTAAGGTCCTTCCCAGTTAGGTCTAAATTTTCCTCTCTGATCTGTCGTCGACGGCCTCGACTGCTTAAGTACTAAATCACCCTTTCTGATCTTGGTGGGACGTACTTTCTTGTTGAATGCCGGGCTAGTCTCTTCTGATACAACTGCATGTGATACAAAACTTCGTTCTCCTCTCATCCAGCAGTGCTAACTGATCAAACCTCTGTGCGGCCCATTCTGGTTCCGGTAATTCTGCCACTGCTAAAACCCTCATAGACTGTATTTCCACTTCCACTGGTAACACTGATTCCATTCCATAGACCAAAGAGTAAGGTGTGGCCCCTTGTTGCTGTTCTTACTGATGTTCTGTACCCCCACAAAGCATATGGTAGTTTCTCGGCCCAATCTCTACAGTTCTTTGTCATCTTGGCTAAAATCGTCTTTATAGTCTTATTGGCTGCCTCAACTGCCCCATTTGCCTACGGCCTGTATGGTGATGACTTGTGGTGGCCTATCCCGTACCTCTGTAACATTGCCTTCGCCTCTCCTTGAAACTGAACTCCGTTGTCCGTCACTACATGATGCGGCATACCATACCGACAAATGAGGTTCCGAGCTATAAACTTTGACATCTGTTTTGCTGTAACATTACGGAATGATTCGGCTTCCACCCAATTCGAGAATAATCTACTGCCACTACTATGAAGCGATGCCCATTTGATGCATTTGGTCGAATTTCCCCAATCATATCAATCCCCCATGCTGAGAAAGGCCACGGCTCTGACAACCAGTGCAACTCTGTGTACGGTAAGTGATTCAAATTACCATGTGCTTGACAGTCATGACAGTGCTTTACCATCTTTGCGCAGTCTGTTTCCATGGTTGACCAACAAAAACCTTGTCTCACTATCTTTCGGGACAGATTCAACCTGTTCATGTGCGGACCACATACCCCGGCGTGTATTTCGTCCATTACATGCTGGGCTTCTTCATTTCTCAAACACTTCAACTGAATACCGTTTGCTTGCCTCTTGTACAGTTCTCATTTCAAAGTCACATACTGGGAAGCTAACTTCTGAATGGCAATTTTGTCTTTTCTGCCTGCCCCTTCTGGGAGTTCACCATGTTCCAGATACCCATGAATGTCATAATACCAAGGTTTACCATCGTCGACCTCAACTTCCAGAATTCTTTCTATCTCATAAACAGGTTTGCTCACTGTTGTCAGTATCAACGGTCTCATCACTAACTTTTCTAGATTTTCCAAGTTGCTGCAAGTGTAGCCAATGCATCTGCCATTTGATTCTCTTCTCTCGGTAAGTGCTGAAACTTACACTCGGGGATAACCTGTGCCAATTTTCTGAGGTGAAAAAGGTAAGGTTTCAACCGTTCTTCTTTCAATTCCAATTCTTCTCGCATCTGCTGGACCACCAACATAGAATCTCCGTAGACTTCCACACTCCCGGCTTCAAGGCTATTAATGCCGTAAAACCAAAGCACATGCTTCATACTCGGCCATGTTGTTAGTCACTATGAATGTCAACCTCTTGGCCAAAGGCAAAGTATCTCCCTCGGGGGTCACTATCACGATCCCAATTCCGGCTCCCTTGTAATTCACTGCTCCGTCAAAATACATCTTCCATCTCTGGACTGTTATTGCTTGGATCTCTTCATCTGGACATTCAAACTTATACTGATCCCCCTCAACAGGTTGCAATGCCAGAAACTCTCTGCTACTGCTCGCCCTTTGATCACTTTGGAGGTGAGATACTCAATGTCAAACGCTGTCAGCAATACCAACCATCTGCCCAATTTTCCCACTAGTGAAGGCACCGAATGAAGATACTTCAGAGTATTTTCCTTTGCCACTACCTGGATCTTGTATGACTAGAAATAATGCCGCAATTTTCTGGAAGCCCATACCATTGCAAGACAGATCTTCTTAACTTCTTGATATCGAGCCTCATACGGGATCATCTTCTTACTCAGATAATAGACTGCATGTTCTACCACTGACACTGTTCATTCCATCTCACCCGCTGATCTTTTCTCAACAGTTTGAAGATAGGCTCACATACTTATGTCAACTTGGCGATGAACCGACTGATGTCTGAATCTTCTCCAAGAATGCTCTGACTTCTATTTCTGTCTTCGGTGCAGGCATTTCTGTGATTGTCTTGATCTTTTCAGAGTCTACCTCTATTCCGCCCATTCCCACTGTATGACCAAGCAATTTCCCTGATGTCACCCACAAACACACATTTCTTGGGATTTAGCCGCATGTTGTATTTGTCAACTCTCTGAAGGAACCTTTCCAGTGCTTCAATATGCCCAACTCTTGTCTCTGATTTCACCATCATGTCATCCACATACACCTCAATCTGTTTGTGCATCAAGTCATGGAAAAGTGTAGTGGCCATCTGTTGGTAAGTAGCTCCTGCATTCTTGAGCCCAAACGACATTACCTTGTAACAATAAGTACCCCACTCAGTAACAAATGCAGTCTTGTGTTTGTCTTCCTCAGCCATGAGAACCTGATTGTAACCTGAAAATCCATCTGCAAATGAATACATGGCAGATAAAGCCGCACATATCAACCAGAAATTCTATATGCGGTAGAGGAAAATTATCTTTTGGACAAGCCTTGTTGAGATCTCTGTAGTCTACACACATTCTGACCTTCCCGTCTTTCTTTGGCACCGGCACTATATTAGCCAACCACTCAGGATACCTTACTACTTCCAGGAACCCCACATCTATCTGTTTCTTAACCTCCTCTCTAACTTTCTCAGCCGTCGGAGTTTCTGTTTTACTGGCCTCATATTTGGATAAGTTGGTATTGTGTGCTGGGCAATGTTTCTGTCTACCCCAGGCATGTCCTCATAGGACCAAGTAAACACGTTGGCATATCTGACCAACACTTCTTCTAGTTTCTCCCTCTATTCGGAGGTTACTTCACTTGCAATCAGGATTTCCTTGGGGTTCTCAAGTGTACCTAAGTTAAATGCAGTAGTTCTAGCTGAACTGATGTCAAATATGCTTGATTCGTGCAGAGTAAATGGAAATGACTCAGGCAAGTAAGCAAAAGAAATGTCTTTATTATTGGATAATGCGGAAATACATTCAAACAAATCAGGAAGGTAAATGTCTTCATCATCTATAGACACTTCTTCCTCTACAATCAGGTCTTCCTCAGACTTTTCGTCCTCTCCCAGAGTCAGGCTCTCCAACTTCATTAGTTCTTCCTCCCAATTCTCATCTTCTTTCTTCACAATTTCTTCAACTATCAGCTTCTTACCCAACATATCCTGGAAGATCTCAAACCCAGGTACTACAATTCCATTAACTTCCACAGGTTCAGGCTCCCCTTGATATCCTGAGCTTTCACACAACACTCCATCAGTTTCAGGCCATTTTTCTTGACTTCGGTTTTTCTTCATCAGATTTGTACCCACAAACCTTTCGGAGTAGTCTGTCCTCTGAAATCTGGCAATTTTTGACCTTCACCCGGCTCAAACTTCATTTTTTTCATCATCCTAGCCACCCTAGGATCCACCCATCCTCAAAAGTAGCTGACATCTGGACACATCGTGAAAGGTAGGTGTTCTCCAAGGCAGCCGGCGGCATTATCTACCTCAGTCCCGCGATCAGTAACAACTCTCCTCATACGGGAACTTGATCATCTGATGTAAAGTGGAAGGCACGCCCCCAGTTTGTCAAACCAAGGCCTCCGAACAACAAGTCAAAGTGGCTGGATGTCCAATGACACTGCATAAAACTCAACCTCATCTTCAATAGGGCCTATCTTGACATAGCCACAAAATTACTCTCGACTCCCCTTTTGCTGTCATCATAAGACTTAATAGTCATGCTGGATGGGTCCAAGTCTGTTCCTTTCATACCCAATCTTGCAGAATTTTTAGTGGCACACATTGATGGACGAACCGTCATCCACCATTACACATGAAGTTCTCTTGCCCCTTACCTCGGCCCTAATAAATAGAGGCCCTATATGATTTCTCCCCTCCGCCGGAGTTCATCCTCAGAAAAATAATATGTAAAGCTTCTTTCTGAATCGACCCAACAAACAATTGGCAGGGTTGGCATCTTCCGGTACCGCAATCTTGCTCAAGGGCCTCAACCACTTCTCTACCATCTGTCAAAACTTCATTACCCTTTTATGCCATATCATTGTAAAAACGACAGCTGCGCGTCATTCCCCTTACTTCTTCCTCACACTACTAGAGAAATCAAGCCAAAAGTTTTTCCCTTGCTTAGTCTCATCTTCACTAGTACTATCACACAGATTCCCAGGCAAAAGGCTTGATGGTGGAAGGAGTTTTAAGACAAGGTCTTCTGGGAGGCCAAATTGATCATATAGGCTGGTGGTGGTATAGGCACGGTAGTTGGGTAAGGGGTTTCTGTGTGTGTGTCAGGCTGTTATGTTTCTGGGTCAGGTATTCTTGGAGTCTATCAGGTCTTGGATTTCATGGTGGAGTCGGGTGCAGTTGTCGGTGTCATGGCCCTGTTGTTGTTGAAAGTGATAGTAAATGCTTCGGTTATAATGTGATGGTGGGGGATTGGGGGTAATGTTTTGGTTTCTAAGGGTGACAGAAGTCCTTGTCTCTTAACTTCTCCAATACTTTGACAAGGGCCTACCCAAGGTTGGAGAATCTCCGGTTCCGGATAGCGGCAATCTCAGCCGCAAGAAACGGGCTTTGTTCCCGATGTCCCCCCAATGGGCCTCCTGTTCAAACCATATAATTCCTGTTTTCGGCTCTTCTTCCTCAATATCCATGACAGTTTCCCTCAACTGCCGAAAATCAGTAATCATTGAGGTCATCCTCCTTAGCTTCCATAGATGGAGGGCTTGGTGCCCTTGATGATCATTTTAATCTGGTCATTCTCCGAGGGCCTAGTTTTCATTTTCAATAACTGACCCATCCATCGGTCCACGTACTCCTTAAAACTCTCCTCCGATTTTTGCTTAACATTCTCCAGATCGCGGAGTGACAGATCGATCTCTAGGTCAGTGACATACTGCTTCAGGAAAGCATCAGCCAACTCCCTCCAATCTTCCTTCACTTTCTTCTCCAAACTGTGGTACCACACCCAGGAGCTCCCTCGAGCGACATTCCAAACATTTTCTGCACTTGGCACTGAGATAGGCCAACTGAACTCATGACTAATACAAACTGTCGGAGATACACCTTGGATCCCCATTCCCGTAAAACTTAGCCATATCAGGCATCTTGAACTGTGCCGGCAACTGTTCCTCAAAATTCAGTGTGTCATAATCCAGCAAATCTTCATTCTTACCCCTCATCTTGCGGGTAACTGACTCAACCTGATCCCGAAGTTTCTGTAACTCTGCATAAGACCCAGATACTCTGCCTGCTGCATACTCTGCCATATCATTATCAAAAGTGGGGATATCATCCCCCAACCCATTCGGAGGCTCCTCACTCCTCACATTCTTAAAATTTCCCCCAGCACGGGGCACGGCCATACCAGCCATAGCAGTTGTCAAGGCTTGCAACTGTTCAGTAATCTTGGCGAGACCGTTCTCTAACTGATCCATACGGGATACCTCATTACCAGATTCACTCATGACTGTTACTGTTCTTTTAATGAGCCTTGTTCCTTCTCTAACCCAAACAGTATCTATGATGTCTTTTTGAGACATAGAAGGTGTTAACATAACATATGTATGTATGAGGTGCATGTAACATATATAACATACTAAATCAACTAAAATTTTCAAACAAATCGACCCGTTATCATTTTAGAAGCTTTCGGGCTAATTGTCATAAGAGTGAACTCATCCCAGTTTAAATGGCCCAACGAGTTCACATCTCATGACAATGAGTCCAACTAAATCCAAATGGTAATGTTCCGAACACAAGCACAAAGTGACCCATCAGCATTTAGAAGCCTTTGGCCCAATCTGAAAGTACCTACAAGCAATAGCGATAAGAAATCTCTATACCCAAGAGGGGGGTGAATTGGGTTATCGCTATAATGCGGAATTATAAAATCTTTGCCGATTTTAAGCTCTTATTACCAAGTGGGAGTTTTAGGCAATTTTCTCTATTGTAAATAACAACCTATATGCAAGTTTTCTAATCAATAATATAAATGTAAATAAACTTGCAAATAAGTGAAGGTTAAGGGAAAGAGAAATGCAACACCAAGATTTATAGTGGTTCGGCCAAACGTGCCTACGTCCACTCCCCCAAGCCTCGCTTGAAGATTTCCACTAGAATCGAGTTTTCCGTGGTTTACTCGTAACCAAGAGTTTTCCGCCAAGGCGCACTCCGAACCTTTTACAAGATTGAGTTTTCTACGTAGGCTCACTCACAAACCTTTACACTTTACCCAAACAATGGGATTTCACAAACCACAAGTGTTTTTGATATGAAAGATTTACAACACACTTGGGCACTCACAAATAATAAGAAGATTGTGTGAGAGCAAACCCAAGTGTTCTAAGCTCACTAAATGATGTGGAAGATGTGTGTGTGAGCTTGGATGAGTGTTTATGAATATGAAGGTGTATGACACTCTTTGTTTGCCTTAGAGAATGTATATGAAGGTTTTCTAAGTCTCTAACTTGAGGCAAAGGAGTTGGGGTTCTATTTATAATAAAATGCAAAGCTTTTAGCCAACTCACAGCGAGACCGGCGAGGAAACCGGCATGCCGGTCTAGGGCTCCAACGGTAACATAACGTTCAAAAAACTAGCCGTTGGACCGGCGAGCAAACAGGCGAGGATACCGGCGAGGATACCGGCGAGGAGACCGGCGAGCAGCTCCCTGGTTCCAGAGAGCATATTTTCTCAGCTAAAACCGGCATGGAGACCGGCGAGCAAACCGGCATGGGGACCGGCATGGAGCTCCCTGGTATCAGTATGTGCATGACCAGTCAAGACTGACGACACTTGGTATTGTGGCCATAACTTCCTCTAGAAAATTCCAAATCATGATTGTAAATTTCTACATAAACTAGACACATAGATCTAGCTTCGGTAAAGAATTTAGCTCCAAAAACATTAAGATGAATGTTATAGAATTTTTCTAATGTGACGTGTACGCAGAAAACGCACATCTGAACATGTTGTACTAAAAAGGCTCTAGCAAAAGTTCTATGCATCGGAATTATGTTCCGTTTGAACCGTAGAAAACTAGAGACACATATCTATCTAACGGTATATCATTTGAAGTTTAATTCAACCGTTTAATAGTTTTTGGAAGATCATTTACCGATGCACTTGTGCATAGAAATTCATTTTTGTGCAAATAAAGTGCAAATGATTCTTTAAGCATTCTAATCCATTTTAAATGCAAGTGATGCAAAATGTATGATTCCTAAGAGCTTTAGATCACTTGAGTAAACTCACTTACAATAAAATTTAGCTCTTAATCATTATCTTCGATTTGCCGCTAGTCTTCACATTCTCGCTCTTCACTCCTTATGCTTCGACACTTTTTGTTTTGCTTCGTGTTTGCACGTCGAAGTCGTCAATTGCGTTGACGTCATCAAAATCCAATTACGCGACCAAGTCGCCAACACAATCGTCATAAAATACATTCTTGTCCCGGTTTAAATGGCCCAACAAGCCCATATCCCATGACAAATGCTCCAAATGGATCCAAACGACGATGTTCCCAAACACAAGCATAAAAGAAAGATAATGCAAACATAAAGTAATAATTTCTACATAATGGCCCATCAACATTTCAGAAGCTTTGGGCCTAATAGTCATAAGGTACGAACTCGCCCCTGTTTAAATGGCCCAGCAAGTTCGCATTTCTGACAATAGTCCAACTGCATCCAAATAAGGATGGTCCACAAGAACATATTCAAGGAAATAATTGTTACTTTAACCATACAAACCCGGTCTATGTGTGGGTTCGCAAGAGTGTAGACAAAGGCTCTCACCGGCGAAGGATATCCCACAACTAGGTCTCCCCAATCAAGGGTTTCAGCGACCAAGTGAGCGCACCCATTTTTATACACTAAGGTACGTGCCAATGAGTTATGGTGTGTGACTGATTGTCAAATGGATTTCCCATTGTAGATTACCCAGAGGGAGGGTGGAGCGAGGCTCTCTTAAGTACCCTAGCCTCTTAGGCTCTTATCGATTGGTGACAGGAATAAACAACGAGTCCTCCAAATTAGTCTATCACAATAAGCTACGAGTAGATGGCCATATTGGTGCCTTCACAGCTTTTCCTTCTAGGAAGGTAGTGAATGAAGAAAGACACCAAACCATTACCTAGCCTCAAAATGCCCTTGATTAAACCCCCATTTTATCCACTATAGACACTGTCAATTAGAACATAAATCCAAACATTACAAGACAATATTTCGGGGCCGATTCTCGATCCCCAGTGGAGTCGCCAGACTGTGGGACACAGAAACTGGACGACGCATGCTGTTCCGAGCTAGCGGCTCGGTTGGGAGTACGAAGTAGCCACGGGGGACTAAACCAAGAGAGAATATAGAGTCGCCACCCGGTGTGAACCGGGAAAATGAGATTTAAGGCCGCACTCACACCTCGCAAGGGAAGACCTCAAACCATTGGGTTCGGAATGGTCCCTTACTTATGTCACTTGTAATGAAAGGATTTATGTAATAATTTAATCAAGTTTAAGTAACACTTATTTCCAAGAGTATCATGCTTCTAAATTCACATGTACAAGATAAAACTTAAACCAAAATTTACATATATTTCACATCTAAGATTGCATGCTTGAAAGTACATCAAAGTAGCAACGAACATACAACTTCGTTGGCATATTATATTCACGAAAGACACAGGCACACACATTAACCACACAAGCACACATGTGAGAACTTTTTCAAGTGGTACGTGGAATTGAATCCCAAGTACAGACTGCACTACCGTCCATTCGGAATCGGCTACGGAATTTATGTCTGGGTTTCCATCCGATATACCACAAGAAATAATACTCAAATGCTATCATGACATAGATATATGAATTGTAATACGATACGTTGAGCCAAGACGAAGGTAAATGATGTAACCAATAGGATAAACATGCTTTTCACTATGATGCGTACAAAGATAAGAATGACTATATGGGATTTCATAATACATGCATGAATGGTATAATTGGCTTTATGTGAGAGTTGTGAGTGTGTGCGTGAGTGCAAGGGGCTGTCGCATGAAGGGTTCAGTTTAGGGTTTTATGAGGCAGTGAAGTGGCGGAAGGGTTCTTGTGGCCGTGTGGTGTTGAGGGCAGTTTGGCGCTGATTATACTTGGTGAAGCGGTGTGGGGTTGAAGGTTTGTGGAGTGTAGAGGCTAGGACGTGAGGTGAGGCAGCTGTTGAGGGGTTGAAGCGGTGAGGTTCTTTATGAGGGCAGTGAGGGATGATGCTAGGGTGGCCGATAGTTGATGAGGGGTCTTACGTGAGATTTGAGCTCCTGTAAAGGGGCTTATTTACTGTGAAGTCTAGGGGCTGTTTGCATGTATTCGGCGTGAAGGATGGGTGCAGTTTGACGTGAATGGCTTAAGGACGTAAGGGTTACGTGTTGATGCAAGAGAGCTGCTTATGGTTTTTTTGTGTGGTGCGTGGCTGAAGGAGTGGTTAGCGTGAAGGCAGGGGACTTTATGCTTGTGCGCTAAGGGGGATTCAAGGTGTGAGGGGCTGGGAGTATGGGTACACCAATGACAATAGGTCGAGCCAAGACAGGGATAAACGATGCAATCAATAGATGAAAGACACGACAAATATCATGGTAAAGGTAGCCTTTTAGGCTTTTCTCCTAAACAGAGAACCTTTTAATCCAACACAATAAGCCCATGAGCCTTCCGTTATAATGCATAAAAAGATAAAGATAACTATATCAAACTTAGTATGTCCGATTGAACATATCTTACATCCAACCGAACACACATCAAGTGGCGCGGCAAACATCGTGGTAAAGGATTTTAACCCCTCCAAATAGGGGACCTTTAATCCAACTTACTAAGCCCATGCGCTCGATCGCATCATACATACAAAAATAAAGACAATCACATCAAACTTAGTATGCCCGATTGAACATATCTTATATCCAACCGAACACACATCAACCAGCACGGCAAAGCATCGTGGTAAAGGATTTTAACCCCTCCAAATAGGGGACCTTTAATCCGACTTACTAAGCCAATGCGCTCGATTGTATCATATATACAAAAATAAAGACAATCATATCAAACTTAGTATGCCCGATTGAACATATCTTATATCCAACCGAACACACATCAACCGGCGCGGCAAACATCGTGGTAAAGGATTTTAACCCCTTCAAATAAGGGACCTTTAATCTGACTTATTAAGCCCATGCGCTCGATTGTATCATGCATACAAATAACGTGCGGAATTCAAATGATGAAAAATAAATAAATCAAAGCAATATAAAACAAAAGAAAGTGTCGTTTACTCAAGCGGTACGTGGAGTTGTCTCCCGAGTACAGATCATACTACCGTCCATTCGGAATCGGCTATGAAATTTATGTTCGGGTTTCCATCCGATATACCTCGAGAGTTGAAACATCTTTCATTTTATTCCAAAGCCACAACATACAATATCTCATAATCCATGCATATTTATCTACTCAAGGGCCACAACATGCATTTCAACATAACAATCATGCAAGCAATACTTAATAAATAATACAAATAAAACAGAAAATGAATGTGGAAAATACCCTCAGGTCTAACCTTTTATGTCGACTTTCGAACTCACGTTTCACGGCCGTCGGAAGGGCTATCACACCGCAACTTTTCTGGTTCACTGGTTTGCATTTTACCTCGCTGTTTCGCTGCTCAAGCTACTGTTTTGACTCCGTTTTGCTGCTGTTTCCACGCGGTTTCGCTGCCGTATTATTGGTCACTGTATCAGGTGTATATGGGACTGTTTTGGGTGTTTTTTTGTGTGTTTTAAATGCAGTTTTTGTGTGATTATTTAAGTGTTATAAGTGCAGTTTTCATGTTACTGGTTTAGGGATTTTAGGGACTGTTTTGAGGGCTAATAGGAGTGCAGTTTTTCGGTACTGCAGGGAGGTTTACGGGGCTGTTGTTTCGGTGATATAGGGAGGCTTATGGGGCTGTGTTTTTGAAGTGCAAAGGGCTGCTGTATTGGTGTATTTTTCGGTGATGTGAGGGAGGCTTATAGGGTTGTGTTTTTTCAGTCAAGTAGGGGAAGGAGATGAAGATAAATTTTTGTTATTTTTTGGTGTAATATGCGTGAACTTGTAAGGGATTTGTTGTTGTTTTTTGCTTGTGACTTCTTGTCAAAAAACGTGTGTGTTGGAAAGATGGAGAGCTTTGGGTGATGGTTGTTTATATAGAGAATGGCTAGGGCTCCTCCTTTTCTCACAAGGAATATGATTTGGCATTAAATGGAGGATTTGATTTGGTATCCAACAAGGAAAAGATTAGATTGAGGGGGGACAAATTGGTTCAAATTAGGAAGTCAATATCTTTTTATTTGTTATGATTGATTTTAATTAGGCATGACATCTTTTTAATTTAGTATGCGATTTTGTTTAGTTAGGAAGTTAATTTATTTTATTTGTCCAAATTATGTATGATTATATATTATGTTTTATTTAATTGGTAAATGGCTTAAAATATTTTATTTAATTCAAATACATTATCTAATTAATATTTAATCCAATATTTTATTTAATTTGGGTGTAATTAGGGTGATTGGGCGTGTGGGCTTTTGGTGTGGGCGTGTGGGCTTTTGGTTGGTGGGTTTGGTTTGTGTGGACAATGTGTGTGGGCTTGCGGGGGTTTTGGGTCAAGGCAAAGGGGCTTGCGAGGATTTTGGGCCGAGTTTAGGTAATTTGTGAGTGTTTTGGGCCAGGAATAATTTTGAAAACGGAAAACCAACAAGTAACCTGAAGCTAAACCAGTGAACTTAATCCGAATATGAGTCAATTCTTGACTCCTCCCTTCCGACATCCGTTTCCCGCGACTTAAAAGGTAGTGCCTCCAACTGAGACTCATCATCGCGTTTCACATGCAAAAATGCAATGCCTACAGTGGGCTTAATCCAATTTATCCAAATATGTATAATTAAGTGTGACTAATCTCCATTGTCTCTCACTTTGATTTAATCCAATTAAATCAAGCCAATGATAAGGAAATGGATTAGTTAAATATTTTCCACTTTGATTTAATCCAATTGAATCAAACCAAAACCACATATTATTACATATTTACAATTATTATAATATCCTTAAATGGTAGAGATAATTATGATTTTACAACTGTGCCCTTGTGTAATTATTGAATTAATCCAATTAATCCAATTAGGTCAAAGTAAATAATCAATTTATCCAATAACACTTGATTATCTTAGTTGATAATTATACTATCAAATATTAATTTTTATCAAAAATAATCGGCTACCCAAGTGCTCAACGACACTTTATATTGGGACTCTCTAAGTTCAAACACGTTCTTCATGTAAGCCTAGCTAATATGTACGGGATTCGGCCACCTCTGAAATCGTAACTAACACGAACGACCTTTCTGAACTATAAAAGTCGAGGTCATCACATATGTTTAACAATCCATCCATCATAGGCTATCAGAGTTGTGATTAGGAAACATAGAATACACCGTCAAGTTTCTAAGGCGCACATCTCATGTTGACATATCCAAAATTCTTTACAACTGATGTGATCCACCCTAGTTGATCAGCTTTGACCAAAGTCTTTAAGAATCGTGACTTTACTTACATGGATACATAAACCCCTTATGGTACATATACGGGCCGACGGATCATATCTTGCTTCACATTTGATTACTGAGTGCATCGATCCACACCCAACGAACATCTAGAGGCTAGACTATGAAAGGTTTTTGACATACATGGCATCAATGTGTGGAGGATCTCACACAAAATCAATGATATCCTATAGTCAAAGGATTATATATGCTACTCGACTCGATGAGACGGTGGTGTGTACTTCTAACTATTATGAATCACCTATGAGTCATTCAGTATTCACTTCAACGAATACCTACATGTCTATTCGAATTTCCAAAACTCATGGTACATCGAGTTAAACCATTGGAACTCCAATTCCAATATATGACATGTGCTAGTCTTATAGGTTATAAGAATTCAACCGTATTCCAAAAACCAACGACTAGGAATATTTACTTCAAGAATAGTTTACACCTAGTATCAAGACTATTCTAAGGTCGATGTCATTCTTAGCATATCTATACGTGAATCTAATACGCATAATGACAATACCATTATAAGGTATGAAATGAAAAATGTAGATATTTTATTAATAAATAATAAAATTTACAAATCGGATTGGCACTCCAATCACCAACTCCATCAAAATCCCACTTACTTAGTGCTAATATGGATGGTAATGTAGTCTCATCTCCTCCACATGTTTATCGAATAACTTAGGAGGTAAGACCTTGGTAAACGGGTCTGCTATGTTGTCTTGTCATTGAACCTTCAAGACCACTATATCTTTTCGTTCAATATCTCTCTAATTACGCGGTATTTCTTTTCCATGTGTTTAGACTTGGAATGCGCCCTCGAATCCTTAGCCTGCGTGATGTCTCCGTTATTATGACAGTACAATAGGATCGAATCTGCAATACTAGGCAAAACACCAAGTTCTGTGATAAAATTTCTAATCCAAACAGATTCTTTAGCAGCTTCTGAAGCCATTATAAATTCCGCCTTAGTGGTGGAATCAATTGTTAAGCCTTGCTTTGAACATCGCCTACTAACAACACCACTGTTAAAGGTAAATATGTATCCTGATGTAGATTTTCTATCATCTGAATCTCCCTGGAAGTCAGAGTCTCTATAACCCTTAACTTGTAGATCATTTTCCCCATATATCAGAAACTTATCCTTGGTGCCTTTAAGATATTTTAGGATATGTTTCACGATTGTCCAATGATCATTACCTGGATCAGATTGATATCGGCTGGTCACACTGACGCCGAAACTGATGTCAGGTCTAGTACATAGCATTGCATACATTATGCTTCCAATCCAAGCAGCATATGACAAGTTAGACATCCTGACTCTCTCTTCCTCAGTTTGAGGTGTCATTTTCTTCGAAAGATGTATGTCGTATCAGAAAGGTACATTTTCTGCCTTACAGTTGGTAAAACCGTACCTTTCTAACATCTTGTCTATATACGTCAATTGTGACAACACTATAAGCTTCCTAACTTTATCACAGTATAGCCTTATACCTAGTATATAGGAAGCTTAACCCATATCTTTCATGGAGAAGTTCTTGCAAAGGTAGGCTTCCACACTTTGCATTATACCAATATCATTTCCTATGATAAGGATGCCATCTACATACAAGACTAGGAAAACTGTCATGCTCCCACTCACTTTCTTAAAAACACATGGTTCTTCCTCGTGTTAGACATTATGTCCCATAGCGTCACTGTTTGTAAATGATATTGTATTATTGTACAAAATTAACTATGTGATAATGAAATTGCCTTTTTCCGTTTTGTAATGTTATTTACTTTGATATATAAATGGCGAAAGTCCATATGATTAGTACCAGATTGAGATGATATGAGACAGTATCAATCCATAAAGGTTTAATCATTAAATATCCATAGTCGGAGTATTATCGAGATCGGACATCGATAATGCGGAATAGACTAGTATTGCGCTTGTGCACGTTGTGAGGGCACAACGGCATAGTTCTCATATATTTAAGTATTGGATACTTATGCAAGTGCGATAGGAGGTTGTGTTTTACCGATGGTACGAAAAACAGCTTCGCTCTGGATAGACCCCGCGGAATCCCATTGGTAGTATGTCTGCGTGTCTATGGGAGGCCGCATCAGGGTAGGTGTATATGGTCTTAACCTGAGACTTACATCGCTAGTACTTGCGACAATCGGTAAACTTTGGTTTTGGTGGTTGGGGACCTTAACCGGTTCTGTGTACACCTCTTCTGGGTTTATCGAGAATCGTAGTGTACTGGATGTGATGTCGAGATGGAAGTATCACTTCAGACATATGGAGGTGATGATCACGCAGGACACAGAACTAGTACTCTATAAAAAGTTGCAACCGTCGGGACAATATGACCAGGTCAGGATTGTCCGATTTAAAGAGACTAGTTGCTTGATGTCCGATATATGTTTCGTATGGGGCAGACACATCTCCAGCCCCAGGCCTAACATGTGATCATCCGATACTGGATCGATGTACGCAATACTACGGTATACTACGCTTGATATAGATCTTATATTCCTATAAGAATATTTCTGGAGAATTGGGTAGGCATGGCGCTTTGCTAGAAGCCAACCTTGTCTTGTGAATCGGTAAGAACGTAGTACGAGGTACGTACGTGTTCGGATTATCCGACGACCGTATTTACTGCCAAAATATCCGGAGATCTCTTGGGTCGCTTCCTGAAGATTCACCTATGATATTTGATTCGGACTTAAATAATCTTGGATTAATTGCGGAGAAACTTTATTTTGGATAAAGTGCCTAATTTAGAGAGAGAGACGATTAATTGGAATTAATCGATAAAATTATTGTATTCGATATAATAATCGAAATTCGATTTCGACGCGAAATTAAAATTAGATTTTAATTCGGGCATACGAGTTAATTTAGAATTAATTCGTTAGTGACGTAAATAATAATTTCGCCAGGCGCAATTATTTATTTAAATTCGGTTTAATTAACGTCGCGACGTAAGCTCGGTATTTCGGAAATATCGAACCCGAACGCGTGAGTGCACGTGGGCCCACTTTCATTTGGAAACGTGTGGGGCCCACATGACACTTGTCATTATATGCATTATTTAATTGATAAGGCATTGCATGGTGATAGTGTGCATTACACTCAAAGGCATTGCATGGTGATAGTGTGCATTACACTCAAATGTTTTGCATGGAGTTTGAGTGTTTGACACTCTAAGCCATTGCATGGTTTGTGTCATAGATTTATTATTAATTTAATAAAATTATGGCATAAATATAAATTGATTTTTGGTAAAAAAAAAAAAAAAACAATTACATAAAACTCTTTCTCTCTCAAATTTCTTCACATTGCCGTGAACTCCATGGAAGGGCAAAGGAAGATTTGATCTTCTATTCTCCATTTTTGCTAGCACAAGCAAGGGATCAAAGGAGGTGATAGGGAAACCATCAAAGAGCTTGGAATACAAAAGCTTGGAGCTTCAAGTCTTCTTCCTCCTCTTGGCCGGATCTTCCAACACTTGGAGCTTCCACCATTTGATCATCTTCTTCATCACATAGCTTTGTAAGTATGATTCCGCCATGCTTCAAGTCTTTTATATATATTCATTTATAGTATTTCATATGCTTAATCTTTGTTTGGGACATATTATAGAAACCAACAATGGTATCATTGAGCTATGTTTAAGCATGAAATACTTTAGGTTAAAATTTGGGTAAAATTGATTGAAGCATGTTCTTGTGAAATTTGATGAATGAGTATGCTTATATGTATGTTATATGACATAATATGAAATCAATTTTATGAAAAATGCATTGGATGATTTTTCCCCCAAATCTATGTCTTGGCCGAATGTGATGTTACATTTGATGTATTGGAATTTTTTGTGTTTAAGATCATTGGATGACTTAGAATGTATACGGGACGTAGATTAGTAATTCAATCGGATTGAAAAACAAATCGACACAAAAAACTTACCTTGGCCGAATTTACAAGGACATGAAATGGAGTTGATTTTTTTGATAAAATTAATGTTGGACATTCATTTTGCAAAATACATGATTAATAAATTAAATGGGTATTTTTGAAATATTTGGTTTAATGTATTAATCTTGGTATTACACCATTAAGTCCAAATATAATATAATGGGCTTTAATAATTTAATTGGGCCTTATGGGCTTAAAATTGGTTTTATGGCTTTTAAGGGTGATTCCTTATTTGGGCTTGGTAATTGGGTTTGACCCACATTGACCAAAGCCCAAGCCTTAATAAATCAATTGAAAGCCCATTTGACTTGAATTAAATTAAACATTGGATGTTAGTTGGGCTTTGAGACCCAATAGAATTAGATTTAGAATCTAAGTCTTTAAAGCACATTAAAAGTGTAAACATTTAATTTGGAATTAAATAAATGAATTAGTATTGAATACGAATTAAATCAGATTTAATAAGTAGTTCGATATAATTCGCGAATTCGTACCTTATGTACTTATTCTCAATCGAGTTGGACTCGCGCAAAATCAAACCATTGTTTGAACATTGGATGATCACTTAAACAAAGACTAATTAATTGGATTAGATTGGTTGTAGAAGCATGTCTTGTTTGAATATATATGTATGTGATGAATGAATAGTGTATATCGGATGGATATTAGAATGGAAAGGGTAATTTTAGAAATTATTGTAAATTTGGAATTTATAAATTGGACCTGCGTGTCCAGCCTTATCTCTTTATCTCTTTGTATTCTCTTCTCACCTAATTCCCCTCAATGTAAATGAGGTTTCTCTTATTGTATTATGTAATTGGGTAGAAGTAGAATAGTGCTAGCGGGGAGTTGAAAGGGAGTGATTTGTTCTAGGAACAAGTTGTTTATATATCCATCCGCATATCACTATTAATTTACTTTACGCGCTTTATGATGTTTTATAAGCATGCTTAAGGGTGTATGATGATGAGACCTAACAAAGATAAATAAATTGGTTGCCAATTACGCGAAAATCCCTCAATTATATTAAGCAAATATCCTTCCATTGAATGATTCTTGTTCAAGATCCGAAGTTGGCATTGGTTTGTTTTTGACCAAAGTCAAGACCTTTGTCAATCAAGGATGTACTTGAATCATGAGAGTTCTGTTGCATATCGGTGTCTTGTCCAAATCGTGATTTTTATTGGCCAAAGTCAAGGTCACTTTTTGTCCAATGACATTGATTACGAAACTTTCCTCGTCAATGGGTCCCGCTTAACTGGAATCATTAGGTTTGTTTTTGGCCAAAGCCAAGGCCTAGATGATTCAGAGGATAGGGTTAGGAAAATGTATTGGATATATTGACATTATACATATGTTTCGGACTTGGATGTCCACCTAACCGGATCTAGGAATTGGATGAGATCCAATTGATCATGGAGATCTACCTAAGTTAAAAAGCATACAATTTTTATTGGCCAAAGTCAAGGTTGTGTGTTATTTAATGGGATCCTAGCCCACTAGGAAATTCGATTTCCCGAGTCCTCTACAGAGGGTTAGAGACTTGAAGAAAATAGTGGGAGGCTATTATTGAATTTGCAAATTTCGTTCAGATATTTAGCCTTACGCATCTTTCAAAATTATTTCGTCAATATTTTAAAAATTAGTTGGACTAATATATTGTTATTTTACTTGTAACAGTTTGACTGTACCCATAACATCGTTGACTTTATAGTTGGACTATAGTCGTCAAGATGATTGGCAAAGGTAATATCCGCGACATAATCATGGGTGATAATGTCTTCAAAGGGACAAACTTTGCCGACTGGGAAATGAACCTCAAGATAGTGCTTGGGGCTGAGAGGGTGCTGTATAATATTCAGAGACCTCTCCTGCCTAAACCCACTGAGCCACTGGAGCTAGAGTTATGGAAAACTCATAGTGATGATTGTGACCAAGCTCAGTCAATTATGCTACCTGCAATGACCCAGCATTTCAGACGCCAGAATAGGGACTTGGATCCCTATAACATGATGGCAAGATTGCGTGATCTTCACCGCACTAACAAGCGGATGAAGAGGTACGAGCTAGTAAGGAAACTCTTCCGCTCCCGGATGACAGACGGCGCATCAGTTGAGGCCCACGGGACTCAAATGATCGCTGACATAGATGAGTTGGCCAAGATGGGCATTGTCTTGGAGGCAGAGCTGACGATTGATATGCTATTACAATCGCTGCCCGATACTTGGAAACAAATCATCATCAACTATAAGTTGATGGATACTGACGACACTCTTGGAGAGTTGTTGTCTGTGCTGAAGGAGTCCGAAAGGGAACTCATAAAGGGGAGCAAGCGCGAGGCGCATTATGCATCGACCTCTCATGCGCCAAAGGCTGGGCCCATGGCAATTGGAGGTGCGAGGAAGAGGAAGTTCAAGAAGAAGGGCAAAGGCAAGTTGACAGTGGCTTCTAGGAAGCCAAAGGAAAAATCTCGAGACATCTGCCTCAACTGCGGCAAGAGGGGTCACTGGAAACGTGACAGCCGAATGAGTAATGGGCAGAGGGAGGATATCAAGGCTGGCAAGGCCATCGCCTCTGGTATGTTTGTTATTGAGATAAATATGAATAATTCTAGTTTTAAAAATTGGATTTTTGATTCTGGTTGTGGTGCTCATATTTGTACTGATGTGCAGGACCTGCAGGATAGCAGGGTTCTGGCGTCAGGGGAGATGGATCTACGGGTCGGAAACGGAACACCTGTTGCTGTTTTGGCCGTAGGGAGTTTTGTTTTAGAACTGCCCTCAGGGCATGTACTTAAACTTTTGAACTGTTATTTTGTACCTAGTTTAACTAGGAATATTATATCCGTATCCTTGTTAACCCAGCAGGGTTACACTTTTGTATTCAGAAACACCGGGTGTTATTTATATAAAAGTGATGCAGAAATTTGCACAGCTGTTGCAAATAACGATCTTTATATTTGAATATAAATGAATCTCCTAAAATGACAAACAAAAGGCTCAAAAGGAGTAATCTAAAAGATGAAGCTTACATGTGGCATTGTCGTCTAGGACACATCAACAAAGATGGATAATTGTGATAAAAATATATATGTATGACTTAATGTTTCATGTGGTTGAAGTGTATTTGATATTAAACGATGTACTCTATGGTATCAATGTTTTGCTTTGTATGCTTTGGATGTTAGCTATTAGATTACTGCATATGTAGAAATGTAAATATGAAAATTTGACATTGGTTAAGTATCAAGGATAATAACAAGTTAATCAAATCAGAACTTGTAATAATTTAATAATTCTTATAAACTGCTGATATGTTTGATTTGTTTGTTTGAAGTTTATCTTTGACTTGTTTGTTATAATACTAGCATGGTTACTTACTGAGTTTTATAAGTCACACCAAACCAGTTTGCTAATTTTACAGGTTGGCTATCATATGGGTCAACCATTTCAACTTTGAAGTCATGATCGAGACGTGGATCACCTAAGCGGCAGTCACCCTCCCAAGTGTCCTGGGAGAAGTTTTAGAAGTTTAGGACATTTGATTTATTGTTTTATTTCTCGTGTTGAACACGCTGTTTGTAAATATTAAGTAAATATTTTGATTTCTTATGATGTTGTGGGCAGAGCCCTTAAGTGTTGATAGATGATACGGGCACGAAGCTCTTAGGTCATGATTTTGATGTGTTGGTGTGGACCTGAGGTCCATTTTGATATATAATGTTTATTTCAGGTTCGTTATAATGTTGGACTGAGATCTAGATTTTTCAGTTTTTTGGATACATTATGCCGAATTTTTTGTAAATTTAGTGGCTTATGGAGATGGATCAATCCTGTCTCTTGCCGGTGGCATCCTGCCTCTGGTGTGGTGTTACACAAGCATACCATCTATTAGGAATCTTCCATGAGTCATTCAGTACTTTCTCACTATGAACAGCTACATGTCTATATGAGTCTCCACAGACTTGTGGCTCATTGAGATAAACCACTGAAATCTAATATTCTGATATACACCTTGTACCGATCTCTTGGATTTACTTACCGATCAAGAATGTAAACCTTGATCAGAAACTGTTCAAGAATGATACTGCTATAATACTTCTCAATGTCAATTGTACGTCTTTACCATTTAAAAGAAAGTATACCGAAGAAACTGTATATTTAATTCATAACAAAATATTATTCATATATGTATTTACAGGAAAATATATGAGAAATTGGCACGCCGAGTACCAACTCCAATAATTTCTCCCACATACTTTAGTGCAAAGACCGATTGTATCTCATACCCATCACCTTTGCATGTTTTTCAAATAAATTAAGAGGAATAGCCTTGGTAAGTGGATATGCTACGTTGTCCTCCATCCCTATCTTGCATACGACACTATCTTAATGCGACACAATCTCTCGAATTTTATGGCATTTTCATTCCGTATGCTTCGACTTTTGTAGGCCATGGGTTCCTTGCTTGCACAAAAGCTCTGGTATTATCACAGTATAGACGAATTAGATTCTCAATGCTCGGGACAACTTCCAATTCTATGACAAAGTTTCTAATACAGACAGTTTCTTTTTACAGCCTCAGATGTCGTAATATTCTGCCTCAATAGTTGAATCAGTTGTCGATCCCTGTTTGGAACTTTTCTAACCGACTACAACACAAATAAGGGTAAATACAAATCCCGATGTAGTCTTTCTATCATCCGGATTCGATGGGAAATCTGAATCCGTATACCCATTAACTTACAGTTCTCTTTCTCCATAAATCAATAACTAATCCTTAGTGACCTTAAGATACATTTGGACATGTTTAAAGGCCATCCAATGGTTGTTACCCAGATTCGATTGATATCTACGGGTTACACTAACCGAATGACTAATATCAGGTCGCGTACACAACATGGTGTAAGAGTTTTATGGAGAAAATCCTGTAATGCAGCGGAAACGCGGAAAATCAAAGTTTTCAATTTCAATAATTTTTCTGCGATGAATTAAATAAACTTATTTATTTAATTACACAATACTTAAAAACTGAAATTTTACACAAGAAGTCAAATTTCTTTGTAATTACTAAATTAGCCCAATAGTTTACAAATTGATCATTTTAGTCCTTAAATTGTCAAATACAATTTTGGATGATTCTCAATCAATTCTAAAATGATTTCCAACACGCCCAACACATCAAAATGAGATTGCAACAAAATCCCCAAAAATTTTGTAATTGCCGAACAGCCCTTCAATTTTTCAGTTTTTGTAATTTGGCCCATTTTTATTCAAAACATGTCAAGATCAAATCCAATCGACTCAAAATTTAATATGCATCATATACACCATAATACATCACATATATGAAAAGCCCCAAATTTGGAAAGGGTTAAGAACCCTAATTTTAAAATTTCTTCAAATTGACAAAATATACCAAATCAAATAAATTCAACACTTTAATTCAATCTAAACCACATTAAACAAGTCTCACCATCATGAAAAAACTCAAGAACAACTCTAAGTCATCAATGAGTGTCTTAGCAACTCTAGAATGACAACTTCAATATCAAATAATCAAAAGAGAGATTATGAAACCATTTCAAGCTCACTTGGATACCATACATGCTTTCATCTTTCAAACAAGTTCATAACCATTTAAAACACAAACTAAAAGTGTAGAGACAACATCCTAGCAACACATGTTGAAGCTAAGCATGATAGAAATATTTTATAAGTTGAAAGAGTTAAAGAAAAACTTACAAAAAGAACTTATTTCGAAGCTTTCCTTTTTGTTCTTCAACTTTTGCTCTCAAATATTTTGTGTTTATTTTTGTGTAACTTGTTAACCTTAACCTAATGAAAATGAAACAAAACAATATATACACTCCCTATATGCCCTTGGCCGAAATTGTGTATACATAAAATATCTAGATATTATTTTTTGTTTAATTAAAGTTAACTTTATCAACTTGTGTAAATGATCATTAAACCATTTAATGATTTTCAGCAAGTCAAATAAAGCAACTCAATGCATCTCCAAAAATATCAAAAATTTAGATATTTATATTTATATTTAATTTAATTATTTACCAATTAAATAATTATTTAAATACAAATATTTTAATTATATGTATTATATTTACTTTAAATATCCAAATACATATACATTTATGATATATGTCAAATATCACAATTTGACATTTAATTAATGTGTATTTAATAAAATCTATCATTAAATAAAAATACACAATAATTAGGAAATGACCATTAGGTCCCTTCGTATTTACTTTTTGTTTAACCTTTAAACGACTTATAAATAATCAGTATTATTCATAAACGTTGCCCTAGTGCTCTACGAGTATATTTCACTAGTGAGACTCTCTAAATTCAGGCATATCCGTCACGAAATCCAATTTCGTGTCCATAATTTACCCACCCGTAAATTATGACTACTACGGATAAACCCACTGAATCATACAGGTCGAGGTCATGGAATATGTTTAATTCCTCCATCACAGGTATCCGTATATATCCCAGAGATATAGATGTAAACGTCAAATCTCTATAGGGACAATCCCGTCGACGTCTCTATTAGCAATATCTAAAAGAACACTTAGAACTTACTTCTAAAGTGTACAACGGGCCCATGGTTTTTATCTGATTGCTAATTATATATAGACTACTTATGCTCTGTACACAGAACTGACAGATTCTATCTCGACACACACAGGACACCCTAAGGATCTGTCCACACCCAACGAACATGCGGAGGTCTGATCTGAATAGATCGGTGACGTGACGGCCATTTAAGTATGGAAGATGTCTGATGTGCCCACAGTGGTATCTCAAGTCGAAGAATCACAAATTCTACTCAACCCGAGAAGATTCTTATTGACTTTGGTGTACCATCCATTAAGAATATTCGGTGAGTCGTTCAGTGTTTATTCGCTATAAACACCTACATGTCTATACGAGTCTCCAAGACTCATGGTTCATTGAGAAACCATTAGAATCATATATTCTAGTATACGACATGTACTGGTTTCAACGGGTTTACTTTACTAACCAAGTAGTGTAAACCTTGATCAAGAACTGTCTAAGAATGACAACGTCATGATACAACTGAATGTTAGTTGTAAAGCTTTTGCAACTGCATCATTACTAATCATTCTAAGGTCAATTACGTCTTTTACCATATAAAGAGATATATTGTATTATAGAAACTGTTTATTTTATTCACAATAAAATATTTACAAGAGTATTTACAAGGAAATACAACAGGGAATTGGCGCTCTGAGCACCAACTCCAACAAAATCTCCCACTTGATGTAGTGTCAATATCGATTGTATCTAATACCCATCGACTCCATATGTTTATCAAATAACTTCAGAGGTATGGCCTTCATAAGCGGGTCTGCTACATTATCTTCACTCGGTACCTTGCACACTATAATATCCCCTCACGACACAATCTCTTGAATGATTGGTACTTGCGTTCCACATGATTTGACTTCTGATGCACCATCGATTCCTTTGCTTGCGCAATGGATCTGGTATTATCACAGTATAATAGAATCGCATTCTCGATACTTGGGATAACTCCCAATTCCGTGATAAAGTTCCTATTCTATACAGCTTCCTTTGCAGCTTTAGAAGCTGCAATGTATTCAGCATCTGTGGTGGAATCTACTGTTGACTCCTGTTTGGAACTCTTCTAGCAAACTGCACCTCCGTTAAGGGTAAAGACAAATCCAGATATAGATTTTCTATCATCGGGATCTGATTGGAAGTCGGAATCCATATACCCATTAACTTGCAGTTCACTTCCTCCATAAATTATCAACTTATCCTTAGTACCTTTAAGATACTTTAGGATATGTTTAATGGCCATCCAATGTTCATTGCCTTGATTGGACTGATATCTACTGGTTATGCTAACAACGAAACTAATATCAGGCCTAGTACATAACATGGCATACATTATGCTACCCAAACACGAATCATAAGGTTGGTTAGACATTATAACCTTCTCATCTTCTGTTTGCGGACTCATCTTCTTTGAAAGATGAATCTCATGTCTGAACGGTATATTTACTGTCTCACAGTTACCAAAATTGTACCGTTCCAATATCTTATCTATGTACGTTGATTGGGATAACCCAATCAGCTTCATTTCTATCTCTATAGAGTTTTATGCCTAAAACATATGAAGCTTCTCCCAGGTCATTCATAGAGAAATTCTTACAAAGGTAAACTTTGACGCCTTGCATCATCCCTATATCATTCCCAATGATTAGGATGTCATCAACATAGAGGACTAAAAATGCCACCTTGCTCCCACTGGCTTTCTGATACACACAGGATTCTTCCGAATTCTTGAGAAAACCAGACAATATAATAATCTCGTCGAATCGAAGATTCCGACTTAGTGAAGCTTGTTTAAGTCCATAAATGGACTTCTTACGCTTACATACTATACCCGAGTTCTCACTGGACGTAAAATGTTCCGGCTTTTCCATATAGATTTCTTCATCAAGAAATCCATTGAGAAAAGCCATTTTGACATCCATTTTCCAAATCTCGTCATCATGAAACGCAGCTATTGAAAGCAAAATCCTAATAGACTTAAGCATTTCTACTGGTGGAAAAATTTCATCGTAGTCGACGCCAAGTCGCTGCGTGTAACCTTTTGCTACCAGTCGGGCCTTATAGGTTTCAATCTTTCCATCAGGCCCGCGTTTCCTCTTGTAAGCCCATTTACAACAGATAGGAATAATTCCTCCAGGAAACGGAACCAAGTCCCAAACTTGAGTCTCATGCATTGAGTCTAACTTAGATTTCATGGCACTTTTCCACTTCACTGAGTCGATGTCCAACATCAATTCCTTATAGGTAAAAGGATCAGTCTCTTCAACTAAGATAGCACCGAGACTTTTTTGTTGTATCAAATACAAGGGTTCAAGAGGTTTAGATACCATTTGTGACCTAAGGAGTGTGTGTATTGAAGGTTCTTCATCTACTTGAACTTCAGGTTCCTCCGTTGGTTCGTTGTTTTCAGGTTGGACTTCATCAAGTTCAACCTGTCTATGATTACCACCTTCTGACAAAAATTCTACCTCTAGAAATTTTACGAAGCGAGCTACAAACACATTTCGATGTTCGGTATCATAGAACATATATCCCATTTTATTCGAATGATATCCAATAAACCTAAACTTTTGCCCTCGAGGCGAAAACTTATCTTGCTGAGTCATTCTGACATAGTCAGGACAACCCCAAACCTTAATAAAAATAAGATTTTTGTCTCCTACTGGTCCATATCTCATATGGAGTTGTAGGGACAACTTTTGGAGGAATATTATTCTAACGATATGTAGTTGTTAAAAGAGAGTAACCCCATAAGTAATATGGCAAATCTGTAAAACTCAATATAGATCGGACTATATCCAATAATGTCCGATTTCACCTCTTAGACACTCCATTGTTCTGTGGAGTACCAGGAGGAGTATATTGAGCGAGAATCCCATTCTCTTTCATATAATTTATGAACTCACTGCTCATAGATTCGCCGACTAGATCAAATCGAAGGCATTTAATATATTGACCTGTTTGTTTTTCTATTTCATTACGGAACTCTTTGAACTTTTCAAAGGATTCTGATTTATGTCTCATCAGATAGACATAACTGTACCGTGACAGATAATAGGTAAATGTAACGAAGTATGAATAACCACTGTGAGCAGTCTAACTTAGTGGACCACATACATCATAATGTACTAGTTCCAGTAAGTTAGTGGCGCGATGTCAACACCAGAAAATGGTGCTTTGGTCATCTTACCCTGAATACATGATTCACAAATTGGATAGGGTTCAATGGTGAGATCTGGTTGTTGGTCTCTAAGACTCATCCCAAGATCATATAAATAATGAAAAATAAAGTGAATACATAAAGAAGTATGGCGGAATCATACTTACAATGAGCGGTTTTAGGACGCTCCAAAATCAAAAATTTCTTCTCCAAGTTTCGGCCAAGCACCAAGTTGGAGAATGAGATCCAAGCTCCAAGCTTTATGCTTTGATTCCAAGCTATTGGGATGGTTTCCCTATCACCTTGGATGATTCCTTGGTGTGCTAGCACTTTAGAAAATTTGCTACAAATCATCTAAATCTTCCTTGCAATTCTCGGCAATGAGAGGCAAAAAGAGGGAGAGGATATTCTTTTGGTTGAAACCGTGAGAGAGAGTGAAAATGAGTGAATGAATTTGATTTCAAAAAACAAATAAAAGATATACCAAATGTTTTGTAAAAGTCTTTCAATCATTACACACAAAATGTGTTTTATAAGTCACCATAATTCTTTCACCAAAACCCATCACCAAAAAGCAACTTAAAGTGATAAGTGATGTGAAAAGTGATGTGACATGTGGGCCCCACTTGATTCAAAATCCGAGTGGGCCCGCGACACATCCCGGGCTCGGGTTCGCTAATTCTGAATTAACGAATTTTCCGTTGCGACGTAATTAAATCAAATTTAATTAAATAATTATGCCAAGCAAAATTACTATTCACGTCGCTCGCAAATTAATTCTAAATTAATTCGTTTGCCCGAATTAAAATCCAATTTTAATTCCGCATCGAAATCTAAATTCGTTTAATATATCAAATATATTATTTTTTCGATTAATTCCAAATTAATCGTTCTCTCATCAAATAGTATTTTATCCCAGATAAAATCTCTCTGTAATTAATCCCAGATTAATTATGCTCGAATCATACGTCATCGGTGAATCTTCGGGAAGCGACCCAAGAGATCCCTGGATATGTTGGCAGTAAATCTGGTTGTCGAACTATCCGAACACGTACGTACCTCGTACTACAATTTTACCAATTTATGAGACATGGTTGGCTTCTAGCAAAGCACCATCCCTACCCAATTCTCCAGAAATATTCTTAATGGAATATATAATCTGTGTCAGGCGTAGTATACGTAGTATTACGTATTGCGATCTAGTATCGGATGTCACGTGAAAGGCCTGGGGCTGGAATAGTGTCTGCCCCGTATGAAGCATATATCTGATTACAAGCAACTAGTCTCTTTAATCGGATAATCATGACCTTGTCATATTATCCCGATGGTTGCAACCAATTAGAGTACCAGTTCTGTATCCCTGTCTGATCATCATCTTTATATGACTGAAGTGATACTTCCATCTTGACATCACACCCAATACACTACGATTCTCAATAAACCCAGAAGAGGCGTACGCAGAACCTGTTAAAGTCTCAGGTTAAGACCAAAACCAAAGTGTATTGATTGTCGCAAGTACTAGCGATGCAAGTCTCAGGTTAAGACCAAATACACCTACCTTGATGCGGATTCCCATAGACACATAGTCATACTACTAATGGGAAATCCAGAGCGAAACTGCTTCCGTACCATCGGTAAACACAACCTCATATCATACTTGCATAAGTGTCCAATACTTAAATATATGAGAACTATGTTGTTACGCTTCCATAACATGCACAAGTGCAATACTAGTCTATTCCGCATTATCGATGTCCAGTCTCGATAATACTACGGCTAGGGATATTTAATGATTAAACCTTTATGCGTTGATACTGTCTCATATCTTATAATCCGGAACTAATCATAAGGACTTTTATCATTTATATATATAAGTAATCAAATTACAAAATGATAAAATGCAATTTCCATTGCTACATAATTAATTTTTACAAACACCACAATGTCTTTTACAAATAGTGATGCTATGGGTCATAATTGTCTAACAATCTCCCACTTAGCCTATAGCCAGTCACTCAAGCCTCTAATACCTGAACTATATACATGTCGCTCAAACTTTTGCTGAGGAATAGCTTTCGTCAGCGGATCTGCAATGTTGTCCTCTGATGCGACCTTCTCGATCTTCACATCGCCACGATGTATGATCTCACGAATCAGATGGAAACGTCGAAGAACATGCTTGGATTGTTGATGAGACCGCAGTTCCTTAACCTGCGCTATAGCCCCGTTATTGTCACAATACAATGGAACAGGCTCAGTAGCTAACAGAACTACTCCTAATCCAATTAGGAATTTACGGATCCTAACTGCCTCTTTTGCTGCTTCAGCTGCAGCAATGTACTCCGCTTCTGTTGTTGAATCGGCAACAGTCTCTTGCTTGGAAGATTTCCAGCCTACTGCTCTATTATTCAAACAAAATATGTACCGGATTGTGACTTACAGTCGTCTTTATTAGTTTGGAATCTTGCATCGGTATACCCAGTTACCTCAAGTTCTCCATCTCCATAGATTAAGAAAGCATCCTTAGTTCGTCTAAGATACTTAAGGATATTCTTAACTGCCATCCAGTGACCATCACCTGGATCGGCCTGATAGCGACTACACATGCTCAAAGCATACGAGACATCAGGTCGCGTACATATCGTGGCATACGTGATCGATCCGACTGCCGAGGCGAACGGTATCCGACTCATATTGTCTCTCTCATCTTGAGTTTTAGGACACATGTCCTTAGATAGAGTGACGCCATTTGACACTGGCAACAGCCCCCTCTCGGAATGATCCATGTTGAATCTCTTCAACACTTTGTCAATGTACGTGCTCTGAGAGAGTCCAAGCAGCTTTCTAGATCTATCCTGGTAGATCTTTATTCCTAGAATAAAGGCTGCTTCTCCCAGATCCTTCATGGAGAATTTTAATAAAAGCCAAGCTTTCACCGACGTTAACATGAGAATGTCATTGCCAATAAGCAATAGATCATCAACATAAAGGACAATGAATGTCAATGCGCTCCCACTAACCTTCTTATATACATAAGGATCATCCTCGTTTTGAATGAAATCATATTCTTTTACGATCTCATCAAAACGTTGGTTCCAAGAACGCGATGCTTGCTTCAATCCGTAAATAGATTGATTTAAGTTACAAACCTTGTTTGCAAGTCTTGGTACGACAAAATCGTCAGGCTGTTGCATATAAACATCGTCCAAAAGGTTTCCATTAAGGAAAGCGGTTTTGACGTCCATCTGCCATATCTCGTAATCGAAATATGCAGCAATAGCAAGCATTATCCTAATGGATTTAATCATGGCAATGGGTGAAAAAGTTTCGTCATAATCGACACCGTGTCGTTGACGATACCCTTTCGCTACAAGCCTAGCTTTGTACGTTTGTACGTTGTCATCCATGTCAGTCTTCTTCTTGAAGACCCATTTACAACCAATAGGCTTTACGACTTCTGGTGTATCAACCAGTGTCCAAACTTGGTTGGTGTACATGGAATCCATTTTGAAATTCATGGCATCTTGCCATAAATCGGAGTCGATACCTTGTATCGCTTCCTCATATGTAGCTGGTTCATCTTCCTCAATAAGATTAATATCCACATGAGGTGAGATCAGAAACCTATAACTCTCAGGTTGTTTTATGACTCTCTCCAACCTACGCGGTCATTGTGTGTTAGAAGATT
This sequence comes from Zanthoxylum bungeanum, assembly GCA_019454045.1. Classification (NCBI taxonomy): domain Eukaryota; kingdom Viridiplantae; phylum Streptophyta; class Magnoliopsida; order Sapindales; family Rutaceae; genus Zanthoxylum; species Zanthoxylum bungeanum. The sequence continues at coordinate 7,010 of SKCR01031196.1, read as the reverse complement.
GTGGTACAGTCTCATCCCTGATGGACTGTTCATGTTCCGTGAAGGATTCTGTGCCAGGAACAGTATCACTCTGATTTTCATCGAGTTCTACTTTCCTCCCACTTATCACTGCATTTAGGAATTCCTTCTCAAGAAAAACAGCATGTAGAGCAACAAATACTTTGTTCTCTTGTGGGTGATAGAAGTAATATCATTTGGTTTCCCTAGGATATCCTACAAATATGTATTTCTCCGATTTGGGTTCAAGTTTGGTACCTTCCAAACGTTTGACATATGCCCACCAACCCCAAATCTTCAGGAATGAGAAACCCGATTTCTTTCCTGTCAATATTTCATACGGAGTCTGTTGAACAGACTTTGACGGAACCTTATTCAAAATAAGTATTGCATTGTTCAATGCATATCCCCATAAGGAAATAGCTAGCTTTATGCGACTCATCATAGACCTTACCATGTCTAACAAAGTTCGGTTTCTCCGTTCGGACACACCGTTTAATTGCGGTGTTCCGGGAGGAGTCCACTGTGAAAGAATACCATATTCTTTCATGTAATCAATAAATTCATTGCTTTAGTATTCGCCACCATGGTCCGACAGTAATGTCTTAATACTTTTGCCGGTCTGTTTTTCTACTTCGTGTCGAAACTCTTTGAATTTCTCAAAAGTTTCCAACTTGTGTCTCTAAGATACAATAACCATAACGCGATGCATCATCCGTAAAGGTTATGAAGTATTCATATCCACCTCTAGCCTGACAAGACATGGGCCCTAAAACGTCACTATGAAAATGGGCTAACAGTTCGGTGGCACGTACACCTTTACCGCTAAAATGTGATTTAGGCATCTTGCCTAATAAACAAGATTCGCAGACGTCATATGAATTTGGATCAAATCCGTCCAAGTACACACTCTTCGAAAGTGTGGATATACGTGTCTTGTTTATGTGTCCCAGACGAAAATGCCACATGTAAGTTTCATCTTTGTTACTTACTTTAAGCCTTTTGTTTGTTACATTATATGTTTGAGATTGATTCATATTCAAAATATATAGACCATTATTTACATCAGCAGTGTAAATTTCCATATAATTTTTATACATAAAACACCCAGTGTTTCTAAATACAAAAGTATACCCACATTGGGCTAACATAGATACATAAATAATATTCCTAGTCAAACTAGGTACATAATAACAGTCTGTAAGTTCAAGTACATGCCCCGAGGGCAGTTCCAAAACAAAAGTGCCAACGGCCAAAACGGCAACCTGTGTCCCATTTCCAACGCGGAGGTCAATCTCTCATGAGGCCAGTCTCCTGCTAATCTGTAGATCCTGCACATCAGTACATATATGAGTTCAACAACCAGAATCAAAAATCCAATTTTTTAAACTAGTAGTAGGCATGTTTATTTCTATAACAAACATACCTGAAGCCGATGCCTTGCCCGCTTTGATTTCCTTCATGTGTGCCTTGTACTCGCGGCTGTCACGCTTCCAGTGACCCTGCTTCCCGCACAGGAGACAAACATCTTGGGATTTGTCCTTAGGTTTCCCAGAAGCCTTTGACGATTTGGCCTTGCCCTTCTTCTTCCTGACACCTCCAGTCGCCTTCGGCCAAGCCCTTGGAGTATGACATGTTGAAGTATAGTGCGCCTCGTGCTTCTTGCCCTTAAGGAGCTCCTTTTCTGCTTCACGCAGAGTGGACATCAACTCTCCAAGAGTTTGGTCTTGGTTCAACATGTTGTAATTCATGATGAACCTACTCCAAGTGTCGGGGAGAGACTGTAGGATCAAATCTACTGAAGTCTAAGCCTCGAAGACTATGCCCATCTGTCCGAGCTGCTCAATGTCAGCAATCATCTGTGACACATGGTGCTCAACAGACGTACCCTCTGACATTCGAGCACAGAAGAGCTTCTTCTGCAACTCATATCTTTGCGATCTAAGATTAGATCGGTGAAGATCATGCAACTTCGCCCTTATCTTATAGGGATCCAACCCCTTGTTTTGACGACGAAATTGCGGAGTCATAGCGGCAAGCATTACCGATTGAGATGTCGCATTGTCATCGCTATGAGTCTTCCAAAGCTCTAGCTCAAGCAACTGATCAGGTCGGGGCTTAGGCCCAAGAGGTCGCTCTATAGTGTAGAGTAACTTCTCGGATCCCAGAACAATTCTAAGATTCATATCCTAGTCCTGAAAGTTTTTGCCATTAAAGACGTTGTCGCTCATTACAATATCCCTAATGCTTGACTTTCCTGTCATCTTAACCGCAATAGTCCAACTATTCGTTTAACGATGTATGGGTACATTCTAACTGTTATAAGAAAAATAATAATATATTAGTCCAACTAATAAAAATAATTGACGAAATAATTTGAAAGCGCGTAAAGCTAAGTATTTGAACGAAATTGCAAATTCAATACTAGCCTCCCACAATTTTTTGGCGAGCCTCTAACCCTCTGTTGAGTACTCGGAAAACCTAGTTTCCTAGTGGTCTAGGATCCCATTAAATAACACACAACCTTGAATTTGGCCAACAAGTTGTATGATATTTAACTAGGTAGATCTCTAAGATCAATTGAATCTCATCCAATTCCTAGATCCGGTAAGTGGATCTCCAAGTCCGAAACATATATACAATATATATGCCAATATATCCAATATATTTTCCTAACCTTTTTCCTATGAAGCAACTAAGCCTTGGCTTTGGCACAACAAGCTTAATGATTCCAGTTAAGCGGAACCCATTAACTTTGGAAAGCTTCGTAATCGATGTCGATGGACAAGAAGTGATCTTGACTTTGGCCAACAAATCCCAACTTGGACAAGACATACGATATGGAACAAATCCTTCATTATTCAAACACATCCGCGATGGACAAAGGTCTTGACTTTGGACAACAAACCAGTGCCAATCTTGGATCTTGAGTAAGAATCACTCAATGGAAGGAAAAACACTTAATATTAGTTGAGGGTTTTTCGCGTAAATTGGCAACCAATTTATTATCTTTGTTAGGTCTCATCATACACCCTTAAGCATGCATTCTAAAAGCATAATAAGGCGCGAAAATAAATTAATAACGATATACGGATGAATATCTCACAGATTGTTCCTAGAACAAATCACTCCATTTCCTCTCCCCAACTAGCATTATTCTTACTTCTACCCAATTACATAATACAATGAAAGAACCTCATTGATATTGAGGGGAATTGGTGAGAAGAGAATACAAAGAATCAAGATAATAAATTCTAAATTTACAACATTTTCCAAAATTGCCATTTCCCTTCTAATATCCATCCGATATACATTTTTCAATCAACACATCCATGTATTCAATCATAGCATGTTATTCAATCAATCTAATCCAATTAATTAATCTTTGAATTAAGTGATCATCCAATGTTCAAACAATGATTTAATTTGCGCGAGTCTAACTCGTTTGAGAATAAGTACTCAAAGTACGAATTCTTGAATTATATCGAACTACAATTTAAATCTAATTTAATCTGTATTCAATACTAATTCCATATTTAATTATAAATTAAATAACTACACTTTTTAATGTGCCTTTACGACTTAGATTCCAAATCTAATCTAAATGGGTCTCAAAGCCCAATTAACATCCAATGTAGTTTAATTAAAGTCCAAAGGGCTTTCAATTAATTTCTTAAGGCATGGACTTTGGTCAATATGGGTCAAACCCAAATACCAAAGCCCAATTAAGGAATCACCCTATTTGCCAAGAAACCAATTTCGGCCCATAAGGCCCAATTAAACATAAAAGGTCCACTTGTCATATTTGGAGTTAATGGAATGATTAAACATAAAAGGTCCATTTGTCATATTTGGACTTAATGGAATGATTTAGGCCCAATTTGGATCTAATCCAATTGACCTAAACCAACTTGGCCCAACCAAACCCATTAGGCCCAAACACAACATTAAAAAAACCCAATTCCAAATTTAGCCCAATTAATCAAATTCTAAATTTCTAAATTTCATAATTTAATTAATTAAAGTGTATTACATCAATTAATTATCTAAATTAACCTTTCTGAAATATCAATTTACTTAATTAATCATACTAATCATCATCAACACATGTCCAACATTATTGAATCAAAAAAACATCTCATTTCATGCTATATTACTCACGGTATTTTAGGGTTTTATAAATCCGATTTCCATTTTAATCCAATTAAATCCTAAATCAATTTATCCCATGTCTTTCAACTCATCCAATGATCAAAAGAACAAAAAATACCATGACATTAGGGCATCTATAACTCTCGGGCAAGCCTCAAAATTGGGGAAAATTTAATCCAATTAAATTTTCATCAAATTGATCATGGATAACTTTAAATTATCATCATTCAAACATACTCAATATATCAATTTTATCAAATCATGCTCAAATCAATTTTACCCAAATTTTATCATAAGAACCCTAATATTTTTCATGCTTATTCAAGGTTCATGATACCATTGTTGGTCTCTAAGACTCATCCCAGGATCATATAAACAATGAAAAATAAAGTGAATACATAAAGAAGTATGGCGGAATCATACTTACAATAAGCGGTTTTAGGATGCGTCAAAATCAAAAATTTCTTCTCCAAGTTTCGGCCAAGCACCAAGTTGGGGAATGAGATCCAAGCTCCAAGCTTTATGCTTTGATTCCAAGCTATTGGGATGGTTTCCCTATCACCTTGGATGATTCCTTGGTGTGCTAGCACTTTAGAAAATTTGCTACAAATCTTCTAAATCTTCATTGCAGTTCTCGGCAATGAGAGGCAAATAGAGGGAGAGGATATTCTTTTGGTTGAAACCGTTAGAGAGAGTAAAAATGAGTTAATGAATTTGATTTAAAAAAACAAATGAAAGATATTCCAAATGTTTTGTAAAAGTATTTCAATCATTACACACAAAATGTGTTTTACAAGTCACCATAATTCTTTCACCAAAACCCATCACCAAAAAGCAACTTAAAGTGACAAGTGATGTGACATGTGGGCCCCACTTGATTCAAAATCCGAGTGGGCCCGTGACACATCCCGGGCTCGGGTTCGCTAATTCTGAATTAACGAATTTTCCGTTGCGACTTAATTAAATAATTATGCCAAGCAAAATTACTATTCACGTCGCTCGCGAATTAATTCTAAATTAATTCATTTACCCGAATCAAAATCCAATTTTAATTCTGCGTCAAAATCTAATTTCATTTAATATATCGAATATATTATTTTATCGATTAATTCCAAATTAATCGTTCTCTCTCTTCAAATAGTGTATGCCCCGTACGAAGCATATATCAGATTACAAGCAACTAGTCTCTTTAATCGGATAATCATGACCTTGTCATATTATCCCGATGGTTGCAACCAATTAGAGTACCAGTTCTGTATCCCTGCGTGATCATCATCTCTATATGACTGAAGTGATACTTCCATCTTGACATCACACCTAATACACTACGATTCTCAATAAACCCAGAAGAGGAGTACACAGAACCTGTTAAAGTCCAGGACGACCAAAACCAAGCGTATTGATTGTCGCAAGTACTAGCGATGCAAGTCTCAGGTTAAGACCAAATACACCTACCCTGATGCGGATTCCCATAGACACATAGTCATATTACCAGAGCAAAGTTGTTTCCGTACCATCGGTAAACACAACCTCTTATCACACTTGCATAAGCATCCAATACTTAAATATATGAGAACTATGTCGTTACGCTTCCATAACACACACAAGTGCAATACTAGTCTATTCCGCATTATCGATGTCCAGTCTCAATAATACTACGACTATGGATATTTAATGATTAAACCTTTATAGATTGATATTGTCTCATATCTTATAATCCGGAACTAATCATAAGGACTTTTATCATTTATATATATATAAGTAATCAAATTACAAAATGATAAAATGCAATTTCCATTGCTACATAATTAATTTGTACAAAAACCACAATGTCTTTTACAAATAGTGACGCTATGGGTCATAATTGTCTAACACTGGTATCAAACCATTCCTAAGCAATTGGGTAAGACATTTAACGCCTATATGACCTAGCCTCATATGCCAAAGTTCAGTATTATTAACTACAGGTAAACTATATTTATTAATCATAGTATTTAAAATATCTCTAGAAGTAAGCAATGTGTAATGATCATGCTCATTTGGACAACAAAGGATCTGAATATTACGTTTATCATATAAATACAAAAAACAGTTCTTAATATTAACAGGATAACCTTCTGTATCTAATACAAAAATAGATATAATATTTGCTACACATCCTGGTACAACGTAGCAATCGTACACAAAAGGCTCCCATTCAGCAAGGGGATCTCACATACTCCCACTGCAACTGCATCCAGAGAGTCTCCACTCCCAAAGCGCAAATGCATCTCTCCAAGCTTCAGTTTCTTACTTTCCTTCAGCACCTGCAACAAATTGCAAATTTGAACAGGACAAGTAGAATCCAAAATCCAGCTAGATGTAACAGCTTCACAAGCTAGTGAGATATCAATAGCTGGAAAAATAAATGTACCTGATGTAGATGCTCTCTCCTTCATTATCTGGGAATGTAGTCAGGATAGTTCCTTTTCCAGTGCCCGACTTTACTGCATTGATGGCATTTGTCTTCAGACGCTTGCTTAGGCTTCGCTATCTTTCCTTGCGGTGGAGGACCACAACCCTTCTTCTTCTTCGCTTTCGTCTTCTTTCCCTTTGGCCGGGCCTGGGAAGAAGCAGAGAGTGAAGTAGGTTTCGGAGGTCGAGTCGGTACTCCATTCCTTAGGTCCTCTTCCATCGTGATCAGCATCTTATGCAGTTCATGGTAGGAACAGATAATCTCATTCATGTTGAAATACATCACGAATTGGCGATAAGTATCTGGGAGCGAACCAGAATGACACTTCTACTAAGAATGTCATTCAGATGGAGATTATGTTGCTTCTGTTGTTTGATCAAATCGATCAAGTGAAGAACATACGAGC